>PVJH01001580.1:98455-202419 GCA_004026705.1 Nesogale talazaci | reverse complement strand
TCCTTCCCCCCCCTCCCCCCCCAATCATCATCATAACAAGCATCTCCGCGCAAGAAGAAGACACCCTGACCCGGGACCTTAAACGTTAGGACCTGGGGGAGAGGAGCGGGGTAGGAGTCGTGAGAAAGGAAGACTAGGCGATCACTGCCCGCCCGGCGCCTCACCAGAAACTTTCCACCCTGGATTCTCTACTTTTGCTCCATGGACAGAGCCCCAGCCAGCCAAGTTACAGGCAGACCGTGAGCAGTAAGTACCCGGGCGAGCGCTCGAGCGCACCCGCGCTCCGCTCCCAGGGCGAGTGCGGGCGGGGAAGCCTGAAGCTGGCGACCTCCCTCCCTCCCTCCCTCCCTCCCTCTCTCCGTCCGTCCGTCAGTCAGTCCCTGCCGTGGCGGCGGCTGTGGCTTTCCGCTCTCCCGCCGCGCTGCCCCGAGGACGCCAGCCCTCACCTGCAGCCAGTGGGCTCCGCACCGCTACGCTCTCCTCTCACCTTCCCTCGGCCGCCTCCCGCCCCCCACCGCGCCTCCGCGGTCTCTGGAATTGCGGCCGCGGCTCGCGGCGCGGGGCGCCGCCTCGGAGGATGCCCCGGGCGCGCGATCCCTGCTCCTCGGGAGCTGGTGGCGAAAGGACCACCGAGCGCCATGCCACTTCATCAGGTGTCCTCTCCACTCCACCCCGCCTCCCCGCGCCTCCCCCTCCCCAAAGAAACCCTCACGGATGCCCAGACCGGCGGGCTCCGGAGGAGCCTGCTGCCTGCCGAGTGACCCAGAGGGAAACTTTTTTGGGAGCAATTGAAAAATTGACACTGATGATGGCTGCTCCCGCGCTGAAGCCTTTTAACGCGCCTTGAATTGTGTGTTTGTGTATTTTATGCTGAAGGCGCGTGTTGTCGTTCGTATTTTGTTTTCATAAATAAAAACGACCCCCACACTCGGGATCAGATGAAGAGAATGTTCCAAACTATTAACAGTTGTAACCCTGCATTGGCGACGGTGGTCCTGGCGATAAATAGTTCTAAGTTTGGGGGATGCTTATTCAAGAGGAACATAGGACTCCTTCTGTGCAAAGTGGACGTTTCCAGACTCGCCCTGGGAGGATACAACGTGGGGATTTGTGGGCGGGGGTGTCCCGGAGCCCAGCCCGCGGCTCCTGCGGCGCCTATCCCCCGCGCAGTCCCCTGGTGGTCAGATCCGTTTTCCTGCACTTGGGTGAACAAGGGGTGGGAGCTATCTTTTTCGAAAGTTCGCTTCTTCCTCCACGGCGAGTGGCAGACAGCGAGGCTGGCGCTCTCGGGAATAGTGGATGCCAACGCCTTTCCCGGGAATGGGTCACTTCTGGCGTCTCCGGGCGCCCCCCTGGGTGGTGTCATCGAGGACCCGCCCCTGGAGGGTAGCTATCGGGCTGAGGGCCAGCCCCCCCAAGCCCACGACTCAGGGGAGCTGGGGCCCGCTCAGGCCCCTGTGGCCACTTGGGGGGAAGTGTGCGGCTGTGGGGCACTTCTCTGCCACTGGCTCGAACCTCTATCACGTGTGTGAGCGGTTTTCCCTCTTTTTTTTTTCCTCCCCCCCCCCAACCCCCACCAGGTCCCTGCGCGTTTTATTGCGACCTGCCGGTGGGAACTTTGTCTCCGAGTCGGAGCAGCATGGAGCGGCGGAGCGAGAGTCCCTGTCTGCGGGACAGCCCCGACCGGCGGAGTGGCAGCCCCGAAGTCAAGGGGCCTCCCCCGGTGAAGGTGGCCCGGCTGGAGCAGAACGGCAGCCCCATGGGAGCCCGCGGGAGGCCCAACGGCGCGGTGGCCAAGGCCGTGGGAGGTAACATCCCGGAGCGGGGAGGCGCGCGCAGCCCGCGGCCCGGTGCTAATGGCCCGGGTGTCAGGGTTCAGGTTGATTAGGCGCTGTCTCGGTGTAGGATTACAGGAAGTGAATTCCAGGTTGCCAAATAATGCCCCTGTCGCCTCTCATCTGCAAAGAGTAGCTGCTTCTTGAGTTCAGACGAGAAAGTGGTTTACCCAGAGGATGGCATTTTTTGGGCACGTTGCCACTGTGTGCTGAGGTGTTGGCAGGTTTATGTCACAGCCAGCTAACTGTTTCTAGATTTTCCTAGAGAGCTCTTTAGGGATTTAACTTTTCTGCCTCATAGTCTCGGAAGCGGAGGTGCGCTCGTGGTTCTCATGGAATTGTCATTCATGCTCACACTAGTACATGAACCAGAATGTCGGTGTGTTTTTGTAGGTGAGACAATCTTTCAAGATAAGGCAAAACAATAGGGGTTGTTTTTCTGCCAAATTTCAATTGAAATATAAAGAATCCCCATGATTCTCTCTGGCCTCTTAGACATTTTCTTACTGCAGTTGTTTATAAAGCTTAAAGCAATAAGCAAGGGTAACTTTGTTACGAATTGTGGCAAACAGGTAAAAATGACAGAGTTGGGTTATGAACATTGTTTCCTTTCAAAGAGTACAATATAATTGAAAAAAAATCTTTTGAAGTTTTTGCTCCTGAAGTAACTACGTTCTTTTTAAAGTGGTTAGGAAAAGTAAGTTTATAAAGAGATACCGTACATCTAGTTGCTACTAAATTATTGGAGTTTGTATGAACTTGCTTAGTTTTTGTTAGCATATAAAATGTACAATTCTCTATTCATGTAATTTTTTGTGCATTTGGGAGAAGTTTATTTTTTTTTCATTTTTCAGTTTAACTCTCCCCCCACCCCCCATAATATTTTCACCAGTAGTAGTCTACTCAATGAAATTACTTACACGACTTTGCCTGAAGTGAAGCACAATCTTGGCAAAATCTTGTAATTAGGTCTGATGGCCTGAGTGTCCATAAGGTGTGTTCTAAAATGAATGCCTAAATTGAAATATTCACTTCTTTTTCAAGAGTTAAACTATAAGTTCTGTAAATTAGCATCGAGGCTGGCTTGCCATAGTCCCTTGCATTATTTAATCCTCTTCTCTGAGAAATCATCATCATGTTTAAGTTTTTTTAAATTTTTAACACAATAGATTCTGGATTGCAATTCTTCAGTGTGGGGAACTTGAAAATATACTTTAGTGAAACAAAAAGGAAACTGGATGGTTGTGTGCCTCTCTTTTTAAAAGCAGAGTTTATTCATTTGTTGTACAAAGATAGGAATAGTGTCAGAATTTTCAGTAGTTGCTGTAAGAAAGAAAAATATATCCCGAGTTTGAAGTATCCTATCATGGGTTGATATGGATGTGTTGGTAATGTTGAATTGGAAATTTTTTTCAGAACTCCTTGGAGCAGATGTGTTCTCCAAGTGGCATGATGCATTAAAAAAAAAAAAATCCTGGCCTTGAAATTTAGCTCTCTTTCTGAAGCCTAAAGAAAATTCACTAAGGTGAAAGAAGTGTCCAAACACTTTAGAATGTGATGCTAAGTGCCTTTCTGAGAGCTCGCCAGCATCACCCCCCCTGCCTCAGACGTCAAAAGAACTGCCTGATCTTATTGATGAGGGGACACCTTTGGCATAATTAGAGGTTGTGTTCCAGATTTTCTGGACTATAGATTGCATTTGATCCCTAATTATAAATTATTAGATCTTGGTGAGGAATAATATACTTGTTGTAATAAACTGCTATGGCTACCTTTTCCGAATTTAACATAATATAGTAACATCAAAGGTCTTACTTGTGGCTTCCCAAGTGGGAATAAATACGATGTTATTCCATCTCAATATTTACCTTTTATAGAAATATTAAAATGAATAATTCATGTGTGATGAGCTTACAGCATACTTTTGAAAAAGAAACGTTGCTCCAAATGATGCAGTAGATTGCTTAGGAAGATATTCATTTAGTTTATAATCCTTCAAGGTCCCACAATTTAGAATGTAAAATATTTATAATAAAGAAATTTCTTATTAAATAATAATTATTTTATGACTTTAATTTTAAGTAATTTTCAAGTATATATAAAGATTTTAATACATTTTTTGGGTAACCTTTAATCATGTATATATGTTGGAGAGAAGCAAAGCCTTTAATAATGTACACATTTTCTAAATTAAAGAGCTATTTAAAATGTATTTCTAGCTAGAGGCACTTTATTATGTTAAAATAGGAAGTTTTATTTGTAAGAATGTAGGATAGATATAAAATGTGTTATATTTCTGGAAATACTATATCCTTTTGTTTAAATGTTCTCTATGAAGCAGCATAATATAATAAATCTGGACAGTTGCAAAAATATTTGTAGCTAGTCTATAATTTATCAAAAAATTCAATTATATTAGTCTTATCAATGTTATCAATATAGCTACAATAAAATATGTTTCAAAGATAGAGCTCAAATTTTGGGAATATGTATTTGTAAATATTTAGTCGTCCTTTTTCTTAAAAGCTCTTTTCCTAAAACTGGGAAAATAATTAAGTAAATTAATTGCACTAATAAGATGACCGTTAATATTTCTCGTTTTGATAAGCAGTGTAATGAATAAATGTTTCTGAATGCCCTGATTGCATTAGTAAATTCTGTGGCTGTTATTCTACTTTCTTTTTTTAAGAGAGGGGGATCACTGTTTTGATGAAAACTAAATGTTTATAGAGAAAGGACATTATTTTAGGGTCTAGATATAGCTAATGGAGGAAATAGGTGCACTATTGTGGTTGCTGGATTGTCTCAATAAGAGATTGAAAAGTTAGTGCATTGCTTATGATATGGTTGGCTTAAGAAGACTATAAAGAACTCGGTCAGTTTTGCCTTGTCTTTTGTTAACACCTCCTGGGATGTTTTTGCCCTTATCTAAGCTGTGTGTTTTAAAGCGCATATGTAATAAAATATAAGTGCTCGGATGTGTATGACAGTCAGCTTTTATAGAAGGTCCTGGTGTGTGTGGGGGGGAGACTAATATCTCTTTAAAAAACATATGAAGGCTGGGAGAGAGTTTAGAGCAAGCTAGAGCACAGTGGTGTTGACAGCTTTATATCCCTGCTGGGTAACATTCACTTACTAGAATTGGCGTCCTCTCTCAGCTAGTAATTCACTCCATAAGGATTTTGAAAAAGGATGATTAATGGTGAGGAAATTCATATTTGTGAAATCATTGATTAAAACTCGCAGATCTGTTTGAAGATTGAGAAAAACAAAAGATTATTAAGGATGAAAAAATACGAATTAGATGATCTTTTTATTATATTTTTACAGCTATTAGCATAAGTACCTAAAATGTTATGCTGTGCTTAACGCTTCAGCCAAGCAACCTACATTATAAAATGAAAGTGATGCCAATCATGTTTCCAGAGGAAGCAAGAAGCACTGCTTTCCTCCTGGACTTCTGAGAGGCGCTGGCCAGTCGTGCTTTAATAGCAATAAATTACTGTGCTTCATTCATGGTTACCACAAGCATTTTCATTTTTTAAATGTTTGGCTTAAAGAAGAACTTTCAGACAGCTTTATTTAAACTGAATGAACAGCGCTTGAATATACCAGCTGGTGTATTTGCTGATAGGAGGCATTAAATATCAGAAATCTTTTCATATTTTTCATTTTCCAGTGGATTTCTATAGTTTATTTGGGGGTAGAGGGACTAACATTTAAGTGTGCTAGATCCTAGAGCAAAATGTTTATCATTGGTAATATCCTTTACAAATTTCCCCTTGATTTTTTTCAGAAAGAACTTATTATGGTCGCAGAATAGTGCTTTAATTTTGTTGAAGAAGTGTTGACGTTATCTTATCGCTGGTTTCCCTATGGTAGATCAATTTTTCTTGCTAACAGGAACCCCTTTCAAGAATGTAGCTGTCTTGTTGCAGGCGGAGAAAAAAAATCATTATGCAATACACACTGATGTATTCAAATAGGGAAGCAAATGTGATCAAGATTGTTAGGCAGGGCCTCATTTAGAGCTGAACATTGTCTACAACAACAGTTAGTTTAATTGTCTACATGTGGAACATTTCCTTTTAGATGCAAAGAAACGTAGTTCAGGTCAGGTGGAGTCACCATATTAACAATGCTAGCGAGACATTTTACTTTGGAAGGGGTGCAGATATGAAAAGAGCATAGCTATTTATGTATTGAAATGCATAGAATACTTAGACATTTAGAAATGGATTGCCAACATGGGACATGATAGAGAAAAACCATTAAATAGTTTTAGCCTAGAAAGAGTACTATACTGCCTGTTACTTTAAAAGAGAAAAGATTACACTCCCTTCTCCCATCCCGCTTATATTTTTAAAGGGTTTTAGATCTTTTAAATAGAATGAACTTAGGCTTTGGGGTCATCCAGGAAGCTTACCATGCCCTCTAGTTTTGCTGAGGTAGAAAAATAGCCCTTTTCTAAAGTGTTTTTAGTCCTTGGCCTGTTATTAAAATAAAGACATACTTGGTTAAAAATATATATGCAATGAAACATACACATTAGACAGAACATAGGGTATCCGCCCCTCAATGTCCTGAGTATAATTTGATGTTTTGGGTAATTTTGGAAGCCTTATATTCCATCTGCAGAAACCCACTGACCATTATATATTCAAGATCATCTGTAGTCAAGTTCTCTCTCTCTCTCGCTCTCACTCTGTGTGTGTGTGTGTGTGTGTGTGTGTGTGTGTGTTAGAGTGTTGGAATGATGTCTCAAGGAATCTAGTTTTTAATCCGTGCAGAAAATAATAGTATCCTTTCCCAAGGGCTTGTGGCCAGAAGAATCAGTCTGTGTATTCTAGATACCTTGCCTTAATTCTTCCTCTCCTTACAAAAACAAAACCAAAATCCAAAAAAAATTGGTTATCATCTATCTCAGTGCAGAGGGCAGCAGACTCTGGCTTGTTACACACCTAGGCAGATGTGTTTAAGTTATTTCCAGAACATGAACTTCAGTTTATTCTAGGCAAGACTATGGTAATTATATGCTATTTCTGACAAGGTGGTAAGCAGTGAAGTTTGGTGACTCTTCTACTTTGATAAATTAAAACTCTTGTTTTTAAGGATTCATTATAGAGGAAGTTTATATGAGAAAATATTTCAAAAGTCATGTAAAATTAATAGGACTACATGAATTATAAATGTTATCACTGTTTGATTTTTTAAAAAAAATTTAGAGTTACAGTTATACAATTTCTCATCAGTAAAAGAAAGTTTCTCTAGAAACAAGAAGTAAAATGAATGATTTGTTTTATAATTCATCATCCTTGTCCTGTTTTGTTATCCTGTTATGGATTAAAAGTGAGTTGTCAGGTTTTTATTCTTGTGTCCTTTTTATTTTTAAAAATAACAGAAAAATTACAAAAAAGGAAGTTTCTTTTAATAAGCAGTGACCCCATATTAGATGCATAAAATATGTAAATAATTTGTGTGATATCTGGAAGTAAAATTTCATTCCATATAACATGTACAGCATGTACCTGTACAGCAATAAAAATATTTTATATGAGTAAGGCTTAAAAAAATCTATACTAATAGCCTCTGGTAACAGTAGTTTTTACTATCTTCCTTACATGAATGCTGAGATACAATGGCATTTTGGAACATATTTAAAGATGGAGCATTTGACAAAAGTATGTGTAACAGTTTGTCAGTGAAAAGTGACAAGTGGGAAATGACAAATGAAATGTTGGCATCATCACTCTTTATTTTGATAAAAATGTCTCAATTTGCAGTGATATAATACTGTTTCATATTATTCTGTGAGTTGTGTGAGATGCATAAGGGGAATTTAGATTTTGTGAACGGAAAATTAGCAGCCCAAGTTCTCTTTTCAGAAGCTTTGGCACTCAGGTTCCCCCCTCACCCCCACCCCACACCCCCCCCAGAGCAAGAACAGCAGTGAAATGTTGGATGGAACCCATCACACATGTTAACTCATTATTTAAAAGATAAAGAGAAGGGGAAAGAGAGAGAAAGGACTGAAAATGGTTTCAAGTCAGAGACCTTTATGCCTATCACAAAAATGAGGAAGAGTTTGCCTTTTAGTTTCTTTTCTCTTCTTTAGAGCGGTTTGCAAAGGAGTGGCCTCCCTCGCTGGCCTGGCCTGCTGGGGCCCTCATTCCTCCCCAGCCTGCTTGTAGGGTGCTAGCCAGGAGAGCTGTGGTTGTCTTTCATTGTAGAGCATGAGAGAGGCTGTGGAACAGACATGAGGTTAGAATGGATTTTTATGTACAAAGGATTCATCATCCTACTCTTTAAGGGTAATGTGATAGATATTTCAAAGTCAAAGTAGACAGTTTGGAGTGGAACTGAGGCATGAGTTCAAACAAAAGCCAATCGAGAATTCACAGAGGCAAAAAAAAAAAATGTAAATAACACAACAGCCACCAGGACCATCACTGTAGAACAAAAACCCAGACGAACGTATGCGAAGCCATTGGAGATGGAGCCTCTTCTGTGTGCCGTGTCACAGAGCCACAGGTCTCCATTGCTGACAGCGACCCACCCGAGGTTCATTTCCTTCTCTGACATAGGACCCAGTGCCGCGCGCAACACAGCACGTGCAATTTCTCAATAAAAGTGTTTATGTAACACGTTACATGCTGGATTTTCCGAATCCATCATGGAATGCTGTATGATTTTTTTGTGTGTGTTCCATTAATGGGATTGTTTGGTATTTAATAGTAAGCAATTAAAAAATTTCAGTAAAATCAACCTCATTAAATGGCAGTGAAAAGAGTACATCAGAAATCACCTTTTGCAGCATGGTGTCTTTTGCTTCTTATTTTCAAAATCTTACTTCTTATGTCACATTAAATAATAGGTAAAAATGATACGACATATGTGCGTCTTAGATATTTAATGATGGCTGTTAGATTATGATGTGTATTCTCCTCCCACCCCTTTAAAGTCATGTCTGTATCTTTAAAACTTAAAAACAAACTTAAACAATAGCGAAAAAAAAAAAACCTTAAAAACAAACTTAAAACAACAGCAAAAAAAACTAGCTAGTGGAAATTATAATTGCAGCTCTTGTTCTTAATTGCCTGGGAGTGGATTCTGACTCATGAGGACCCCAGGTTTGAGCCAAAAAAAATAATACAGAAAGTAGCATTGATAGAAATTTCAAGAATTTGGCCCTGTTAATAAAGTTATTGATAAACTTTACCATATATAGCTTTTTTACTTCCAACTTCTACCTATTATTTAATCTGCGATAAGTAAAACTTTGCAAATGAGAAGCAAGCGATGTTAAGTTGTAGTAGAAGGTGATTTCTGATATTAGAAAAGTATATTTCAATTTTAATGGCCCCTAACATTAATGCTATGTTGATAATGCATGAAGCAAATTCAGTTCTACCCTTAACTAGTTACTGTATCTTTGGGATGAGCCTCAGTCCCACGACAGTTGGTCATTACTCTGCAGTACATCAGACATTAAAGCATCGAAGGGTAAGGGGACACTGTCAGACTGCAGGCAGCTCTCTTGGAAAAGGATGCATTTCACTCCAGAGTACCTCTTTGGTGCCCACAGATGTTTGCCCAGTTTCTGAAATGGACACAGCAGCTCAGTGCCTCTTTGTTTCACTGAAGACTTGAAAAAATTAATAGAGATTCTGATGACAACCAATGTTTTTCAAAGCTCTGAGAACTCCCAGAGGTGACTAGCAGCTATTTTAAATAGCAACAACTTCAATTTAATCATATTAACCACAGGCATCTTCATCTTCCTTTAAAAAATATTTTCGTATTTGTTTTTTATTTGACTGAAAAGCAAGTGGATCAGTTCTATTATAACCAACTGATTGGCTTTTTTCCCCCTCCCCACATAAGAAAATTTTTTCTTTGTAAAAAAGCCAATGTGATGTTTAAATATTATGCCCAATTCCCCTGGAAAATGACCGAAGGGATAGAATAAAAATGGCCATATCTTCAGATTTCCAGATTGTGCCCTATATTAAAATTGCATATTTTAAATTGCATTCATTCAATTACTTATAATTATAAGGAAAGGCAAGTTTATTAGGAAAATGGATTCAGATTAAAACCTTTCAAACAGCAATATTTTTTGAGACATTCTCTCTCTTTTTTTTTTCTTCTTTTATTTCCAGAACAGGAACTTTCTTTTGTCATGATCCAAAGCTGCTTGCAGAGGAGTGTGATAAATGTCTCTTTAAGTGTTGTAGTAAAAGAAAATGACTTGTCTTCTGACGCAGGGGAGAGTTTATGTTGTTTTGGACCTATTTCCCAAGCAGTGATCGAAAACAGATTACAATAACAATTATACAGTCAGAAGATGCAATATCCATTTCTGCTTTAATTGAGTGAAAGAATAATAAAAACATCATTAAGAAAAATGAGGTGGACCTGTCACACAATGTACAAATTTTTAGTCTCAGAGAAGATGCAGAATAACTGGAGTGCTTCGCACTTACTTTGTCGTGTTTATGGACTAAAATCTGTTTGGGACAGAGACCATTGATTGGGCTTTGCTGGGACGTTCAGAACGGCACCCGGGAGAAGTGTTTGCCCACCCAACACGATGTGACAGTCATCGTGTTCAACAACTTCAGATCCAATGTGAGAGGGCAGAACCATACTTTCTTATAATCTACCTGCGGGGTGATCCTTCCCAGGCTACCCCCGTTTTTAAAAACTCATCTAAATAGAAGTACAAAATAGTAAGTGTTCCTCATGCAAAGCGCTGCCAAGTGTGGTTCTGAACCTCCTAGTCGTCCTTTCCTGAAAATACTCCGCATAGACAGTGGGAGGGAGCGCACTGGAGCGGAAGTCTGTCCAAGTGGCCATATTTCTTCTCCGCACAGAAGGATTTGTGGCGGCGGAGGTGAGCAGCTAAGTCTTCGCCTGTAGGAGTCACCTGATGTACTCAAATGACATAGACGGTTACCTGAGACACAGGCGCCGGCCTCCATGTGTAATGATTTGAGCGATTGAGTTGGCATAACTTAACACTACTGACCTCCAGCCCCCATTCCCAGAGGCACTCTTTCAGCAGCTTGGAGGTCACCTGCAGGCAGCCACCACAATCGGTGGCTAGTTTTCCTACACTCTGGGCTGTTTCTTCTCCCTCTAGTCATAGTAAACCGTGAGCTTCTGAGCAGGGGAGCGTTGACAGTGGAGTTAGCCCAGGCTCTCTGTCCCATGAGGAAACACTGAAACTGCAGATAGGGTTGGCGCCCAGACAGAAGCTAGAGCCCAAGGCTGGTCTGAGCCAGCAGCCTGAAAGGGGACTGCTCTGTGGATCTGTCTCAGAGGTTTAATGTGTCTAAAAAACCTTTCTCAGCGGGGCGGGGCGGGGTGTGTGTGTGTGTGTGTGTGTGTGTGTGTGAGTGAAAGGAATCGGGAGGCAGCTGGACATTCCCAGTGGAAGTCTCATAATCCCAGACTGTCCCAAGCAAAATAGCAGCCTCATTCAGAGTGGAACTTAGATCAAACAGTCCAGAAAGGCTTTAAAACAATTAAAAAAAAATCCATCCAGTGAATCTACCTAATAGCACCTTCATTAAAATACTTTTGTCAGAAAAGAGTTTTCCAGTTTTACCAATTACATAAACCCAACAGTGTTGACGAATACTGTGAGCTTTAAGGGTCTATTAGTGGTTCTGTTTTTTTTTTCTCCCTGGGCTTTATGATTTAAACCTAAGCATTAATTTTGGGTGGAACTTGGCATCATGTCTCTCTGCCTTGGAGGGAATTTTTGTTACATAATTAAAAAAAAATACAATCGCCTTCTCCATGTCCCCCATCCTTCAAGTAATCCCACATTTAAAAAGTCAACCATTTAAAAGGGTTTATTTTTTAAGTAATTATTTTATGTGGATTTAACAGTTTTCCATTAGTTCACATTGAAAATGAGTGTTCTTATTATTAACAGAAAGGTTCTGTGAGACCAGTAATGAAATGAAGATATACTCCTTCCATACAAAAAAAGTCAAGTGGTAAAATTTTCTTATATAATATTATTTGATGATCCTTGAAATTTGTAAGTCAGTAACTTGTCCTCTTTATTCAGCACTTGAGAGACATAAATATTTATCTCATGCCATTGATTGATTGATTGATTGATCAGAACAAAAGAAGATGGACTCTCCCTATTTAATTAAGTGACTGAATATTCTGGTTTTGGTTATTTTGGAGAATATAGTTCCACCCAGAGTCTTAAAATGATTCTAAATGACTGCCTTTAAGTTATTCTATATAATTATGCTTTACCAGAAATTGAATTGCTAGAGGAACCTCCTTATATATTGACAATTGGGAAATTAAAAACATACATGCAGAATCACTACAATGATAATTGACCATCCAGAAAACCAGAAAGTGTTCAGGATGTTGGTGAATGTGTGAGTGTGCCAAGAGAGAATTTTAATGGAAGTAGAGCAGGGGATGCCAGCATGTTTCAGAGATCTTGCCGAATCTCCAGGCTCCGAGGTACATTCATTTAAGATTTTGGCCTATAGATTTGACAGAAGTGGCAGTAGGAGACCACATGCCTTTTATCATTGACAGAGTAGAAGGACAAATGATTCTCTAAAAGGGAAGTTATTAATGCACTTTAAACCAGGGTAAAAGTACTTTACAAAGAACAAATGAAGAGGATCCCGATTTCCCCCCTCCTTCATTGAATATCCAGGTAATATTGAGCAAAACTGGTTCTGTTCACAGCCTCAGTCATACGGCAAGCTTCGGCCTTAAGCACTTTTTTTTTTATGGTTAACTTATAAACTCTCCAAACTAGAGCTTGCCACTGAAAGTCTGCCAATGCTGTCACAAAAGATCATTAGTTCCCAAGAGATTTTGAAGCAGAAAAAAAAAGAACTGTCAGAAAATACTGTGACTTAAGTAAGAACCATGTTGCACTTATATTTTGGGGCCACCATGGTCAAAATGCCTGGGGGTGGCCCTGCAGGTTTGGGATTGAGAGCTCATTTTCTCCATGGCAATGGGCAGAATTCCAATTAACGTAGGGTCAGAGTATAAATGTACCTCTTTGCACACCATTCTAAGTGGTTAGTGGAAAACAAGCTGCAAAGTAATTTCCTTGGCTCCCCAATAATAATATTAAGAAAAAAAACTATAGGGAAAGAATTCTCAGCCCCATAATGGACTGTTGTAAGTTTGTGTTTGATATTTATAAGACTGAAATACAGTCCATGTACCCAAACTAAGCATTTATTGTAAACACGTTAGCTGCCAAGAGCTTATATGCTGTCAAACATAATTATGTTGAAGATTGATGTATAGCTTGAAAGGGGGTTCTTTGAACCAAGGAAAGCTTCTGAGAGGCAGCCCTTTCTTTCTCTTGATATAACGACTCCATCAATTGCTTTGCTCAGTCAGTCCCTCGTATATATAAGAAACAGAGGTTTGCTCTTTGAAAACATGGCTGTTTGTGGATCTGACTTATGTTAACAAAATAAATGAACCTATGCTCATGGAAATGGTTCTTTGTGGGTTCTTTTATCATCATCATCCAGCTCTTGGCTGGGATGGTGCTAAGGCACTGTGAGGTAACTCGGCCAGCCTGCTCTTTGCCTCCCACCGAACCCACACCTTTCAGCCAAGCCCCACTCCCACCTCCATCCAGAGTTGCCCGGAGTGGGCTCTCTTTGACTCCCTGTTATCTGTGTGTTTACACGTTCAGCAATAAGATCAGAGATACTTTGGAACTTTTGGACATCCAATAATGTGTCCCTTCCTGTCTCAGAATTTGTTGTACAAGTGAAGGGTTTAAGGTGCTAAGATAGTTTATGAATTTGGGAAATTAAGGAAGATGACTTCTGCCCCCCCCCCCCCGCCTTTATTGAGATTGAAGTGTTCACACTTGGGATTTCCAGTGGTTTTGCTTTAGCAAAGTTAAGGTTTCGCCTTGACTGTAAGGTTTTGGAAACATGCTGTCTGGTTTTGCTGGAGGGACAGAACACTTTGGGATTTGTGCTGTTGCTCAAAGGTAATAAAGTAGGCTAGCATTTCTCCTTTGGCTGGGTGGGATCCTCTGGATAATTATATTAAGGATGATGATAAGATTTCCATGGACTGTATTTGCTTTAGTTTAGAAGTTCTCTTTAATTTTTAATATTTTCTTTTGGAAAATAAAGACATCGTAAAGAGGATGTCTCAGAAGCGCAAAGTGCAAAATAATAACATGAATTTTCTTAGTTCTGTTTTTCTGATTTAAGACATTGCTGTAAATGACACAGGTACATATATACTTAACGCTATCTTGTCTGGGGAGTCTATCAGTGGGGACCATGGTTTTCCCAGTCTGTAGGCTGGCCCTTATTAACTTCATCTCAGTCACAATAATAATATACTACGTATTACAAACCACACATCACCGTACACCCTAAGGGAAGTGGAGACTACACAGGACTATGCCTTTGACTTTCCTCTTTCCTCCTGTCCTCCTCTTGTCTGTCTCCTTTCAGCATTATTTTCCAAAGTCTCCATTGCTGGTAGGACCTAGAGTGACCCACACTGGCTGGGAGAGCATGGTGCCAGTGTACCTCTCTTGAAAGCCAGCTTTGTGAAACCTACACTGTCCTCCCCGAGAGGCTTTCTACCTGTTGGTGAAATCGCCCTCCCCGTTTGCCAAGCGCAGCTTACACCTAGATAGCAGGAAGCCTTTGCTTTCAGTGAGGGACGTGGCCTGGTATTTTTTTCCTTAAAAAAACTCACCTTTTCAGTTTTTCATTTGATAAAAATCTCTCCACTCTTGTATGATTTCCTTTGGGATTTTGCACCAATGTTTGATCTCAATTTTTAATAATTTTGGTGAGTTAAATCCCCCAAAGAAAACATGCTTGCTGTGAAATATTCCCACTAGAAATCTGAGTAGTCTTGTCTTATTGAGAGCTGAAAACTTGATTCCTTTATTAATTCCTTGCTAGAGAACCTTTCGGTTACAGTTAACTTTTTCTCATTGCTACACTGGAGAAATTAATCATATATATATATATATATAATCATAATCATATATATATATATATATACACACACACAAATACATACACACATTTATGAGTTAGATATAATAACCTTTAGGCTGGGCCCAAAATTTGATGTGATGTAGTAAGTGTTAATATGAAGACAGTTTTTATTGAGTGTTTTTTTAAAGTGGGGGACTCTGAGTTGCAAATAACTTTTCCAAAGAGGAGAATGGAGTGGCTCAGATGTCTCCAGTTGAAGATTATTTGGAAAAATGAATTCTTGCAGAAATCTCCAGAACAAAACTTTATTTAACTGAGGACAGAAATGCTGGTATTAATGAATTGAAATATAGCCTTTTTACTGTGCCATTGAGCCTGGAGATTGATTAATGCACATTTCTAACTTACTGTGCAATGAACCTAAAAGAAAAATTAGTTTAGAATGATCGATATTTTATTAGGATAGCATACATTTGAACTTTGCTGTAATATGTAAACTTTCAGATTTGAGACCATTCTCTCTGGGTTCAGCCCTGGTAAACATCTTGTCTGTTTGTAGTTACAAAGGGGAGCCCAGGTGGTGCAGTGGTTAGGTGTTGGGCTGCTAACCTGATGGTTGGCTAGCCACTTTGTGGGAGAAGGATGTAGCAGTCTGCTTCCATGAGCACCACAGCCTTGGAATCCAGTGGGGCATGGGGGACCCTGTCTTATCCTATTGTGTCGCTGTTGGAATCGACTAGACAGTGGCGTTTTTTGTTGTACTGGTTTTGTGTAGGTTGTTAATAAATTTGAAAAGCATGTGGGAATTCTTTAGTGTAGCACTTGGGTTGGACGGCCACCTTGGCTCTGGGCACCTATGGTCACAGACCCACTGTGCAACACACACTCTGAGTACGCCCCCCTACCTCCTCCCCACTGACTCATACACACACACCTGCAATGCCTTGATGGCAAACCAACCAGATTGTGTCCACAGTGGCCTTGTGAAGCCCTGTGATCTGGCGGACTCCCTTCCGAGGCCATGGATGCAGACGTTTCCTCTAAAGCTTTCCTCCTCTGCTGATGCCAAATACAGTGCAGTGGGGCCTAGGTGTTGTGGACGAGTTAGACAGCTGGGGCCTTACAGCTGACAAACACTATCAACACCACCTCCTAATGGTGGTTATAAATGTCTAGCTGGGGTTTGCATTTTGTTAAGCTGAACTGACGTTTATTTGGGGCTTGCAATGGGTCGGGCTCGGAGGTGGGATGGGGGCAGTGAGAACCTGCAGGTTCTCCTTCACTCTACCCAGAGGCCTTTGCGTTTCTCACATCAAGGGACTCAATTCCTTGGGTCAGTTTTGTGATGGCAGAGTTCCCAGGTGGAGTGCAGACTTTTTTTTTTTTTTTAATGGATAAGTAGTGACAACATGCTCCTGTGTGCCCACAAAGTCCTGTCTTATGAAATTGACAGGACAACCTGAACCGGCTACCAAACTTCTGTAAGTGGGAGTGTTGAGTCATGTAATTTATGGCCCAATTGTGGTCTCTCAGCATGGCAGCAGGCCTGAAATCTAAGCCTCTGAGGCCAGGTCCCATCTATCTCCCTTCTTACCACTCTGGGCTCCATTTGAACCTTAGGGTGAAAAGTGAGGCAGCCACAAGAGAAGTCACCCTCTCAGCCCCTGTGTTTGCTCCTTATCTTCTGCAGTTAAGATCTACCTCGGGCGGATAGAGTAGTTAGTGGCTGGTTTGACAGGAGAGAGTTCTGAGAAGAAAGTAGTTCTTGGTGGTCATTTTCTCCCTTAGGAACAGGAGGTGAAACATCAAAAGGCTTTGTTTTTGAAACTTTAGATAAAGCTCTAACTCTGAGTTACCAAGAGAAAGATATATATATATATATATATACACATATACATGTATATATACGAATATATAAAATCCCTGGTGACTGTGAAGCCACATTTTTGCATATATGATTCAGTATTTGAGACTCATTATGCAAATTTTGTGTCTGTAGCTCTGTGACTGTAGCTCTGACTGTCTCCTTCATCGATGAACAGCCTAGGACGTGCTATTATCCTTGGTGCTTCTGCAAGAAGATTTGGTGGGAACAACAATGATGACGACGACGATGACGAAAACCCTCCTTTACCTTGTAGAGAAACGTGGTTCACTAGCAAAGTGTGACAAGTCTGTGGACAGCTGGGCCTATTACGGAAGCCTAATGGCTTCTGGGCTGCCCTGTTTTTGCTGTTTCCTCTCCTCAGATGTAGAGGAAAATTATTTGACTCTGATACCCTACTGGAAATCCCTTTCCCTAGAAGGAATATGGAGGGTTAGTGAACGAGTGGTCCTGCATAGGGCTGCTAACCCCAAGGTCAGCTGTTAGAAACTTCTTGGGAGAAAGACTAGACTTTCTATTCCCATAAGAGTTGGTTTTAGAAACCTCTAGGGGCAGTCCAATCAGGTGTAGGCTTGATGACAGTGAGTGAGTGAGTGAGTGAGGCAGAGAAAGGGAGATAGAAGGAGCAGGAGAGAAAGTAAAAGGGAGTCCAGGAGAGAGAAGGAGGAGAGTGAGAAAGAATATATTAGTTGGGATATAATGCATATCTTTTACTATGCAAATGTGCCCGAGGAGACCAACCCAAGCCAAATATAACTGCCATGGCATCAGCTCTGGCTCATATCTACCCTACAGGACACGAAGAGCCGAATAAACCATCACAGAACAAAGTGTGGCATCGTTTTATCTGTTCACCTCTGAGGAATTTGGAGAGCAGCCCAGAAGGACAGGAGGACAGAAGTGGGACTGTGGAATTTGGTGCCTGCCTTGGGGTAGCTCAGGAGACTAGGTGCTGAGAGAGGGGCCAGCAAGGGCAGGAAGAGAAGACTAGGAAAGACAGGCTTGATTTGACTGGAAATCTTGTCTGAGATCCCAACAAGGAGATGAGAGGCACTTGATTCTTTGTTCATGGATGCAATTGATGGCCTTTAAACTCGCCTTTGTTGTTTTTAGGATGGAAAGAGAAGGCTACAGGTTAATATGAGTATTGGCAAGTGATTTTTAGTCTTATGGGTTTGTGTGTGTGAGAGAGAAAGCGAGAGAGAGAATAGGAATATGATAATATAAAGCAAATAAATTATTGTGTACGGTTTTTGTAGTAAAATTGCAGTAAGAAAAGATCATCTTCACTCTTATCCTTCCCCCCCCGAAAGACGTTGCCTGTTTCACTCAGTTGATGGGATAGACTTTGTTTTAATGTCTCAGAGGCCTGTTCTGTATTCAGTCACCCGCAGGTGAGGGAAGCTCTCTGGTGATAGAACCAGAAATATCACAGACATCAGGAGGCAAGTGGCCCTCCTGGCTGGTGTTGGGGACTCGTTGAAGGAGGGAAGAGAAAGGCTGGGCTCCTATCATTCTGAGCCTGGGGTCTTGTAATTCAGAGGGCAGTTCAAAAATGATGGTGAACTCCGAGGACAAAGGAGGTAGGGACAAGGCTGGGGATGGTGGCTCTTCAAGCACAGCCCACTTGTTTGTCCTTTGTTTTCTGTATTGTCTGTGAAGGGCGAATGGGCAGAACCTGGCTTTGTTCCTCCGCACCTAGTCTAGTGTCTGACACACAGCGGTGGGTCAAACATTCACATACAGTTTACCCATTGCACATATTCAATGACAAAGGGCCCTTTTCTGAAAAACCAAGCCCTTAGATTTCTATCTGTATGCATTTTAGAGGATTGTTAATCTCCGAGGAAGCAACACGTTTTGGGTGATATTTAGACGATCCTGATCTATTTTACTCTTCACTTGAAGTGTCCTCTTTTTTGTCCCCCAAGCCCACTGAGGAAGGCACATTACTTATTTTCTCATAGTTTCATTTTCCTCATGTATTTAGTGAGAATGAAACTGTCTTAGAGGGTCAATGTGGGAAAAAGTAAAGGTCTGGGTGGAAGGGAGAGGACTCGTGATCTGCTGATGGGCCAGAGGGCCACGGCCTCCACAGCAACACATCCAAATATGCAGAGAGCTACTGAGGGCTCTTTCCTCTCTCAGGGTTAGCAGAAGACAGTTAGTTGGACCCTGTGGGCAGGATTCCGGCTGCTGAGGCTGCTTTCCTCCTGTGTGGCTGAGGTCGTGCGCCGGGAGCTCTGAAGAATACTAGCTCCTCAGGTTGCTCTCAGAACCAGGGTTGTGGCATTTCCCAAAGAGGGTACCTCTTTTAAAACAGGAGTTGAGGGAAAAACAAGCCCTTTCCTGCTAAAAGAGGCTGAATGAATGAGGCTAGTAATACAACGGCAGCCTCCAATTTGCAGAGCATGCTGGATTTTTGAGTTTACCCAGAAGGACTTCTACCAGCAAATTTCCTAAGATCTGGCATGCAGAGGAAAGATAGCGAGGAGATATCCAAGAGAAATGCCTAGGACAATCACATAATTGTCCTACTTACCAGTTGGTGATGAATTTATCCTGCATCCCTATAGCCGTTGGTATTTGTTGATATTTGGCTGATTGCTTAGAGCAAACCCATTCAATAAAACTACAGTAAGAGGCCAAGGCCACATATGTCTATGTGATTAAAAATGTTCTAATCGTTACATTAAAAAAAGACAAAGGGACAGGTGAAATTGATTTTTATAATGTACTAAAGTTATCACCATATGCCAGTATAAATATTACCTCACATACAATCAATATAAAATTATTCATGACCTATTTTCTTTAATTTTTGTTTTGTTTCAAGTCATTGAAACCTCATGTGTGTTGTCCACTTCTAGCACAGCCCAATGCTGGCCACAGTGTCTGGGTTTACATTCATCAGGCAGGCAGTTTTCCAGAATTAAATGTGGTGCTTTTCACACTGACCCCCTTTTTATCATGGCCATATTGAAGATATCAAGCTATTA
Organism: Nesogale talazaci; assembly: GCA_004026705.1. Lineage (NCBI taxonomy): Eukaryota > Metazoa > Chordata > Mammalia > Afrosoricida > Tenrecidae > Nesogale > Nesogale talazaci. Next base: position 182,699 of record PVJH01001580.1, on the reverse strand, counting down.
TAATTTATATCCTAAATAACTAGAGCATTTGTTGATTACTAAAGAAACATTATAGGGCTGAGCCCTGGTGGCGTAGTGGTTGTGCGCGGGACTGCGGCCCACTGGGACAGAGGTTCAGTTCCAGCAGTGGGGCTGGGCCTCCTACTCCCACCACCGAGAGCAGTGATTGCCCCCCCTACCCCCCCCCCCCCAAAAAAAAGAAACATTATTCTGAGGAAATACATATGTTAGTTACTATCATGGGCATTGATGACTGAAAATAAGAAAAATAACTGGACTTTCTTCTTCTCTCTCAGTAAAATGGATTTAATGTTGCCTTTAAAAAATACACACAGACCAGCCCAAAGAAATAGGTAGCCCAAAGAAATAGCCCAAAGATATAGTTATGCATTAGTTTAATTACACTTATTACATTGTATAATCCCCCAATAATTCTGTGATATAGTTATTATTATTCACATGGTGTCCAGGAGGAAAATGAGCTTCGGACAGGTTCACAGAGTCTAAGGAGTGAGAGAAGTAAGACTGAACCTTGGGCTGCCACCCTGTGAGCTTCTGCTTGACCCACCAGTCTGTCTTCCCGCAGATCAGTTCTTACAGCTGTTGTGACGAAGAACAGGCAATGACTAATGGCTAATATGGTAATTCTTAAATATACACAATTCTTCAGAAATAATGTAATGATGAGAATGACAGTTTGGGCATTACATTACTGGGAAAATACATATTCCTTGTGTATTTCCATGTTTACTTTTTTGCCCCTGTGACAACATTTGCTGTTTATCTCTATTACCAGAATGTCTCTTAGTTTTCAGCAAATGACTGGTGCCACGTGACTGGCTCTTAGATTAAGCTACCTGCTAACCTCCTGCAATTGTAACAGGCTTAGCAAGGCTGATAATTGAAAGGTTCAAACTTCTGTTCTTGATCATCTACAGATGGGTTTGTGCTGTAATAAAAGAAAAACGCCACAAGTTCTAGATACAAGACTAAACTCAGACTTTTTTCTTTCCCCCCTTCTTTTTAGTCTTCTTAATTATATCTGAGTTTCTTTTTATATTGCTCTTCTTTTATTGGGATGCATTAGAATTATTCTAATTTTTAGTGATTTTCTAAATATATTTGTTATCATTCCCTTTATTGTCACTTTCCCTCCCCCCCTCCCTTTTTTTTGACTGGGGAAAGTGATAGGAGAAAATGGCTGATTCTCCTTTGTATGTGTTTCTAATCATTCGCTGAGTGGTTGCTTCGCCAACAGATACCCTGTTTTTAAAGATTTTAAAATCTGATCTCTTTATTTTCTGCTTCACTCTCAACCTCTAATTTCCTATTTTTCATTTCACTAGAGAAATTTTCATTAGGGATTGCTTACATTTTTTCCTGCTTTTGTAAAAAGTGCACTGCATTATAAAAGCTACAATCACTTAGAGCAAATTCTAGTAGAATGATAACCTTTGCTGGGTGTTTAGAATAACCGGTTTATGATGGTCCTCAGTGTCTTCCTCTTATGTACTTTATAAAAAGTGCTATTATCCCACCATACTGTTTCTTGTTGTTTTATTCTATAAATGACCCCAAAGTCCTTTTTTAAATTTTATCTTTAAGTAGGAAATGACTGTGCGAGGTGGGTGGTTGCCTTTTGACTGTGTGGCATTATTGATTTCACATCAAGCACCAACCTCTACCTTCTAGCACTGGATTAACGTGTGCTGGAAAGTTTCTATGACTGAGACTTTAAGATGGAAGCCCCTACGTGTTGTAGACCCCTGTAGTTTTATGTTGCAATTTACTGAACTTTTCAGAGTTTTACAAAAGTAATAGGATCTTAAGGGTTTTTCTCCATTGGTCATAGACTTGAGAAAGATTTGTAGTTACTGAAAGGACCCTTGGTGGCATAGTGGGTTACACATTGACTTGTTAACTAACCGTAAGGTCAGTAGTTCAAACCCACACAGCCACTCCATGGGAAAGAAAGGAGTGGGAAAGAAAGGAGGCTTTCTGTTTCCGTAACTATTTATAGCCTTGGAATCTACCTAGTGTCTGGGGCCCCTATGAATCAGAATTGCCTGGATGGCCATGAGTTTGGTTTTTGAGTTTTAAGTAATAGACTCAGGATGACTTACTTAGCAACTGGATTCATTCGTCAGGCTTTTCTGTCATTCCCAGATGTATGACACTCCAATGCTGACATTAGGAACATTGTTCACACAGGAACTAGTAGTGACGTAGTGTACGGCACCACTGTACTTCAATCACTGAGGCTAGAGATCAGCTTGGTTCCCGGGACCAAGATCACATACTAGTATGTCTGAGTAAAAGGTCTAGATGGGACTTTGTCTCTGCTAGTAAGAAATCTGATGGGTGGGTGCTCTCAAATGCCATGAGATTTTCTCAGGAAGATTTCATACCACCTATGACTGCATTGAGGGCAGAAACTGCATCAGACTTGTTTTTGCTTCTATGCTTGAAGCCAGCAATGATGCCTGGCACTCAGATGTTTGGTGATTAATAATTGCCAAATAGATGATGATGACTGAGATACATTAGAGGAAGTTATTTTAAAGTGTGCCATATTTATTATGTCCCTATACTCATTAAGGAATCAATTGAGTATATGTACATACACCTTTGACATGCTAGTGATGGTCTCAATTAAAACAAGTTATAAAGCATCATGTGAGCTGGCTCAAATTTCACCTTTGCTGAGATACATTGGCCTGTTCTACTATACCTTCTCCCCACCCCCATAAATCTTACCATGGAGAGTGTCTCTGATATAGGCAATGAGACTGCTTTGTTCTCAAGAATTCAGTCAATAGTTGTCCCTGGTGTGGTGTGACTTGTTAGATTGTTGTGCAGTCTTAATAATAATGACCATGATCTTTAATGATAGTAATTCTTAATGAGTATTATTATTGTTAATAATGATTATATTTAATAATTGCACCCAATACTTATTATCTTTAATAATAATAATTATCACATGGGAACCAGTTGCACCATTGTATTATCTTTAGAACAAAAATCTGAATCTGTGACCCGGTACTTCTCAGAGTCTGCTCTCACCCTCTGCTTTCCAGATCAGAGTGAGTCAGGAGACTTCCAGGGTCAGGGGTACAGGGAGGGGCCTCTAGCAACTCCCTCTCGGACCTTCATTGTGTCAGAGGTGGGAGGTACCCAGCCTGTCCTTTTGCACAGAGGTGACAGTTCTATTGTGAAGTGCTTTCATCATGACCAGCTCACCTGCCACCGGGTCCCCATCTCTCTGCCTGCTCACATCTTTCTGCCCCCCCACATAGATATTTTTTTTCCTTTTGGTATGGCACGTAAAGAGAAGACCTCAAACAGATCCTTATTCAATAGCATACTCATGTGTGTAAATTATGGAGGGAAGAGTCCATGTTCATTACCGATGTGTTGGTAAACCTTTGATCTTCTGTCTTGTCTATGTTTAGATCGAAATACCTGTATGATTATTTTCAAAACTTAAAATTACATATAAGCCAGTTTAAAACATCTCTGGCAAATTAAACATTTTTTTACCTTTATCACACTTTGATAAAGTGTTCAGTGACATAAATAGTTCAGTGACAACAGATTTTCAACTAGTCTAATTTACTTTATTCTTTAAGATAGTTTACTTATTTTCTCTGAAAACAGAAGAAGAATATGGTGTTAACATATAAGGTGATACTTGAAAAAAGTCAAAGTTTCTTAGTTAGATGTTCACTTTGATATAAGGTAACTTTAACTTAAGACTGTCAGCAGCATGACACTTTTTCAGGTTTATCGATGACATAGTTACCAAGACTAGGAACATAAAATAAAGGCAGATATAAGGAAGTTCTTTTTTTTTTTTTTTTAAGGAACTTCTTTAAAATTTTTCTGACTCCCTTGTATTTATTCTCAGAGCAGCCTAGACCTGGAAAGCAAGCATGCTTCCCTAGTGGGTGCTTTTTAACTGGGAGTTTTAAGATGCATTTCCAGATTCATTACAGACAAACAGACTTGATCTGGAAATATCAGATCAAGTACAAGATAAAACTGTAGCCATCAAGGGTACGAGGTCACATTAGGTCACCTTGCCCTCTCCCATGCACCAGCTATGAACTTGAGGTCTCAGACCAGATGCCTCTGATTGGTGCATTCTACCTTAATGACTAAAATCAGAGGGCTTCTGCCAGTGCCTTGGGCCATCCTGCTGCAGCCTGATAGTAATAATGGGCGTGAGTGGGGGCGCGGGGAGGCAGGGGCGGTGGCACCCAGCTTTCCATTAGGCCCATAGGACTAAGAGGCTTGTTTAATCTAAGCCAGTGTCGATCACAGATGAGTGACTTTTATAACTGTCTCTTCCTTTCTCATCCTGGCGATGGAGATTCGCTTGGTAATGTTTGCGTTTTGCTCTTGCAGGTTTGATGATTCCTGTCTTTTGTGTGGTGGAGCAGCTGGACAGCTCTCTGGAATATGACAACAGAGAAGAGCATGCCGAGTTCGTCCTGGTGCGCAAGGACGTGCTTTTTAGCCAGCTGGTGGAGACCGCGCTTCTGGCCCTGGGGTATTCCCATAGCTCCGCAGCTCAGGCTCAAGGTATTCATGCAACCCGGGCTTCTCCCTTTGCCTCTTGTGTGCATGAGATGAGGAAGAAGAGCGTGTCCCCTGAACTGATTCTCTGAATGGTAGTCGAAGGACAGTTCCCAAACGGCAAATGGCTGACTTGTTTCTTGCAGAGTCTTGCCCTGCTGCTTTGGGAAGCATCTGACCAGCACCTTTAAAACTGCCCCGGTCCACGTGCTTGCCATTCATAACCCTCTGTAGTTGCTCCAGTCAGTAAATTGAAGTCCTCAGAGCCAGCGTCGGGGCGCTGAGGGCCCTAAGGTATCCAAGCCATCGCACATGATTTATATGCACCCAGTCTCTAAAATATATTTATCGTTTCCGATCTGTGACAGCTGTACTTTATCATCAGCTTTTAATTAAACTGCCGGGGGTGGGGTGGGGTGAGGGGTTAAAAGAGAAGGAGTTAGGTTGCCCTTTTGTAGCTTTGAAAACTATTCTGTAGATTTGATGTGGTACACCTATTTTTTTTTTTTAATCACAGGGTCATTGTGATCAATCCTTCTACCTTTTAATTCAATGTTAAAATGGCATCATTATTCTAGCATGTATTGTACACTTCCGGGGAAGCCCACTGTGAATCTGCCTTGCTTCATTCTGGAGGATGGGCTGTTGTTCTTTCATGCCAAAGAATTAACAGAACAAAAACAAATGAATAATAACAATAACAACAAAAACTCCAAACCTTGAAGAATGGGAGAAATATTTTTTTGACCCCTTGGCATGCTTATACTTGTGTTGGAGCTGAAGTGATTAAATTTCATAGTGTATGATTTTAGTTGTGTCAAAGGAGAGAAATATGTAGCATCCAGTTTTTTAAAAATATACTAACTTCCTCTATTATTATCTTTACGTACATTTGTGCATGTGCCAAGGATTTTGGCTATCTTTTTTTATGAGTCCATCTTTTCCCCATTTATTCTGATAAGGAAACCACATGCTATTAAACAATTTATTCAAAGTTGTAAATACAGTGACAGAGGACATGGGATTGAGATTCCCAAACTCTTAACTCTGGCTCTTGAGGTGGAATGTTGTGTTGCTTTATTTATTTTTAAAATGCTTTAATTAAGCAGTTAACATTAACATCTGATTTCTACCGGCAGAGCAACCCCTTTCAAACCAGGGGTCAGGGATGTTTTCCCGGGGCAGGTGGCGCCCCACTGATGGTTATGTGCAGTCTGAAATCAAATGCTTCGCCCGTCTGGGTACAGTCCTGTCGCTAGAACCCTAGAGTCCATCGCTTTCAAAGCAGTGCGATAAGGGGTGATTCATTTCCTTTCTGAAGCCATGGTCCTTCTTTGCTCGTGATACCGAGCAAATCACATCCTGGGTACCACTGCTTTCGTGCAGCGCTGCATGCCTCAATGAAATGAAAGAAACCCCCCCTCTCTCCCCCCTCCAAACTTTTCATGCCATTTTAGGGATATTTTTCTCTGAATGTAAAGGTCATTGTATCCCACTGCTGGCATCCTGGTGTGCCAGCTTCCTGTTTGACAGGGCTATCCATCTCAGTTAGCACGGCTGTTCAATGCGTCCTGAGCTAACATGTGGAACACAGAGCACTAAGTGGCCAAGATTTGATTCTTGGCACATGCTGAGGGAAGGGGCTCTCAGGAAATTTGCACTTGGGAGTCACACCGTTCCATTCAGCCATGTGGACAGAGAGTCCTACGCACCACGGGGAGAGCCACTCACAGTAAGACTAGTCTACAGCAAACTGTTTTCTCAAAGGTTTTGAAATTTACCATTAAAAAGGACTCTCATTTTACTTAAAAAAAAAAAAAAAGAAGAAGAAGCAGAGTCCCTGTTCTGAAGATGCTCTAGGTTACATTATGCACTTTATGTTTTCAGTAAGCGAATACTTCATCATCAGGTTCTGGGGCTGTGATCTCACCGAGGCAGGGAAAGCTGGTTGATATTGTTTTCAGTCAGATTTCAATCTTTTGGGGGTAAATGGGACAACTTTCGATTTGCTCCTTGGACATGGCTATATTAGATTTTTTTTTTTTTTAAGTTCAGACCCCTCAGAGGCTGCATGTTACAGGCCTAGCAGATGCATGAGGAGAGGTCCTTCATGTGCTGGCTACCAGGCAGAGTAGAGAAGCAGGTAGAACACAAGATAGTTGCAAATTTGAGGCCCAAAGTGGTTACCTGAGCACTTTTTTTGTTTTCTTCTGCTTCTGTTTGCTCATTTGTTTAGGTCCATTGTCCACCCTAGGGGACTTCCTGGAGGAAGCACTTTCAGCAGAAAGGCTGCAGTCTTTCTGACTATCTGTCTTCTGCTGGGAAGGTTGGGCAGTGCCAGATAGCTAGGAGAGGGGTAGGGTGATGAGGCGGTAGCAGATTGTATGAGCCTCTTTTAAAAACTGAGGTCTGGAAACATGGTTTTTCATTTTGATGTGACCAGAAGCGAGTTTTCATGATCAAGTTCAGTGGGGAGCATGTCTTGCGTTGCCTGTGAAAGAGCAGGCATCCTTGCCTGGCCTGCATCCCTAGTAGTGCTCAGGTCTCATAGACACAAGTCAGGGACCAGTGCGGAGAGAACTTTTCCTCCAGGGGAGAAGAAGCTCTTTAATTAAGTAAGCATATTTGTTTAGAAAGGATGATAGTAATTCCATTAAAATAAGAATTCAGAGATAATCTCTTCTCCTCCCCCCCTCCCCCACCTTTGTAGACTGTAACCTCTTTTATTGGAAGGGCAGATAGTGAAGTCCAGGAGGTACTATGAACACAGGACTCTGGAGAAAGCCAGGAGCACTGTGTTTCCAGTGTATCTGAATGGTCTATCCCCCAACATGAAGCAATCTCTGATTCTCCAGGATGTGAGGTCTGAGAGGCAGGGTTCACCAGACCTGTTGCTTTACTTATGCAAAGAAAGCCAGACAGATGGCAGGCTTTTGACTTTGCCCAGAATAGGTAGCCTGCCAGTCTCAGTCCGGAGGCCAAAATCTTCTAGTCTTTTCTAGGGAGTATGAGCCCAGGCACTGCTACAACACAGCGGTCAGAGCATCTTCCCAACCCCCAAACTCATCTCTTCCTTCATTGTTCTTCTCCTTTGTCCTTAGAGCTTTTGGTCTTACCCATCTGCCTTCTCATACCGTTAGAGTTCTTCAGCCCACTGGTCAAGTTCCAGTCTGTGTTGGCCAGCATGTGTTGTAGGTTCTGTCAGTGCAGTGACAGCACGATGACTCCTCACGAGGCACACGTACTTAGTGGGCACTCTGTCTCTTCCCAGCTTCCTCTAACTTACAACTGAAGTTTAGGATTTGTTTTGACTAGGAAAATAAGCTTACCAGTGAAAAGCAAAAACATTTTCTGGCTGGATATTTTTGGGAACATGGGTATAAACATTGCGGGTACAAAAGGAGATATATCATTCACTATTATTTCTTTGTTGGGAAAAAATCATGAAGTAATTTCAAATGACACTTTTAAAAAGTGGGGCAGATTTTGGTACTTAATACAATGTTGTGTAAATAAACGGGATGCCAATCACAATAATATTAAACCACACCTAGATGCATTGAAGAAAGAAGAGATGTATTAAGATGCCAACAAAGTAGGTGGGGGGATTATGGATGATTTTCTTTCTTTCTTTCAATAATTAGAAAGAAGTATGTAAACATCAAATTTACTTCCTGCCTGGATTCTTGTTTGAATAAGTAGAAAGCTGTTATTTCTTCTACCAAGCTCCTTAATTTTAAAAAACAGTTCATTTGGTCACTAGTTTATCCATAGAGCTTGTAAATTCTACAAATGTGTCTTTATTGTTTTTTTAGTGTCAGGTTTTATAAGATCACCAAGTCATCAGTGAGTCCCCATCTTGCATAAAAGAAACCCTGTGTGAGAAAGGTGGGTTGCGTTCTGCCAGACCAGTGGCTTAGCTCACCAGCTACTCCCTTGGGAAGACAGGGCCCTCCCTCCCCACAGCTTTGTCCCATGTCAAACCTGCTTGCAAGGGAGTTTAGAGTCATTTCTCATTTCAAAGCTTCCTCTTTATCTTTCTTTTTGAGAGGGGGTGGGGTGGGCAGAGGTGTGGTAGAGGGGCTAAATTTTATAAAGCCTTTACATGGAGAAGATTCTGCCATGGACTTCTGCATGTGTCAGGTCATTAGAGCTTTATATCTTTTCACGTGCCCCTAGAGCTGGTACCATTGTAACAAATAGACACACCAGGCCACAAATAGTCTGGCAAGGCTACAGAGTCAACAAGCTGTGGTGTGTGGTCAGAATTTGGAACGCAAGGATCTAAAACATATACATGCATGTCACTTGTTGTTGAGACTATGCCCAGCTGCACATGTACTGTTTGTGCTTTACTTTTGGACATAGGCTCTTTTTAAATTGAGTGTTTACTAAATATAATGTGGTAATAATTATATGTACTTGGTAATGATAATATTGTATACGCATATAGTTCCTTTCCAGGATGAAAACTATAGCGTTATTTTTTCAAGATAACTTACACAGACTTCTAAATAAAGCAGTTAAAAAAGATACTCACCTTAAAAGGGTTTATGCTGAAACAAACTCCTAAAACAGAAGACTTCTAGTAGGTTGTGTAATTCAAATAGGCAATTATAGTTTATCAATGCAAAATGATCCTTTATGTGAAAAAACATCATATTCCTATATAATTCAGACTCCCAGAATTATTAGTGAATTTGGTGTATTGAACAATGCCATCTGTCAGGCATGATTTTGAGTTATGGAGATAAAATCCTTAAAAAAAAAGATGCTTGCTTACCGTTATATATTTTTAGTGATCTCTGTTTTTTTTGTTTTTGTTTTTTTGGGGGGGGCATCACTGCCTCTGGTGGTCGTGGGCTCTACCCAGTGCTGCTTCTGAGAGCTACCACTGGATTTGAACCACCAAGCCCATGGGCCGCAGTCCCGCACTCAACCACTTATGCCACTGGGGCTCAGCCCTTTTTTTTTTTTTAACAGTTATATTTTATGGTTTAATTATGTATACAAGTTTGGTCTGTGAAATTGCCAGCTCCTGTGATCTTCTAACCTCAGAAATATTGAATGATACCCATAAAGTTTGTTTTTAAGTTTTGTGCTAATATTTAATTAAATGCCCTATTTTTCCTAGGAAATTTAAAATTTTTAAATTAAACTTTAATTGTACTCTCTTTTAAGCTGTAGTAAATAGAGGACAAAGTGGGACTTATGGGTTACCATAATTAATTAAAGGAAAAGTACAAGAACTGTATTTTTCAGACCATAAGATGCACCTGACCCTAAGAAACACCCAGTTTTTAGAACAGGAAAACAAGAAAAAAAAATTCTGAACCAAATAGTACCAATATCCTAAAATACATAATAAAATAAAACAAAGTACGCTAATATTTAACAGTGTAAACTTGACAGTGGTGTTAGAAACCATCCTCACTTTCATTACCATATGAAGGGAGGGGTGTGCTATGCTGATCATCTGACCTGGCTGACATTGAGACTCCATGGGGGGGGACTTGCCCCGAACACACAGCAATCCACAGCATGCAATCAGCAGCGGACAGTAAATGGGTGCATGGGATTGTAAACCAATGTTCTGGGAGACGCACCCTCGTTTTTCTCCCACTTGGGAGAAAAAAAAATGTGCATTTTGTGGTCCAACAAATACAGTAATCCTGGCTTAATCCCTTTTCAGGCAATGTTCTTCACTGTACAAGAATGTATGTGAGTTGCCCTAAAGTTTTGTATTTGCTTTGTTTTTTAAAGGAAACACAGCTCTTCTTTTGTATATTACACACTCACACCCATTCCCCAATATTTTTCAAGGGGCCTAGCCCAGACTCTTGCAGCATTGAGCTACGAGTGGGAAAGAGGCCAAGGAGGCCGAGGGCATGGCTCTGGGCTCTGGTTCTCAAGCACCGTTAGTCAGGAATGAGTGAGCCAGGGGGACAGGGTTTCCAGGTCTTGGCTGCTACTGTGGAACTCCTGCAGCTAGAATAAGTGTGGAGCTGGAGAGGGATGGTTCCTTTCCCTCTTAGCTACTGTTGCTGCCTGGTACACATTCCGAAGTTCTCAGCCAGCAGCTCCAGCCTGGTGGGGGTAGCCTCAGTGAGGAGAGAGGCTCCCATCAGGTTTTGATACAGGCTTTGACATCCAAGTCACATGGCATCATATGACATCACTCCTTGTGTGAGGCCAGCCTGACTAGAAAAACACATCCAGTGAAACTCATATATGTGTAATAAAGAGTTTTAATACAAGAAGTAATTGTATATCAGGAAAACATACAGGCCCAGTCCAAATTAAGTCCAAAAGTCCAATACTCATCCATAAGTCTCTCTTCAGATTCATGACGCCACATGCAACGATGCAGAAGGCAGGGACATCTCTGGCAGGTGGGCGTTAAATCCCAGGAACCCAATCATGGTGGACACATCTCCAGGACTCTCACAGGTCTCAGTATGACTCATCAACAGGAAGATGGGGAGAGAGAGTGAGAGTGAGAGAGAGAGACCTCCAGAGAGCCATTTAGCTCAGTGGCAGCTCCAGATGAGGCCATCAAGCTCCGACCTGATTAACAGGCTCAACTCCACCCATGCACTTGTATATCTTCAAGTTTGCATGACATTATGTAACTACCTCAACAACACCAAACCCCATTCCTTAAATGCACAAAATATCAAGTTCGATTTTCCTTGTTGATAATTTTCTTCTAGAGTTGGCGTATTCCAGTCAGGAACTATATACATACATAAATTACATTTAGTTTTTTGTCTTCGTAAGTCACTTGAAACCCATAGGTTTTTCTAGCTTCTTAAAATCTACAATTTTTTTGATGTTTAGATTTGTTACTTTAACTGAGAATTATTTTCAATTTGCTACATTAAGTGGAAATGCTAACCTTATAAATGCCTATAACTACTAAGATTTAAAATAAAAAATGAGCATTCTTAACTATAACCGTGGAAAAGGAGTTCACAAGTGCACCCTGGTTTTTATTTGTTTGTTTTGTAAGAGGATGATTAAAAAGAAATTTGTTAGTTAGGCTCAAAAAGTTTTGCCATGTTCTCAACATTTGACATTCTCTCTCTTGAAAATGTTTAAAATTATCTCATGCCCTGCCTTGTTTCCTTTCTTTTTCTCTTTGGCTCACTTTTTTTTCTCTTTCCATGTTTTCTTCTCTATAGTTTCATATTTTGGAAATTCTCAGATTTTTTCTTTTTCTTCTTTATAAGGGCAATGTTGAAAAATAAAAAAGGTGCATATGTCGATATTTTAGGCCTTGAAGTAAACTTTTAACAAACAAGCTATTTTAAAAAAATTCCCAAAAGAGAGCTAAAAAAAAAAAAACACAAAAAAACCCACCTAACTAAAATTGCCATTCACCCCATCTCTGCCCTTAGGAGAGCGTCCAGGCCCAAAGCTCAAGCCCTGGCTGGGCTGATATAATTCCTCATCAATTCCCCTATGCTTGCTTCGTTTCTGCTTCAAAAAAAAGTATGCGTGTGAATTTATCCTTTTCTCATGTGTACCACACACACGTGAAATATAGCTTCCTAAGTAAGTTCCACTGGACAGTAAAGCTCATCCTGTTCCCTCGCCCAATATATATTCCATAACGAGTAATATGCCAGGCAGCTTTGAAAACTTTGTGGAGAAATGGAGCAAAATGATAATGGAATTATCCCAAGAACTCTTTGAAGCTCCATGTGAATGCTTATGGTCATATGTTTCTTATACTCGTTTGTCTTACCATAAAAGAATGTTATTCTATATGTGCATATATAATTATGACCCAGGTGAAGGCCAGTGGATAGGATTCTTGAGTGGATGTAAATACCCAGAAGGTAAAGACCCTATTTAACTTGACTTTCAAGACGCCTAGCAGTTGAGTAGGTGGTGCCTGATAATAGGAATTGGAGTTTAGCAAAAGAGGGATCCTTTTCATCTGTGGCTTTGCAATTCCTAGCTGGCCACCCATTAAGCAAATAGATTAAAGAATGGATTTGAACAATTAGTCCTTATGAGGTGATTCCACTCACCCTAATGAAGCGATCACAGAAAATATGGGTGTGATAGCAAAGTTTGCCAAAGAAACCAGTTGGCACCCAGAGGCTTGTCTTCAAACAAGCAGGCATCTAAGTGAGACTTTGGGTCAGTCCACACAGAAGTAGGACACCAGCCAGTGCAATTCAAGGACTATAAATAATAAAATCCAAAGGAGGGAATAGTATCAGAGTTTAATTTTTAATATGTGGTTTGCAGAAGGCTACTAATGACAGTGGAAGCCCCCAATCCACTTTCAGGGATGAAGGCTCTGGTGAATCCCCTTTGACCACAGTCCAGGGATGCCAACAGAGAGCATGGCAAAGTTAGTTATAGAAAATGTAGTTAGGTTAAAATCTGATCTCCTTTTGACCCATGATAAAGTTGTTTCCATTTTTTCCATTTTCTGTTTTTTTCCTGAGGTCTTTCTCTGCTTTTCCTAGTTACTGTTGTTTTTGTTGTTTGCTTTCTATTTGTGTTTTGTGTGATTTCCTGTATATGGATATATGCAGGATACAGATAGTAACTGGATTAATAATTACCTAGAAGCAAGGCAGGCAAAATTGGGATGAAATGAGGAGCTAACAACAGTGAATGTGATAAAAAATATTCTGAAATAATTGGTGGTGGTGATGATTTAATCATAACTCTTCTCAACCTGTTGAACAACTAAATTGTATGATACGTGAAGTATATGGCAATTAAACTGCCTTCAAAATCATATCAGGAAATGTTTTTTTAAATCATTTATTGGGGACTTAAACAACTCTTATCACAATTTATCCATCCACCCGTCCATTGTGTCAAGCACATTTGTACATTTGTTACCGTCATCATTCTTTAAACATTTGCTTTCTACTTGAGCCCTTTCATCAGCTCCTCATGAATCCTTCATAATTTTAAAATTATTATTACGTTGTCATATCTTACACTGTTCGACATCTTCCTTCACCCACTTTTCTGTTGTCCATCCCCAGGGAGGAGGTAGATCCTTGTAATGGCACCCCTTTCTACCTGAACTCCCCTCCACCCTCCCGGCATCGCCACTCTCACACGGGTTCTGAAGAGATCATCTGTCCTGGATTCCCTTGTTTGCAGTTCCTCTCTGTACCAGTGTACATCCTCTGGTTTAGCTGGATTTGTAAGGCAGAATTGGGATCATGATAGTGTGTGTGTGTGTGTGTGTGTGTGAGCATTTAAGAACTACAGAAAGTTGTATGCTTCATTATTGCTACACTGCACCCTGACTGGCTAGTTTCTTCTCCATGACCCTTCTGTAAGGGGATGTTCAGTTGCCTGCTGATGGGCTTTGGGTTTCCAATCTACACTTGCCTGCATTCACAATGTTATGATGTTTTGTTCCTTGATGCCTGATCCCTTCGACACAAGCTGGTGAGCTTCTTCCATGTAGGCTTTGTTGCTTTTGAACTTGATGGCCACTTGTTTACCTTCAAGCCTTTAAGACACCAGACACTGTATCTTTTGATAGCCAGGCACCATCAGCTTTCTTCACCACATTTGCTTAATGCACACATTTGTCTTCAGTGATCATGTCAGGAAGGTGAGCATCATGGAATGCCAGTTAAATAGAACAAAGTGTTCTTGCATTGAGGAAGTACTTGAGTGGAGGCTCAATGTCCATCTGCTAATACTAGACCTACAAATATATGCACATAGATGTATTTCCCCCTCATCATATCTAAATATATTTACTTACATACTGGTATTTAGATCTAAAAATGCCCTTTTCCTCTGATGTATTTTTTCCTTTTTTTCCTCCTCTTTCTTTCCTCTCTTTCCTTTTACTTTCCTCTTTTCCCACTATCATGCTCAGCCTTCATTTGGGTTTCAGTATTTTCTGTTGGCTACATTACCCTTGATCAAGTCGTACCAGGCCTCTTACACCTAGAGGATATATTTCTTTTTTGGGGGGGGGCATCACTGCCCTCTGGTGGTGGGAGTAGGAGGCCCAACCTTTGCTCCATGGAGCTGGAATCGAACCTCCATCCCAGTGGGCCACAGTCCTGCACACAACCACTATGCCACCGGGGCTCAGCCTGAGGATTTATTTCTTAAAAGGATTTTTAGCTCATTATTTCTTCCACAATAAGAGCAGTGTAGCCTAGTTTTCAGTTTGTTTTGTTTGGGACCATAGACCATAGTAGTCATTGGCAGTGTGTTTTTCAAGCTGCTTAAAGTCCTTCTTGGGGTGTAGGTCTTAATAGTCATGACCCAGAGGGCATTGCCCTTTGAGTTCAGTGTCCTGGCATTCCTATAAAGTGATCCAGGTAAAGAGGTTCTGTCCATAAGGATTTATTTAACAATGAAGGTGATTTTCATCAAAGGATGCAACTTCAAGGTGTTAAAACAAGAAATCTACTGCCTAAAATTGTTGCTACTCTGGTATAATTTATATTGTGATCAATGTTTTATTATGTTCCCTCCTTGCTGTCTTTTACTGTGTATAAATTTTAAGAGTAATGCAGAAAACAGTTGCTAAAGACTCAGATCTGTTTAGGCTCTACAAAGATGCACTACAGATTCTGTTCAAGAAACTCATTTAGTAAAAAGCCCATTCATTGAAACACTTAGCAATGTTTCAATTGTGAAAAAATTTAAAGTTACCCATTGATTCAATACTCCGCCTTGGTGTTATGTCATCATATTCCATTGCTAAATTAAAATCTCTCTTGACATTCATGATGCAGTAAAAATTCATGAGCATTGAGTAGTTTATAATATTAAAATGCTTTTTCATCTGCTTCCCGCCCCCTATGTTTGTAACTTAGAATAAAACTCTCTTCATCTGCATTTTATAATTTTATTTAATCCCTTTTTAACCTGCAAATTGTACATGTTGCAAAGTACATTTTGCATTTATGCTCTGCAGGCCCACATTACTTCAGGTCCAGTGGTGGTGCATTTTAAAATCCTTATGGGATCTCAACTCCGTAACAATTCATTCAGTGGCATAGTATCGCTAAATGGGCAATTTATTAATGACATATTTGGATAGCTTCTCTCCTGAAGCATGACCCTGAGCTATCAGGAATTTCATAGTCGTTCGGCACACCAGAGAGAAGGCTCCTGTGAGGCTGTGGGAGGCAGGGGTGACAAGGGAGCATTCAGCTGGCTGAGTGGCCACCCTTGGGGTCCTTGGTTTGGATTTCTAAGTGCCAGATACACTTGGCATAGCTGTGATGAACATTTGGGAGCCCTAGTGGCATAATGGATTATTCAATGGTGAGTAGTTCAAAACCACCAATGTCTCTAGGAGAAAGAGGACGCTTTCTACTGGAATCAAGAGTCTCGGTCTTGGAACCCCTGGGGAGCAGGTCTGTTCTATCCTGTAGGGTCCCTGCAAGTCAGAATCAACTTGCTGGAAAACGCTTTTTTTTTTTTTTTTAAAGTTAGGGTCTGAAACACAAGTACTGCTTTCTGTAAGCATCTTTGAGAGCTCTAAAAAGTCTTAGGTTAAAGGTCTAGAATACATGCCCTTTGCTTGTTGAAGAGCAGTAGGTCCAAATTCTCTGCATGTTAATTTGAGAAAACAAAGGTTTCCCTCTCTCCATCCCTTGTGCAAGAAGTATTATCCAGGACAGAACAGCAAATCTGTGCTGCCGTTTTACAAGCCTGTTACATGGGTTGGGACAGCTTATTGCTTCGGGCAATATGTAAATAGAGACCGCCCCAGGCACCTATGTCCTGCTCTGCTTCCAGTTTCCCTGTGTGGAAGAAGTCCACAGCATTCCTCCCAACAGTGTTCAAATCAAAGAGTGAGCTGCTGGATTGCTCAAATCTCCACCCACGATGATTTGGTAGTGTAAGACCTACTAGTCTCCGAGGAACAAGCTGAGGCTGCTATCCTTGGAACTCAGAAAGAGCAGCCTGTTTGGGGTCAGAAGTTTTGATCAGTTTACCAATCCCAGGTAGTGTTTCTTCTTGAGAATATATGCTTCAGAATTATGGTGGTGATAATAATAATAATAATAATAATAATAATAATAATAATAATAATAAAAACAAACCAAACCAAAATCCATTATCCTAGAGTCAATTCCATTGGATGGCTCCCCGAAATGTGATAGAGTAGAACTGCCCATAGCGTTTTCTTGCCCATAATCCCGATGGGAGCACATCTCCAGGCCTTTCTGATATGTTACTACTTGGTGGGTTTGGACCACCGACTTCTAGGAGAGTAGTTTTGTGCAAACCATTTGCTTTACTCAGGGACTGGGGATAATAAATACCAATTCTGAATGACTTGTTTTATTAAGAGGATAGTTTCTTTTAAGGAGGGGGAAAGACTACTTTCAGTGGGGGGGACTGTTTTACATGCTGTAATGGAGGCTGTATCAGAACTATTTGAAAGAAAGCATTTGATTAAAATCTCATCTTTTGAGAAAAGACTCATTTGAAACAATATAGATAATATTTTCATTTCCTGGACAGGAAAATTAAGGTTCCCTAGCACATTTATCATTCATTTAATAAATATGTATCTGGTTCCTATTCAGTACTAGCCATCACTCTAGGGCCTGGGGCAATAATCAAATGCACGAGGTCCCTCACTTCAGATGCTTCTATTTCAATATGGGAAACTAAAAATCAACAATTAATTATAGTTTACAATATGAGGTAGAGCCTAGTGTAAGAGCATGCATGTACTGGTTTTGTCATCAAGCGGTAGGGTTTTGGCATATTTAAACATCTGGGAAATAGCAGCTTAACCAGAAATAAAGACAAAAATGAAGGTGTCAAATAAGCTATGACTATTGAGAATAAAACCTGTCACCAATCTCGGGCATAAGAATGACTTCTACATGGTTTAGCCATTGGGCTGCTGCAAGGTCAGCGGTTGGGGCCCACCAGCTACTTCTTGGGAGAAAGGTGAGGCTGTCAGTTTCCATAAAGGTTTAGAGCAGTGGTTCTCAACCTTCCTAATGCTCAAGACCCTTTAATACAATTCCTCGTGTTGTGGTGACCCCCAACCAAAAAATTATTTTCATTGCTATTTCATCACTGTAATGCTGCCACTGTTATGAATCAGGCGACCACTGTGAAAGGGTCATTCGAGACCCAAGGTCACCATCTACAGATTGAGAATCGTTGGGTTAGAGTCTCAGAAATGCCACATTGGGTTGCCGTGGAGTCAGGATCCTCTGGATGGCAGTGGGTTTGGGTTTCGGGTTTCCCCACTGTGAAAGGAGCGCAGTGACGCAGGTTGGCAATGCTGACTTCTCCAGTGGCTCCTCATGAGAAAAGATCTGGTGATCTGTTTCCCTCAAGATTGCATCTAAAGAACTATTCCACGGACAGGTCTACTCTGTGACATTGGGTCTCTGAGTCACAGTCAGCTTAGTGGCATCCAGCAGCAGTAGCCCTCTGCATAGAAAAGGGACTTGGATAGAAATAAGGAGTCAAGAAATGCACAGAAAATAAGTTGTGGTCAGTGACAGAACAGTGGTGAATGCACAAAGGTCTATCACCATTTAGTGTGGGCATAAGGTATATCTGTCGCCTGCCCCCTCCCAGGACCCTGATATAGTCTCCATATTCCCGCCTACATTGTCACTGTTGACCTTGAGACTGTGAGACTAAAGTCCACTGGCTTCTCCCAGCATGCAAGGTGAGTAGCAGTCGGTCTTAGAAAGCTACTTCATACCAGGCTAAAAAGAAACTGTAAAGGACCCTGGAAGATTTTGTGAAGATTTTACTCATGTGGACTAATTCACATCTGAAATATGATAGATGTAACATCAGTAGCATTGGTTCTAGAAAAATTGAGATGGAAGCTGATATTTTAACATACTAGATATGCTATGAGTATATTTAGTTGAACTCGCTAGCATATAGTGAGTGAT
Organism: Nesogale talazaci; assembly: GCA_004026705.1. Classification (NCBI taxonomy): domain Eukaryota; kingdom Metazoa; phylum Chordata; class Mammalia; order Afrosoricida; family Tenrecidae; genus Nesogale; species Nesogale talazaci. The sequence continues at coordinate 164,211 of PVJH01001580.1, read as the reverse complement.
TCTTAGAGACCTAGCATTGTCCTAGGTGCTTAATAGGTATTCGCTAACTCACCTTTGTGATGTGTGTATCTAGATTTCACTGGTGGCAAAATAGAGATTCAAAGAGGTTAATAGTTGACACGCCAAACTGCCCTGGAGAACATTTCTACCCTGTCAACTGGATCTGGAATTGAAACTAGTAGCCATTAAGTAATTATATTTTATAGGCATACACCAAGATCGACAGTGTAGAATTGGTAACGGAAGGTACATATTTTCTTTCTTTTTTTGTTAAAGACAGAACTGAGAGCTTACTTTGAGCATAAAATATAAAATTAAACTTGTTATCTTGGGATGGCATTTCATAAGAACTGGTTTTATATGAACTTTTTTTCTCATAGTAAAGCAATAATGGTTCATTTTAGAAAATCTGAAAATGCAAGAAAAGTAGAAGACAAAAAACTTTCCTGGTTCAGTCATCCAGAGATCAATGTTGTGAAGCATTTCATGTTAATAACATTAATTACAGTTACATGTATATTTTTACTTAGTTGATGTATATATGTATATTTATTTTTACTCAGTTGTATGTATCATTTTAACCTGTAGCTTTTTCATTTAACATTATAATGCAGGTTTCCACTTTTTAATGATCATTTTTATGATTGTGTAATCATGAAGGTGTTGTTTGTCAGATCAAATATGAAATATTAGATTTCTCTTGATGACCCAGAAGGATTTGAGAGGTGGTCAGTGAATTTGCAATTAGTAAGTGCAAGTCTTTGCCCAGCGCATGGTGGGTGATTAGAGTGATTTACGCCAACATGTATGTGAAGATAGCTTTGTGTGTGTGTGTGTGTGTGTGTGTGTGTGTGTGTGTGCGAGGTTAGCTTTTAAAAAGTAATTTCATCTCATTCGGTTCACGCAGGTGAAAAGGCAGTGACTTTATAAGTTTATGGCATTGACCTTTCTCTCTGATCTCTTCCTTATAGTAAAGAGAGCTCTCTCTCTCTCTCTCTCTCTCTCTCTCTCTCTCTCTCTCTCTTTCTCTTTGAACATGGGAGAAGGATAAAGAGACATTGTGTCATTCAGGAAACTTTAATTGATTTCATATTTTGTTTTTATAATAGTCTTGTTCTAACCCACATCTTGGTCTTCTTCCTGTTTAAATAACACACACACACAGCATTGTATGGGTCAGTTACAAGTGTTTACTAGTTTCACAATAGCAACCCCTCGGCCCAGGAATTAATAGCTGATGACAGTTTCTCTGCTTTGTAGCCTGTGGTTTATGCTATGCGCAGGAGGATGGAGACGTTATGAAAGCGGACTTGGACCAAGCCCGGTGGGAGGCTTCTGCTGTGTTGGACTGAGGAGAGCCTACCAGTAGAAGTCAGAACTCTGTTGAATCAGATGTGAAGGCTGTGGTGTTTGAAGGAGCATTGGTTGAAATCCTTTTCTGTGGTTCCTTTCTCCTGGGCTTCACAGACATGTTGGCATGAGAGGGAGAGACATCTTACTTCCTTCTCTGTTTTTCAGAAGTAGATTGCCAGGCCTTTCTTCAGAGAAGCCTCTGGATGGACTTGAACCTCCACCCTGTTCATTCTCCAGGACTTCTACTCTGCAGCCTTTTTCAGCAGTGTTATTGGCTCCATTTCAATGGCCTCTTTTCTAGAGGCATGTAGCTTAGGCTAGACTTGGTTTAGATTTAGGCTAGTTCTCAGTATAGGTGCTGTTCTCTTCCTCTGGGATTATGTTGGTGCATAGAAAGCAGCATTGACAAACACCCCTGAATGCCTTCTTGGAGCTTACATGCCAAAGATTGGCCGATGTTTACATAGCACAAATTATCTACTATAATATATCCAGGTTATTAAAAATATCCATTTATATGAAAGAGGAAATTTAATTATTAAGCCAGTGTTTTATCTTAAGTGTACACTCAGAAAACTCTTATGCAACACATTATAATTTGTGGCTGTAGTTTATTTTTTTTAACCTGTAATCCCCAGTTGATAATAAAATACATTCATTTGCAGTTTATACTAATACAGTTATGATCAGCAACTGCTTTTCTATCTTATTAAAGAGGAATTTCCTGTTGTGACTCATGATAAGACTGTGAATTTGTCTGAGTCTGCTGGCAGATATTAATTTAACCAGGTAAATTAAAAAGAGTAGCCTGAACTTTGTTATAAATTGGGGATTAAAACACTTGCAGTAGTGGAGTCTTCTCCTAGGGAACTGAGAGGTCCCTTAGCAGTTCATTTCAGCCAGCTGCATTGTCCTGCAGTCACTAAAATAACTCACTTACCCCCCCTCCAAAATAAGGGTCCAGTAAGATTTTTCCCTGTTCTCAGTGGACCATCTCAGTACCAGGCAAGAAGACATAATGTTATAGCGTTTTTATGCCTGCATGGTCTTTTGCGGGGGGATTGTTACTAATTTTAATTCTATCAAACAGTTTGCTGTTAGGAACTATCCCAAGTGTGTTATATATGAGGTTCACTTAGTGCTCACAAACCCTGTCTGACTTACTTATCGTTATCTCCATTTTATAGGGAAGAAATTGAGGCACAGAGAGGTTAGGTGATTTACCTAAAGACACACAGCAATTAACTCTAGAGTCAGGATCAAAATGTGCAAACCCTAAGTATTCTGCTTCTGGAGGCTGTGGCTTAGCCTCTCTGTGACTTCCTCCCTCCCACCAGCCCTCCCTATGGCTTTATGGATGCATGGCTGTGATGTTATGGCCAGCTGCCTTTGAGTCAGGCCCCAATTTATGATGAGCTCATGCACAAAGAAGAAAAGTGCTTTGGGGCCCTGAGATATGCCTCCCTGTCAGGGATTGTGGGTTAAGACCCGTGTGACCTGCAGGAGTTTCACGGGCTGATGTTCAGAAGTAGATCCTCAGGCCTTTCTTCCTAGTCCGTCTTAGTCTGGGAGCTCTGCTGAGACCTAGCACAGCTCAGCATCCTAGCTAACCAGCGGCTTCCACTCACAGACAGACAGATGGTGGCTGTCCACGGTTTTGGCTTGGAATCAACCCAGGTCTTATGGGTGGAAAGCAAGAATTCTACCACGGAGTCCCCTCCACCCCCATCGGTGTGATATACAAAACCCACCGCCGGCTAGCTGATTCTCATGCAGAGTGACGGTGCACACGGAGTTCTGAGACTGTCGGCCTTTATGGGAGCACAGAGGCTCATGCTCTCCGGATGGAGCAGCTGGGGGTTAAGCCCCTTACCTTGCCCTTGCAGTTATCAGCCCCACGCCCCACCCACAGCACCCCTGGGCTCCTTTATCATTGTGAGAGTAGTTTATTCTGCAGAATATGAAGAAAATTCTCCACAAAACACAGGCTATTCCAAACAGACTAACTCATTAAAATGCCGAACATTTCCCATTTCCTCCATTTTCTCCCTGGGGGGGTGGACTGGGTGGGAAGAGAGAGGGGCACAGAACTTCACAGACAATGTGAGTGCATTCGGGTGACTCTGAAATATTTTGATGCTTCTGGAAAAGTGAGATGATTTAATTTCATATCTAATTGCATGAGGAATTATAAATTATGTTTTCTAAAATACCTATGACACTAAACCACAAAATAAACAGATAAAACTGATTTGTTCTCTGACAAATCAAGATATATGGCCATGCTTTCATTACAAATGCCTTTTGTGCGGCTGGAGCAGCTGAACAGGCTCCAGGAAGACAGGAGCTGTTCCCAGACGCCTGCTTCTCCGTGGATACCCCCAGGTGATTTACAGCCCTACAGGCAAGCAAGCACAGCCCAAGTTGAGCTTCTAAAGTCACAGAACGCAGATACCCCTTCTAATGGACCTTCTTGAAAATAAACGACTTTCTAAAGAAATCCATCGCTTGGTCCCACTGTTTGAGGCCTGGGAACGGATGCCAGGTAGAAAAGGCCTCTCTCAGTGCATTTAATAGGTTCCTGGAAGGCGTGGGTTGACTTCTTCTGGAGTGTGATTTATTCATAGTAAGACTGAGTACGAATTGGCCCCTCCTCTACCCAGTGGTCTGAAAACAGCATGTTCTAGGTCTCGGTGGTGGTGGGAATGTGAAAATTCAAAATTTCAATATTGGGAGTGGAAACACTTTTCAAAGGACCTGTGTCCACAAGCTGTCACAGGCATTTGTTTGTCCTGAATTTTAAAAGGGCTTTGAAAGATGTGGAACCAAAATAGTTGAGTGTGTAGTACTGAGGCTTCTGTGAAAAAACGAGTGTCATCTTCTGGGCGGGGAGGAGGCTGATCTTGGTTGATTGCCAGTGGGGCTGGGTTGTTGCTTCTCATTTGCTGGACTATGATGGATTTGGCCCGGAGCCTGCCCAAATCCCTTACCTGGTGTCTTTTGTGTTCTGCGGCATCTGATTGACAATGAGTGGGCGAGAATGGGAATGGAAACGAGCTCTCTGAAGCAAAAGGAAAAGTGAAGGAGTCCAGAAGCAGCTCAACTCTTCTATACCAGACATTTTCCTGTGTAACTGGAATCAGGCTGCCCCCACTCCACCCCCTCTGTAATGCTTTCTTTTGGGGTACATTTTCTGTTATGGGTAACAGGATGGAACCAAGTTAAAACATCAGAATTAGTTAAACAATAAAAATTGAATAAAAAAGGATGTGTGCTACGTGGCGGGAAGATAGGAGAAAAGCAGGTCAAGATGGCAAAGTCAAAGTCAGTGATAGAATGTCACAGCTGTGCTGTACTTGTTAGGTTTTCAAATTAATGTCTAATGGAAATAACTGGCATAGTCTCCCCACAGCATATTGCTTGCGTAGCTGACATGTAGTCAAGCCGTGAGCTGAGCTCTGGGCTGCTAGTGGATGGCTGGCGGTTCCAGGCTGCCCTCTGCTCCTCTGGGAAAGGATGAAGCCGACTTCTTCCACGAAGATGGGCTGATTCGGAAATCCCGAGGAGCACTTGTTCTCAGCCCCACAGGGTTGCCAGGACTTGACATCTACTTGACGTCAGTGGTATTTATTTTTGTTTTGTTTTGAGGCATGACACTATTAGTTGTTGGATCATGACACGTTGCCTCATGTTATCTGCCAGTGAGCTGTGCTGCAGGATATCACAGAGGCTCTGGTTTCCAGTTGGGCTGGGGTCGGGACAGTAAGGAGAGTGTGGTGGTTCAGTGTCATGGACACTGGAGTCTTTTGACTCCAGGCTTTGCCAGGCTTTTGATCTTGGTGCTACCACAGGCCGGATTTAAGACTCCTGGCCGCAGGTTCCTAATATAGTAATAGTGTCTCTTTGATAGGGTTGCTGGCAGGGCTAAATGAATCAATCCATGCAAAAGATAAGAATTCGCTGCACACTCACAAACTAAACTCACTAGTTGATTCTGACTCACAGGGACTTTCTAGGACAGGGTAGAACTGCCCCTTGTGGGTGTCTGAGACTCATTCTTTGTGGGAGTAGAAGTCCTCCTCTTTCTCCTGAGGAGCCGCTGGTGGTTTTGAACTGCTGACTTGGCAGTTAGCAGCCCCATGGGCCACCACTATGCCACAGGGCTCCTCTAATACAGACTAGTTACTGTTATTATTACTCCACATGAAAAAGCCATATATCTTGATCTAGCCATTTGTTTTACTTTCTGTAGATTTCAGTCATAAGAAGGGTCTAAAAATGATTCATGGAAAAATGCAATCAAAAGAAAGCGGTATTTTTCTTATTGAACTTTTTGAAACTTCTCTGTATAGCTTTCCCTTTCGTGACATTCAATGTGAATTACCAATATCAGTTTCTAAATCTGTATATATTTTTTGTACATAGGAAGAGTAGGGTCTCTGACATTCATATTATTCAATCTTATCCCATGACTCTTGGGAAGATAATTGGTTTTTGTTTTTATTTTTCAGGCAGTGTTCTGTACAACATTGCTTCTCTTCACTTTTGTTTACAAGCATTTAATCCCTTTTATGTATGCTGACAGTGTCAGAAGTGTTCTCCATTTATGACATCTAGTTGAAGTCATACACTTAATTGAAAAATGAAATAGCTTTAATTCATGACAAATGAAAATTTCAAGTCTACTGATGGCTTTGTAATGAACATACTGGGATTTTCAGTCAAGTGACAAAAAGCTTGCATCTATGCACTCTTTCCTTCCTTTAATTTATCCTCTAAATCCATCTCTTGTCCCTTCTTCTCAAGTGATTCTGCTTGTAGAACTACCCTAAGCAGACCCACGTCGGTGTGGAGCAGAGGAATGTAAATATCTTCCTCCGTGGGGCATGGTGGTGGGTGGGAGGTGGGGAGCACTTTGTCACTAGATAGTTGAATCCTGGAAAATTAGAATGTAATGAGAACTGAACTCGTCACCTTTGAATCACAGTTCCCCCAGACACCTCTCCCCCACCACCCTCTTGAATGCTCCTGTGAGACAGCATCTTTGGTGAACCCTGTTATTTTGGCACACTTTTTTTTAACCTGGATTTCATGCTCATTAAAAACATAAAAAAATACATGGTGGTACCTACATGACTAAAGAACCCAACTTGACTTTGACATTAGACTAAAATCACACCAAGTCCATGGTCGTGGAGGCTTCTGGCTCACAGGAGCCCACTTGGACAGAGTACAACTGCCCTGCAAGTTCTCTGAGGCTGTCTCTACATGGAAACGTGGAGACGGACGGCTGCATCCATTCTCACGCAGTGGCGGGTGGGTGTCCCCCACTGACGTTGGAGTAACGACTAAGGCTCTGGAAGAGAGATTTCAGATCTTGGTGTGTCATAGTCAGTGCAGCCAACCTGTGGACAGGGAACTGGACAGTGCATCTGAAAGTAGAAAGCCCTCTCATGTAGTGATCTGTCTCCTGCCTGGTCCAGGCATCTTCCATTCTCCTGCGTTTTCATTTCTTTCTTTTTCTCACTCTTTGGAATCTTCCTTTTCGTCCTCTCTACTCTCCCCCACCCCCTTTTTTGAGCTATATTCTAGAGAGAGAGAGAGAGAGAGAGAGAGAGAGAGAGAGAGAGAGAGAGAGAGAGATTTTAATTTCCTGTGGGAAAACATAGAATTTGAAGAAGATCTTTTCCTGCCAAGTAGTAGGTGTGTGGTCCCACCGTGTTTTGGCTTGTGTTTATTTTAATATTAGAATTACCAACTGAAAGCTAATAATACTGTAAGAAAAGTGTAATTTGGAAGGTAAATCTGTATCAAAAATTGCATGGTGTACCTCAAAGTCAAATATAATTAATAGTAGATGGTCCTCTATTTGTTAATTATCCATTCATAGATTTGTACTTAAGCCAGTGTTTTTTAAAACTGTGCATTTAAAAAAAATTAATTCAAGTCCCCACCATGAATACTCTAGTAGATTTCAGACAAAATTGCCCAATTTGGCATAATAGAACCACACTAAAATAGAAATATTCTAATGTTCCTTCTGACAAATATTATGACGTGAATGCTGCCAAGTCCCGATGCCCACTCCTTTCTGGGTGGAGCAGTCCCCCAGTCCTCAGTTCCGCCCAGGCCCGCGCTCTCCACGGTCGCCTCTGTACCCTGGGCCTGTCGCAGTGGGTGTGGGGGCAGGATGGGGAAGCCACAAGTCGGCACCCCAGTTTGGTGGACTGGAGTGGCACTGGGCCTGGCGGCTTTTGAGAGTCAGAAAGAAGGAAAAGACCGGCCCTGTAGTAGACCGCAGGGCCATAGTACCGACATCCCAGGGCTGGTTTCATCCATAACCTTTCTGGGTGAAGCGACAGAAAGTTTTATGTGGGCCAGAGGGAGAGGTTTATTCATTTAGTCAAGTTTTTGATATGTAAGGTGCTTACCATGTCATAAAATTAAATAACTTATCCATGCTATTCTAATACAATCTGGACATCCACCCACATGAACTTAATGTACACTCAAGGTAAATGGATCAAACCCAGCAGCTGCTCTGTGAGAGAGAGAGATGGGGCCATATGCTTCCAGGGTGATTTGTGGTTTTGGAACCCCATGAGGGAGTTCTTCTCTCTCCTGTGAGGGCTGCTCTACGTCAGAGGTGACTAGACAGCCGTGGGCTTATAGGGGAACACCTCAAAACCCTTTCCCTATCGTAGTGAGCAGTGAATAAGGTAGTTATTTTGAGCAGCCATTTATTTGAGAGCTTTGGTAAGTTGAGAAACTTAGAACTCTCCCGTTCCTGAGGATAACATTCTCCTTCAGAGCTTGGACTCATACATACACACTCATACAGAAAGTTCAGGGGAAGCTTGAATTAAAATACAACGGGATTCTTCCACGAGCTCCTTGAGTCAATTCCATCGCATGGCAGCTCTCCCAGACAGGGCAGGACTGCCCCCGTGGGCTTCTGGGAGGTGTGCACGATAGCTCTGCTGTTCCGGACAGAAGGGCCACACACCAGCCCCAGATTTTCATATGTAAATGCTGGTGCCGCTCATTCTTATTTGGGCGGCTCTGTTTGTTTAGGTGGCGATTGATTTGCACAGCCTCTGTGGCACTCACCCTGTGGGTTTTTCCACCTTCCACTGCCCCCATGCAGTCGTCCTGCCGCCTGAACTCAGCACGCCCCCAGGACGACGGCGAGGGAGGCGGCGGCTCTTTCATGGGTTCTGCCCGTCCGCCTGCTTTCCTGGCACCCTCTGCTCTCCCTTTACCCCTCTCTCACACACGTGCCAGCGATCGCTCCAGAGGGACAGGCGTGATGCATGGATTCCAGGGAGGCCTGGCTCCTGCTGGAATCACCCTGCTTTATTCCTGCTCCTCCTCCCGGGAGAAGGGTGACCAGTGAGAGGCTTTTCCTAAGCATAAGACACATGGTGTTTAGAAAGGAGAGGCTTTCGCAGACTGGGGCTTGTGACAGGCAGGAGAGGCTGGCTCCCGAGCCGTGAGTGAGCGCTTTGACGCACCGAGTCACAGCCCATTATCACTTGTGCTGGTGTCAAAACAATACAGCAGTTTGAACTGCAGCTCCGCTTCCTCCTGCTGTCACACATGCTCCCTCATAAGTCATTAGAGTGTTGGCGTGGACTCTTTCCGGAATCAGTCAGAGATGCATTAGGAGCAGGGCAAGTGTTTATTAATTCAATTTAAGGAGTGATTATTAATCATCTGCTATGTGTCAGGCACTGGGCCGGAGGGGGGCAGGGGTTAGTGGGGTGTGTGTGTACCTGCTTTGTATGCTAAGGCCCCTCTTGCCCTGTGCCCCTGCCTACGGCTGTTTATAGAGAAGCCCAGGGTCTGGCTATGAGAGTATAGGAGAGACAGAAACGGCTTCTGATTGGAGAAATCATTTAAACTTCCTGCTCAAGGTGTCACTGAGTGCCTGGGGCCTTGGTGAGACTTGGTTTTGATGGGCGGGAATGAGGTGAGAGAGACAGTTGGCAGAGCGTTCTGTTTGGCTGGTGTGCAGGCGATGTCTGGAGGTATCGGGAGTCCAGAATCGCTTGGAACAAGGCTTGAATGCCAGATTAAGGAGTTTAGATTTGTTTAATGGTCTCTTGCTGAGACTTGAATTGAAAGGTTTTGCGAAACAATGTCTGTGTATATGAAGAAGATAGCTGAAGTATTACTCAATTAAGGTCGCAAGCACTTCAACTCTATAACAATCTATTACGCAAACAGGAGTTTCAGTTGTCTCGAAAACAACCAACAACCAACCAAACAAATAAAACTCCCCAACAAACTTCATGCCATTCAGCTGCGCTGACTCACAGTCACCCTCTAGGTCACAGGAGAACCTCTCCTGCGGGTTTCCTAAACTGTCACTCTTTCCGGGAGTAGAGCATGTCCTCTTTCCCCCTTCGTGGTCTCAGGTAGGCGAGTATAGTACCTTCCCAGTGTTCTCGGCTCCCTTCCTGGATTCTCTTCCGAAGGTGGTGGCTCCAGACGTCCCTTCAGATTCCAGGCAGGAAGAGAGTACAGAAAGGAGAAGGGCCAAGTGCAGCTTGATTGTGAAGCTCTGACTTTGTGCTTTTGGAAGGGACATCCACCACCAAGATGTTGACATTTACCTCAGTCCCAGGTCTAGAGATCCTGGGAAATCAAATTTTTTTTTTTTTTTTTTTTTTTTTTTTAGGGCATCACTGCCCTGGGGTGGTGGGAGTAGGAGGCCCAGCCTTTGCCCCTGTGGAGCTGGAATTGAACCTCCATCCCAGTGGGCCGCAGTCCCGCGCACAACCACTACACCACCAGGGCTCAGCCTTTTTTTTTTTTTTTTTTCAATCAAGTTTTGTATGTGATATAATGTGGTTCAAGTGGAAAAGAAAAAGAAATAAAATGAAATGAATTCTCTGGTAAGAAAGGAGAGGAGAGTGATATTATTGGGCGGGCATGTAGCAATGTTGGCCGCAGCTTGTGTGTGAATCTGTCGTGGGAAATCAAGGGAGACCGGGAGCAGAGGGACAGAGGCTAACGGAGCCAGCAAGGACTTCTGGTCGGATTCAGAGAAAATGACTTCAGAGTTCGCTTTCCATTTTAGATCTGTTTAATGAAATAATATGGAACAATGAGTTAGGGAAATGAGGCTGCAAACCTGGCCTCATCATTAACCAGGCCAGTGTGTGGAGAAGCCACTTTCCCGAACCTCAGTTTAGTTTTTGTGTCTAGCTGATATTTTCAAAGCGCAGGCAGCCAATATCTACCTATGAGGCTAAGAAATGATGACATGCATGCTCTTGAATATCTTTTCAAATTAAGCACTGAGAAAAATTATAAAAGCAAGCACATAGATCATAAAAAGTTATTACTTTTATTGCAAAATGTTGACTACTCATGCAAGCAGCCCAAGAGATAGGAAGAGTATTTTATTTATAAGTTGAACAAGTATTGTCTTTAAAACAGCATATTGTAATATTCCTGGGCACTGGTGCTTTTCTGTTACCAACTGTGCTTGCACCTAGTTAGTGTAAGGGGAGGAGGGTTTAAGGGACTCTTGAACCTCTGTTCTAACAGGGTTATTTATCATGGACAATTCATTATGTCTTTTCATGAGAAATAGCTCAATGGTATGTTCCATGCATTTCACAGTTCTCTCCAGAGCAGCTTTCATACAAAGCTGCTTTCATAACAAGACAGACTTTTTATTTTAGCAGACACTTTTAATTTTTTTATTCTGTGAATTTCCCTACTGGATGAGGTCTTTTTGCTCATGCTATATCAATATGCAGTGTATAGGATTATCCCCATGGTGTCCATGTTGTTTCAGAACTAGGGAGATGGAAAAATAAATAAAATTTGGTCTCTATTCTTAGAGACTTACTGTCTACTTGGGGAAAAAAAAGACAGACACATAGAGCAAATAGAAAACAGCCTGAAGGACTCAGTCATGAGGTTTTGAAGCAGATAGAGGGTCTAGACGAGACTGTGTGCTGGCCTTGTTAGTGAGGGGGCACATTCAGGAGCTATGCTGGTGTCTCTTTCTTCAATGGTGTCCTCTCTCTTCTTCTCCAGCCCCATTTCCGACAATTATCAGCCTGGGTTTCAGTGGTTTTACTCTTTTAAAACCTTATCAATTCCTGAGTCCAAGTTAAGTCGGACTTAACTTGCATGAGTACTGTCTCTTTAACTTTTTCTGAGACCTTGTTCTATTTTCTGCTCTCAGTCTCCATTGGTTCCTTCTGCTTGGTGTACAGAGATGCACAATCAAGGTTCCCTCATAAGAAAACAAATGGAAATCTTCAACAGTTACTCCCTTCATTCGGAAAACTGCCTCTTTCTCCTATGGACTGGCTTATGGTTTTGAACTGCCGACCTTACAATTAGCAAGCTCACACACAAGCACTATGCTACCAGGACGCCGTATTCTCTATTTCAGGTTGCCATCATATTTTATTTCTAATGGGTTAAGAGTTGTTCAAGGATTCCTCCCTCCATCTTTCTCATCTAAGCCCATCCATCACAAGTCACCCTTTTCCTCTCAGGTCAGCGGTGCTTCTGACTTACCACTTTCTGGGAACCACAGTTTGCTCAAAGGAGCTCTGGGGTTGGGCTGCTAACTTCAGGGTGGAGGTTGGGACCCACCACTTTTCCCATAGGAGGACGATGAGATTAGCTGTTTCCATAAAGGGTGACGGCCTTGAAAATACAGGGTCGCTGCGAGCTGGAATCGACTCAGCGGCAGTGGGGCTGTTTGGACAACATTGGAGAGTCCTCATTTTCTCCTGCCCTTGTGATAATTTACATTTCCTGCTCCCATTCTGAGCGGGATTTCTTACCTGTCCACTCACACACTATTCTTTCAGTGTCCTCCATCTTTTGCATTTCCTGAATTGCTCCTTGGAATACTTAAGAACCTTTCGTGACCAGGCTGTGTATCCTAGGAGGAGCCTCCCTTTATCCACTATCCAATCACGGAAGAGCTCTAATTGCTTTCTCCTCTGTTGTTTCTTTCTATGAGCAGTTAGCACTATGCATCAGTTTATCTCCTTTGTTCTTATCCACATCTACTGCTTACCATGCAGTGCCTCTTTCAAAAATTATGACCCAGGAACTAACTTTGCATGAATTCATATATTGCTGCGCACTTTGCTACAAGGGATACTTACATAGGTTAACTCCATGAACCTCCGTTTCTTTACCTGTAAATAATCATAGTACCAACTCTTACAAGGTGAGAATAAAATAGTGGAGGCTTGGTGGTGGAGTGTTTAAACAGTCAGCTGCGAACCAAAGAGTTGGTGCTTTGGACCCGGCCAGCAGCCCCCCAGGAGAAAGCCCTGATGATCTGCGCTCATAGAGATGATCGTCTCAAAGCCCAGTGGGTCTGTTCTACTCGCACATGAGTCACTCTGGGTCAAAAGCCACCAGACAGCACCTAACAGCCCAGGCCGGCAACATGATAGGTCTCCATGTTAAAGGATATTTGCTGAGAAAATAAACAGAACTGTGTTTTTTCGTTGATAATGTGAGAGCTCCCTTTTTTTCACCACTTATTTGAATGCAAATACTAGGGAACTTAAAGGGGTCATCTTGAATAAATGTCCTGGTGAACTTCTAGATGACCTTGTTCTTTCTAGTGAGGATGAATTTTTAAATAAGTGCATAACAAACGATGTAGTTGTTCTGTCCAGTAAGAAGAGAATTAAGTTTTATATTCAAATAAAAGGTAATAAAGATGAGAAGTGTGGCCCCCACCTCCCTCCTCCCCAGCTTCATACATAAAGAGTAATTCAGGTCAGAAGGAAGCTCTGTTGATCAGAACAAAAATGAAATGTATGTGGCAGAGGAGAGTTAATAATCCAGGGTGATTTGAACCTGATAAGTCAGAATGCTTTAGCTGTTAAATATCACTCAAATGGGATTTCCATCCAAACAAGAAAGAAGCTACTCAAGATGAATAGATGCCATTTATTAGCAATTACTCTTTGGGCTTCTTTAACCAGGGGGAAAAAGTCTCCAGGCATCCACTATCACTAATGGAACTTCAGATGAAGGAGCTAGAAAGGACTTTTATGACTTAAAACAAAGCAAACACCCCCAAACAACTTCTTTTTGGTCTTTACAAAAGTGAATTTAAATGTTTTTACCAGGCTATAAGTGTATGTTTTGATCTACTTTGCACTTATTAGCTGCTTAGTTATGGTAGGAAAATTCATCACAGGTTTTAACACTTGCTTTTATGATAGCCTTATGATGTCATTCCTGTGTAGTACATTACATTAAAAACCAGTGGCCACCCTGAACAGTTGGTACAAATAATGGAGCATTCATTCTTCTTGAACTGCAGCCTGAAATATTCCACAGTTAAAGTTCCAGTCATATGTACTGGGAGGTCAACTTTTCAGCACTGTAATCTTACCTTAAGCCTGGAGATCAGTAGGGATAAGAATTCCTAACTTTTTGTGTTGGGATGGGGGGGATGGAGGATGACAATTCTTTGGGTAGAATTACTGTTTGTAGATGGTACTGGAAAATATTGGCCCCGATAAATGAGACCCTACCATGGTCCTGCTGTAATTGTGAAGTTGTCTGTCTTCAGGAACAGGTGATCACCCATGGCTGCTTAACTCAAACACCAAGTGAGAGGAGGGTATTCCACCCCACTGAGGAACAATGACCTGTTTTACAATGTGACCACAAAATTCAGCAGGGGTGGGGTGGGGAATGGGTGAGGGGTATGGGCCCTAATCCCAGCTGCCTCAAAACTCATCAAAGGACTCTCAATGCCTAGGATTAGGCTGGGTTGACCAAGAATCCTGTCAGGTCAGAGTTCAATGAGCCCTGGTAAGTTTCAGGGAGCAAGGAGGACAGCCTGCCCACAATACATTCTTAACGCCAGGGTTTACATTCTATAGTGCCTTCTAAATCCCTCAAATAGCCTTAACTGCTAAACTAACACACTCAGAAAAAAGGCCGTTAGTCACCCCTGTGATAGTTTGTTTGCAGGGAGTTTAAAGGCTCTGGCCCATAGAGTGTGTACAAACAACAAGAGAGTCAGCAAAGTGGTGGGTTGGAGAGTAGGGGGCTTGGAGGGGTGCAGTGGTGGAGAGACAGCCTTGCAGGCAAACGTGCTCCCTCCCTCTGATTTTTTGCAACCTTGTAATTACATCCAGACTTAGCAACAGTATCATTACACGGTGAAGATGAGCTGGGAAACTCTTTTGAAGTTAAATTTCTTAACATTACCCCCTACAGTAGAAAGGGCATTCACACTGTGACCAATCTTTTAAAACAAAACAATGCTCACCAGCGCTCACAGACTCCCAACAAAGACGCTGCCCTCCGGAAGCCTTCACATTTACTGCAGGTGGCACGATGACGGCAATGGTATAGAAAAAAAAAAAAAAGAAGTTCTGGTTTTTAAAGTAAAGTATTGAAAATATAAAGTGGGCAGAATTGTAGGGCATAGATGAATTAAGCCATGAAAAATGTCTTAATTCGCCATCTAGCCTATGGAAATAGCTGTTCCTCAGGGAAGTCACTTGGCTGGGTTGCGTCTCCTGGCCAAGCAGTGCTCACTCTGTGACGTTAGGAGGGGTTGGTGGCACAGCAGTGAAGCACTTGACTGTTACACCGCCCGGTGCACACAGAAGAACATCCACACTGGGTTTTCTTCTGAGGTCTTCTTCCAGAGGTGCAGCTGCCGAATGTAGTCACTATTTTTGCCCCCCCCCCTCCCCACGAACTTCAGGGGGGCTGCTGCTGAGGCTCGGGATCCTGTAGGAAGGGGCAGTCCCCTCCCACCTCCGTACAGAGGGCCAGGAAGTCCCTGCATGCCTACTTTCAGGGAGGAGGAGCTATACGTGGTTGCTCTAATTTCAGTGTCCCAACATACTGTCATGAGGCACCCCGGTGATGGCACAGTGCAGTGTTAAGTGGTGAAGTGGCGGCTCAGTCTTGGGCTGCTAACTCTAGGGTTGAAGGTTTGAACCCATCAACCACTATTCTGTGAAGCACAAACTACCAGATTGCGTCATCTCCAAGGTCCAGTAGAGAGCCATTGATGGTCTAGGCTGATGTAGATCTGATTCTAATGGGGGGAAGTGGGGGGGCTGGGGCAGGGGTGTCCCACAGTGTGAGCCTTTCCTGGGTAAGTTCACGCTGCCACATTTCTATCAGCTGCATTCTCAAAGGTTTTTTGAGCTCATGATACACTGTATCCTTTGGGTTTAGCTCGATACATTGTCGGCCAAACTTTTTTTACTTTTGAACTTTGAGTCAGGATTTATCTCCTTCCGAAATTCTTCTGATTCTTCATTAGCCTGTTTATTGTTACCATCACATGTTACTTTGACAAATTCTCCTCTGTGCCAGGAGACTTATGCAGGCTGTGTGAAGCCAATTGTTCTTTCCTGGTTTTATGTTGTGTAGATTTCAGGGCTTTCTTGGCCATGTTCTGGTATTTCCAGTTTGAAGTTTTGTTTTCACAGGTAAGATGAAAGTAGGTGGGCATTAAGTCATGTGGACTTACTCACCCCTCTCGCTTTAACATGGCATCAGTTTGCATCAGCATTTTCCTGTCATCTCTTAAGGCCATCGTTTAGTTCCTGACTTCACTTAACAACTGTTACCATTTGCATGCTTCATGTGTCTCCAGCCTTTCTGAGCTACGGCCTCTTGGGTAAGATCCCTGTCATACTTTACATAATTCTTCTCTCACCTTAAAAAATTAAGCTCTCCCATGGACTTCCTGAGCAGCCACGTGGATCTCCTGTTAGTGTATTGCTCACAGGGAGAAGCTTCACTTCTCTTTACTAGGTGAGTCTGACTCTGGAAGCTAAGGTAACTTCTCTAGGGCTCACCTATTAAAAGAGGGATAAGAGTCCTCCTTGGTTCAGAGTTGTCTTCTGGATTGGAAAGGAACCTCCAGGAGTGTGAATTCCGTGTTCGTAGGGTGCTAACCTCAAGGTGTCAGTGGTGGTTCGAGCCCACCGGCTGCTCTTGGGAGAAAGATGAGGCTGTCGCTTCTGCAGAGATTTTGTTTCAGAAACCCATGAGTCAGAATCCACTCAATGGCAGTGGTAGTGGGTCCAGATTAAAGGTACTGGTGCAGTGGTAAAGCGCTTGGCTGCTGAGAGCTGTCAGTTCAATCCACCACCATTTGCTCTGTGGGAGAAACATGTGACAGTTCACTTCCACAAGAATTAAAATGCTGGAAATCTTTTGGGGTAGTTTTACTCTGTCCCATAGGGTGATTATGCATCAGAACTGATCTGATGGTAATGGGTTTGCATTGAGTTCTCCTCAAGAGTATGTGAGCTAATAACTTACTGTCAAATGGGTAGCACATTGTTCAGTGGACGTGACTGTTTTCACTATTATATCTTGAACATAATTACTCTGGTTGTACATGGATTTTTGTAGCCTCCTAATTTTTCAAAAGACATGTCTTCTGACAAAAACTGTACCTATAAAATCATATCTGCATTTCCCTCAGCCTTTAGATGACCACTTTCCTACACTGTAGAACTCTCTATCTCCACTAAGAATCCCATTGCTTAACTACTGAACACTCCAGGAGAAGCGTACACCCCACACCCCCTGCAACGCCTATGGCTGCATAGCCTGCATTTTTAAAAGTCTGTTCTTTTAGATGTAAGTCCAGCACAGCTCAGCTTTGTCAGGGTGCTCGTTATGTGTTCCATGGGGAGTACTCGAAGCTGGGTGACTAGTGCCATCAATCTCAGGGCACTAAGTTCTCGGCAGGCTGTATAGCCACCTCTGTTCTTCAGTGGGGCAGATGCTCAGCCAGCAATGCTGATGTTACCTGAGTTTTCTCACAACTGACCACACATGGTGGAAACTATAAACATATGATTAGCATATAGGGATTGGGAAAATAAGTGAAAATCGTGGAAACATAATCATGTAAATACAGGGTTTTACTATATTTTCATTTTAACTTTACTGCCATGTTCGGTATGCTAGCTGTAAAGGCTGCCTGTACTATGAGAAGAATAATAACAGTTCTTAACATAAACCATGTAATATCCATATGATTACTCATTCCTAAATTTTTAGAATTCCTAACTGAGATGAATTTGAGAGTTTGGCTCTGAGGACTACAGGGAAAAAATTTTGTGTGTATATATACATAGATATGTATATGCATGTATATATGTGGATATATATGTGGATCTACATATATATGAATATATTTATATATATTCTCTAGAAATAAACATGTAAAATTATCTGTGCCATGAATAATTGTACGGAGGTATTTCTAGGACATGTTCTATGTTTGTACTTATATGTACGAAGGATCGGAACACTTTTGAGGAAACTCGTTTCCTCTTGCCTGAAAATGATAGTAATAATGGCGTGCTTAGAAACAAAACATACATTGCCTCTATCTGTAGTTTCCCACTGACCTTTGTGCATGAAGAAAATTCAGAGGCACACACCCTTTACATGTGTGTTCCATCTAGAGCAGCCTTCTGGGGGCCTGGGGCATATTTCAGAGCAAATTCCTTGACCCCCATGAGCCTGGGACATTGGGACAAGCAGTGGCCTTGGTTTCCCAGAGCCTTGCCCCCAGGTTTGAGGACCACTGCTCCCACCCCCGAGGATGAGGATGGCTCCTACTTTCTCTGCCTGAGGAAGCCAGCATCAGGCAGTGCTCCCTCGGAAGGGAAGGGCTTTGTCGTGGAAGAACAGGCTGCCGCTGGGCCAGAACAGATTGTCTCCATGTAAATTCGGAGTCAAGGGACGCAGTAATTTTATGGGCTCACACCTATCTCTCAGCCAAAGACATTTCAGGTTAGTCGTGTGCCTGCACTGGTAAAGGAATAGAGTCTCGTTTGAACTGGGACAACCCTAGTTCTGGGTACATTCTGTGGTATTATATTTGCCAACTCATATTCAACCCTTGCATTTATAATTACTCAACTGTTTCCATGCATTGAGTCATTGCAGAAAAGCCGCTTCTTTGTAGAACCTCATTAAGATTTCAGCTGCTAACAGATTTTATTGTACAGTTCCAACTTTCATGATATTAAGATATGGAGATTTAGACTTCTGGGAGGGATTATTTACAAGTGTAAAGCTCTTAGCTAGGGGAGCATCACCGTTGTTCTAAGGGCATCACCAGGGGGAAAAACAAAAGGGGCAACCCAGTATTCCAGTCCATGTAGTGGCATACTTTGGAAGAAAAAAAAAAGAAAAAGAAAGAAAAATTCCTTGCTTGGGATTGTGTGATATTCAAAATGGCAGTTAGTTTGAAGCAATGCTTTTATAGATGCTATTTATTTGGGAAGTTCAAATGTCTCAAACAGCCTGAAAGCTATACTCACAGAGTTCATACTTAGTATTTAGTATTGCGAAGTGCACATCCTTTCGTTATGCTGTCTGCGGTAAATGAATAATTAATTTCTGGCTTAAGTTCTGTATTTTTCTTTTTGCATTTGCACTAAAATTATACTGAGCCACTTTATCTTCTGCATTGCTCTTCCGCATGGTATTTAAAAACTTTCTCCTAAATAATGTGCACTGTTTTAATGAAGGTGAGTAGCCCTTAACTGTTAACTGGAAGTCATTGGTCTGTCAGTTAGCAGCCCCTTACCATTGTCTTCTTTCTATCTGTTAACATAACATCCCCCCAGGCCATCCAGCCCACAAAAAGAAGTAAAGGGAAGCACACATGGCAGGGGGTCCTCTCAGGGAGTCAGGCTGTGAACTCTGAGGTGATTATTATATCGAGTCAGTATGTCTCTCATTGCAAAGGCGCTGACTCCCAGTTAGTTGGCTGTCTTTGGTATTTCATAAGGGAATTCTTCCTTACTGATCACAGCAGTCAGAGCGCTTCTTCCCCTGGCTTGGCTTTGCGGGATCCTTTCAACTGACTGATGGGTCCCTAACATCATGGCTTTATTACTCTCTCTCCAGTTGGGTGGTTGTTGATAAGAGACTGTATTCTTTATTTTTGGTGTTCCCATCATTTGGTGTCCTGCCATCCCTATGGGCACCATGCAGAGATGTTGCTGAGGAGATGGGGTTGAACCTAGAGAGAGGATGACTTATGGGAACTAACTAGATTGTTTTAGCCTGGTGGTGTCCCTGACCAGACATGCAGAGCATCCTGAATTTCTTGTTTAATATCATTTTAGGCAATATCAGGACCATTTATGTCATCCAAAGGATTATAAATTCGAGGGTATCTCTTCTGAAAATAGTTAAGAACTTAAAAAAGGAATGGAACCCCTAAGGGCAAATATCTTTCTCAGTGTAGGTTGCTTTGTTTGAGAATTAGGGGGGGAAACATGGCAACTTTTATTTTAAAGGTAATAAATGCACAGCGTAGAAAACTTGAAAGATACAAATCTCTGTTGTGGTGGATAAAGTAAAAATCACCTTTGGTGTCTCTGTATTGTTAGCATGTTTTTGTCTTTTTTCCTCCCTGTCTTATGCCTATGGAATTTTTTGTACATAGTTAAACTTGCACTGACTATGTACCTCTGTGCTCTCTTTGCAGTTCTGTTTCTTATCTGAAAATCATCTGAACAGAAAGGCCTCTCTCCAACCCCTCTGTCTCTTTTCCCTCCTCTCCTCATGGACTGCCTTTGTATGGAGCTTCTTTTTTAACTTCCTGGTCTTTTTATCCCATTAATTTTTTTTGGCATCACTGCCCTCTGGTGGTGGGAGTAGGAGGCCCAGCCTTTGCTCCTGTGGAAACGCTGCTGGAATTGAACCTCCATACCAGTAGGCCGCAGTCCCGCGCACAACCACTATGCCACCGGGCCTCAGCGTTGCCATTAATTTTTTTAAGTATCTTTTTGTTGCATTTTAGGCAGAAATTTACATGGTAAGTTAGGTTTCCTTTTGATAATTTCCATACATATTGATCAATGGCACTAATTACATTTTTCACATTGATTCAACATTCTTTCTGGTTGTTTTATTTCCACAACTCGGCTTTCTTCTCATCTTTGCTTTGGATTCAGTGTTGCCAATCACCCCTTATAGGTATTTGTTTTGTTTTGTTTTTATGTTTTAATTAAATCAGCAATCTAATGGGGAAATGTCCTTTATTTATTTTGTGTGTTCCTCTTCTTCTCTGCTATACGGTGATCTTGGGATAATTTTGCTTTGAGGCTTAAAGATCATTTCAGAGAGTCCTCTTGTCTCAGGTGGTACAGATAGTCCAGCCATTTTTATGAATTTGAGTTTTGTTCTAAATTTTTTCTCCCATTTTTCTCCCAGGATCTCTTGTGGGGTGGTGATCTCTGATCAGTAGTGGTGGCTGGGCACCATTTAGGTCTGCTGACCTCACAGAAGTGAAGTCAGACCTTCTGTAGACTTACCAGAACTGTTCACTTGTTTCTTCTTGGATATTGGTGGCATTCTTACTCTTGCTCCTGATGAGTAGAGACCAGTCATTATATCTTACATGGTTGCAAACAAACTTCTAGGACCCCACATGTTACTCACTTCATTGTGATGTGAGTTATGACAATTACATAGCTGAATTGTCCCATGAAACTATGGGGCTAAGCATAGTACTAATTTGTAACAACTTCCCAGTACCCCTGGTTGACCATGAATTACTTAGCCATTTCATTTGTTTTAGACATTTATGTTAATTAGAGTTTTTCGTCTTTACAAATAACTTTAGTAAACATATTTGTAATTGGATGTTATTCTTTGCTTTTGACTGTTTTGTTGGTACATTTTGATATCCTGTGTTCTACTCATAGTTGGTAAATGCTTAATTTTTGTGGATATTTAAGCGTTATGTTGTTGAATTTTGGATATTAAATTTATGGATTTTTAGTTTTATAGTTAAGCTCATGCTAGAAAATGTCTGTTTCACTAGCAATTCACTAGCTGGTGAAAAGCTTTTTTGTCCTTATTTAAGCATCACATTGAGAAATTTATGGAGCAATTCTGAAAGTACAAGACTATTTTGTTTGTGTATTCTAGGTTCTAGAGGTCACTTAAAAACTAAGAACATGATGAACTTTAAATATTTTATTGTGAAATTTGAATATGTTTATGTATACTCAATATTAACACTTAAGGGCCAGATATTTTAAAATCAAGAAGTTAAAAATCAAGCAACCAAATCACAGTGGAGGGGTGAGGAAATAATGGAGATTCAAAACCCATCAGCCAGTTAACACATTAAAGACTGGATAAACTCAGGATTCTTCCACAATGTATTAAAGAAGAAATAATAAAAAAGAACTATTGTTCCCACTACTCTGCTTGGTAAATATGAGGGGACTTCATAAAGTACATGGAAAAGTTTCGTTATATTTTAATTCCGTGTTTCCATGAATTTTTTGAAGCTCTTTTTCTAAAACAGTGCCAGTACCTTTGAAACTTTTTATGGGGCCCTGCCATGAAGTTGTTGTTGCTCTTGTTTTAATGCCAAAGAGTTCTGTGGTGGTGGATGGAGCCAAGTTTGGAAGTTCACATTTTCCCTCCATTGCGCTGTTTTTCTCTGTTCCAGAGTGTCATCAATTTTAACTAACCCGTGGGGCAGGCCCCCTAACTGGTTTCTTTGATTTTTTTCATTATTTAAAAAATTTTTATTTATTTATTTACTTATTTATTTATTTATTTAGGCATCACTGCCCTGGTGGTGAGAAATTTTATTTTATATATATATATATATATATATATATATATATATAATATCCATAAGAAATGACAAAATTATTTAAAAATAGAACAAATTAATAACAGGCTAAAAGTGAAAACAAATGGTAAGATGTTCAATTTTAACCTATCTCTACAGTAATTTACAATAATTATGGTGAGCAGGGACTCTTCTCAACCGTGATCAATGATTCAAGGGTATTCAGGGGAGGTTTATTCCCCCATTGGGTTCTCTGCAAATGGATTTTGGACTTTCAATATCATTCATAGTCTTCTCCAATACACTTTCCTTCTCTGATCTTGGATATTGTTGTTTACAATCCTTGGACCACACAGGCTGATGTGCTTCTTCTGTTGGAGTTAGCTGTCACTTCATTTAGATGGCTGCTTGTTTCAAGACAAGCTTTTAAAACCCCAGGTCTTGAGCGGCTTCAGTTTAAGCTTCCCCTTCACAGCCTGAGGCGCTCTGATGGCGTAGTGGGTTACACATTTGCTGCTAACTAAAAGGTCAGCAGTTCAAAAGCCACCAGCTGCTCCAAGGGAGAAAGAGGAGGCTTTCCACACCCCTAGCGAGTTGCAGCTTTGGAAACCCACAGGGCCGGTTCCACCCTGTCCTGTAGGAGCACTCGGAGTCGTCATCTACTTGATGGCAGTGAGATTAGTTTTGCTTTTGTTTTTCTGTAGCTGGAGTGCTTACATAAAACAACTGAACACTGTCATTCATCTGCCTGAATAGTATCATTCATGAAGGATGGCGTAAAGGCAAAAACCTAATATTGTCATTTGCTTGTCCCATTTTCTGTTTGAATGAGACTCAAGTTCAAATGTCTGTCTCCACCTGTAGAGCTCTGTCCAGTGTGTCCTGGCCTCTCGCCCCATGACCTGTCCCTTCTGGCCTCTGACTGACCTTCACAGTCTTTGTCTATGCTCAGTCTTTCCTGCTTCTGGATCTCCATGCATCTTCTCTCCACTGCAGCCCAGCCTCTCTTTTCACCACTCTTCACCAGACTTGGTTCTGTGTCATCCTTCATGTCATTTTCCCCTGGCTCTGGCTACCCCATTGTTCTTTCTTGTAGCACCCTGTTGTTTCTGTTTCTAGTACTTCTTAAAATTTGATGATGTCTTGGCTTGTTGGTTATACCATTATGCTTTAGGTTTTATGAATGTATGTATATACCATATCTATTTTGCTTTCTAGCCTGTATGATGAGCACCTGGGTAAGCATTCTATAATTGCTCAAATATATAGATAAACTTAAAAAATGCCCATGGAAGAGATTATTTATTAGTATTGGAAAAGTTCAAATACTGGGGTTTGATTCAGTTCATTGAATCAGGCTCATATGCATGGGCCTCCTTTGGTCTGTCATGTATGCTATTTTTAACTTTACTGACCTGTTTATTAAGTGTGACTAATTTGGGTTAAGGAGTTGATTAGAGACTTATTTATCAAAGCTACTAATTTTAAATCGAACGATTTTGAGTAGTGATGGGAAATAGTGGTAAGTATTTGTGCTTGGGGATCATAAAAACTTGAGTTTAGACAGTAATTTTGCTGCTTTTATCCACATACTCATGGGAAACTACTTACATTTTTGTTTCATTTTATTTAATCTCCTTTATCAGCAAAAAAGTGATGATGATATCTGCTTCATTGGATTTTTATGAATATTAAAAGAGAAAAGTAGATGTTAGATCCTAGATTATACTTACCTACCATATACACACATATACATATATACGCATGCATTATATTGTTGATTATTAGCTTGTACCTTCACAAGTTACTTAACCTCTTTCTGCTGCTTTTTCTTTATAAAACAGGGATGGCAATACAAAATTAGGAATGATTTAAAGATTGCATGATATATGGGTAGATGTATTAGTGGGAAAATTGAACAATCTCATCTGGCTCATAACTGACCCTCAGTAAATGCACACTGACAATTACTAAAAATAATTGTAATAAAGGCATTGAAGTCAAGTTAGTGGGTGACAATTTGGGGTCTTTAGGTTTCCTTTACTGAAGTGCCAGATATGTGGTGGATACAAATGTAGGTCTTTAGTCTAAGACTAAGCTCCACTGAGTAGCCTGCAGTTTACTGGGACAAGGGTGTTTCAAATGCATTGTGTCTTCTTTTGCCTCTGCAGTAAATACAAAATGCAATGAAATGAAGGTCCTCTGGGGGACATTGAAAAAATACTTCTCTCTGGAGAGATTCTTTGAGTTGAGTCTCGAATGCTAAGACGTGGTTTTCAAGATGAGGGCAGACCACTGATTGTGAGTGCTTCTGACTCCTCATCCTGAAGGACAGAATGGGCATGCCCATACGCTTTCTAGGGAAACCTCCATGGAAGTTGACTGCCTCATCTTTTCATCATCGGGCAGCTATTAGGTTCCCACTGCCGACCTTCGGTCATAGCTGGACACTTAACTCTTATGACCTAGGGCCACCATTCCAGGGGACGAGAGGGGTCGTTTTATGGAGGCAAGAATATATACTTTGGCTGCAGACAAACCTTGCTTCTTGTGACCTTACACAAGTTATTGAACTTTAATCTAGAATGAGAACGCTGCATGTTTGCCATTGGATTTTTGTGACAATGAATACAATGAGAAACTATGTGACCCATGGACATAACTTGGCAAATGCTGATTCTTTGTAACCACCTAGCATTGTGTTTACTCTTTATAACATCCCCAATAGCAGCCCCTTCTATTTGGTTAGCAGTTGAGAATGCGCAGAGAATCCATATTGCCTCACTCCCATGCCCACAGTAATCCTCTCTGAGGGTGATGAGGATGATCTTGCTACAGGTGAAGAGACTGAGGTGCTACCAGTGGAGTAGCTAGGTCGTCTGGTTCTAATCCAGTACTTTTCACTCTATGCCATGACTGCTGTGCATTTTTTCTTGCCTATTATAAGATTCTGTTGTTCTTTTCAAGGATCCTAGCATCTCCCCTCCCCCCTCCCATCCCCAACAGCAGTCTGTATTTTGTTTTTGTGCATAGGACTGCTGTTCAATACCACCGGCTGCTCTATGGGAGAAAACACAAGGCTGTCTGCTCCCCCAAGGGTTTCCATGCTTAAAATGGCAAAGGGGCACTTCTACCCTGTCCTACCCTACCCTGTAGAGTCACCATCAGCCAGAATGGACATGATGGTCCAGATAGTGCAGTAATCTCCTTATAAGCCAGATTCCAGAGTTCTAGAAAAAAGTGTTGCTGTCTTTTAGTAGATGTTAATTGTTTGGTTTTCTCAAGCA
Organism: Nesogale talazaci; assembly: GCA_004026705.1. Classification (NCBI taxonomy): domain Eukaryota; kingdom Metazoa; phylum Chordata; class Mammalia; order Afrosoricida; family Tenrecidae; genus Nesogale; species Nesogale talazaci. Next base: position 138,945 of record PVJH01001580.1, on the reverse strand, counting down.
TTTCTGAACACTCACAATGACTTCACTTTACTCTACGTGTGAGATCTCTTTTATCTTCTACAAAATCTCTCGGGATCCCCCATGTCCTGACATATTTGTTGTTCTTTGGTGCCTTCAAGTCAAATCAGACTCCCAGCAACTCCGGAAAGTGGAGCCAAACCCTGCCTGCCCAAACACTGGCTTCCTCACAATGTGGTTATGTTGGGCCCCCTGTTGCAGCCCCTGCTTCTGTCCATTGCATCTCTTTTCCCCTGACCTTTGGCTTTATTAAGCATGAGCAGCACTCTGCTTGCTGTGCACCTTCTATAAACCCATTACTCTCTTTAAAAAAAATCAATCATTTTATTGGGGCTCTTATAACAACCCATACATCGCTTGTCTCAAGCACATATATACATATGTTGTCATCATCATTTTTTTTTTTTGCATCACTGCCCTGGTGGCAGTAGGAAGCCCAGTCTTGCTCCTGGAGAGCTGCTGCTGGATTTGAACCACCAACCCTGTGGGCCACAATCCCGCACACAACCACTACAGCACCGGGACCCAGCAATAAACCGTTATCATCATTTTCGAAACATCTTTTTCTAGTTGAGCCCTCTTTCTCTCTCTCTCCCCACCCTCATGAGCCCTTGATAAATTATAAATTATCATTTTCACCTGACACTGTTCCTAGTTTCCCTTCACCCATGTTTCTGTTGGTGGTCCCCCTGAGGGGTGGGGGGGTTATACATTGATCATTGTTATCAGTTCCCCCTTCCTCCGCCTTCGCCTCCAATTTTATCTCTACCCTCATTATATCGCTACTCTTATTACTGTTCCGGAGGGACTCTCTGTCCCAGATTCCATGTGCTGAGAGCTCTCATCTGTACCAGTGTACATGCTCTGGTCTCGCTGGATTGGTAAGTAGAACTGGGGTCATGATAATGGGGGCTGTGGTGGGAAGCATTAAAAAGCTTGAGGAATGTTGTGTGTTCCATCAGTCACCATGGCTGACTCATTCCTTGTTCCATCAAACCATTTCTTTCAAGTCGATGCCAACTTACAGTGGCCTTGTCGGGTAGAGTGGATTACCCCAGAAGTTTTCCAAGGCTGCAAATTTTCATGGAAGTAAATTGCCACATATTTCTCTTGTGGAGTGGCTTGGCGTTTTGAACTACTGACTTTTCTGTTAGAAGCCAACCACTTAGCCCTGCTTCACCAGGGCTCCTCAAACACCTTCCGTACATCTTTCAAACGCAGTAGAAACACAGCTCTTTCCCATCGCAGCTCTTTCCCTCTCGGGGGTTTGACCGGTCTTATTGGTGGTGGTGGAGTTGGCTCTGCCCCATTGTGATGTACAAGGAAACTCTTGCGCAGTCATGCGTGGTCTTCACAATTGTGGCATGTCTGAGTCCACTCTTGTGGTCATTATGCATTTTAAGTACTTTCGAATGTACAAGGATTGTCTTTGAGCACTCTGTGGAACATGATTCTGCTGTGACTCAGATGGTTCTCATTGGGTTGGGTTGTAGAAGTACATCACCAGCCCTTTGTTCCTCATGTGGAAGCCCCCCTGAAACCTGCCCGCCAGGAGTGACCCTGCTTGAATTTGAAACGCCAGAGGTGTCATTGCTAGTATCATAGCAACGGGACAAACCGATAGACCCATGGTGGTCAGATGTGCATGAATACCGGTTAGCCAGTGTGAATAAATTACCTGATACACTGACTTTGTGCAGATATTTTTATTTTGGGGGTGTGCATGTGTCTTAGTCATCATTAATTATTGATGAGTTAGTTTTCAGATTCACTCACACTGGAATTGAAAGACTTAGATGTAACAATTCTGGACTATGAAGAGCACTACCCCTTTAAGTTCCTACTCTAGAGGTTGCAGAAGCCACTACTGAGAAGATAATGGTGGCACTTAATATACAATCTCTGACCATCAGGCAGTGCACAAGTTAACAAATAGTTATGCGTCTTGGCTGCACTGCTGGCTGCAGACTTCCCCCAAATCCAAGGTGTGTTTCCATTTAGAAAGTCTTCAATAAAAAAGTAAATCATTAAGTTTAAATTCAGAACAGGATTAAAATTATCTGATAAAGGATTGTGAAGGTCTGTTAAAAGAGCTAAGATCTGAAAGCATTTATAATAAATAAATTTGCAGTATGACTTCTTACCTATTCCTTTTCCGAGCACCTTTCATCTTGTTACTGTTCTTTCAAAAAGTATTCTAGAATATAACATGGAGAAAGTTTGTACAAAAAGAAGGAAAATAAGGCACGAGGAAAAGTGTATGTACTACCATCTCCCTGTATCACCTTCTGAGATTTCATGTCTGCTTGGCTTCAAAAATCAGCTTAAAAATAAAAAAGAAGAGGGCGGTTGCCATCTGCTCCATTTGCTGCAGATGAGGTATGGCCCTGGGCACCTGCCACCATGTTAGCAGGGCCTTCCATTGGGCCTGACTCATGTGCACTTAGATCTTCTTTTTTTTTTTATTAAACCAAATGTATTTGCTGGAGCAAGTTAACAGGGGAGGTGACAGTTTCACCCATGTACTTGAGGTAGATTTGTAGTGTAGTTTCTCAGAGAACAGACTGGTCACCCATCCCTCCATTATGGCTTTCTCCTCCCAAAGGACGTTGAGAATTTTAGGACCAGAGGGATTAAGTGCTTTTGTGCTGTGGCTCTTTAGAAAGGCCATCTGACTGCAGTTCAAGTGCAAAATGCGATGGCCATTTTTGTAAAACACATCTATCTGTAGGCCTCCCTGTGCACTAGCAGGTACTTTTAAGTATCCAGATTGAATGTGTGTCTGAAGAGACCCACTCTGGGCAATTGAATTGTTGGATTATTACAGTAACCATTTTGAGTTACCCTGGGGATAAGTATTAATTATTTCCACAAAAGATAATAAGAAATAGTAAATATGGGCGTATGAAGCATATCTATGGCTTATTAGAGTATATTTAGCAGGAATTATTTCTTAATGATTGCAATTTATAGTAAAAGAATAAAAGGTTTGTATGAGCCCAACAGGACTGGAATTTCAAGGGGACAAAACAGGGAGCTATGTCAGACTGGATGCTTAATGTTATAGTATGCAGAAATTAACCCTGGCCGGTAATCCAGCACATGCTCATGCTTAACACAACTGATGGCTCCCATGAAATAATTTGGTAATTTAAAATCTTTCTCACCAATGGCAGGTCAAGAAACACATTGAACAGTAAACATATTGTACATTGCTATGGATTACTCAGAGAAGTAGCAAGCTGGTGCTCAAAATATCATATAAAAATCCTTTGCATGCGTTTGGTTCAAACTAAATGGTATCTTTTCTTTCTAAGACTTGTCCAGTTTATTACGAACATAATAATGCATGAGCATGACCCAATATTTTATTATCATGTGAATCAGTAGGAAGGATAAGACTCTTAAAGTATATAATCCTTATTTTTATTTATTTGACAACATAAAAATTAAAGTCTAAAATTAGATGTAAACATAGCTGTTGTTAGAGGGGATTTCACAATGATTTTTGGACTCAGACCTTAGATACAGTCATGTTTCACTACATGTGCAAGCATTTTGAAGCAAGTTCTATGTGTCAGGTATCAAGCTAGGACACAGTTATGAATGAGAGTCCCTGGCTGGTTTTGATTGGCTTTGAAATGTATCTAAGTGTTTAGTAACCACAAATTGATAAAGAAATGTTTATGGGTATTTTAACCTAGACAAATTGATGGGCACAAATATTTGGAATGGACAACAGAAAAGTGGGTGGGTGAAGAGAGACGTTGGACAGTGTAAGACATGACAAAATAATAATAACTTATAAATTGTCAAGGGCTCATAGTGGGGACAGGGAGGGAGGGGAAAATGAGGAGCTGATAGCAAGGGCTCAAGTAGAAAGCAAATGTTTTGAGAATGAGGATGGCAACAAATGTGCTTGACATAATGGATGGATGTGTGGATTGTGATGAGTTGTGCGAGCCTCCAATAAAATGATTAAAAGCAAAAAGATAACAAAGATGGCTGCAGGCCTGGGTGTTTCTTTCTGTTATGTTTAAGGTAGCCATGAGTCCTTGTAGCCTACTCCACAGTAACAAGTTTACCTTACTCTGAGTCAGATTGGAAAGCATCCCACCAGAATTTAAACTTTAACAACTTAATCTTAGTGTCTGGTAGGAACTAATTTTAATTGGATTACTTGGATGAACTTTTTCTCCTGTAGGAGCATAGTAGTATTATGCAGTGCATAAAATGCCCATTTATTTATGAATTGTCATTGAATGAATATTATAAAACACTACTGAACAACTAGAAAGGAGTATAACAAAGAACTTTAGGGCCATGTGGATGAGAGGGATGGGCCCAGTGGCTGCCACAATGGGCTGAAACAGAGGAACAATAATCCGTTCTGTGGGGTCACTGTGGGTTCCAATGGATTCAGTGGCATCTAACAACATGAGGTACAGAAGGAGTCCTGGTGAAGTGCGTGGCTGGTAACTGAAAGGTTTATGAGTCAAGCCAATAAGTGGCTTTTCATAAAGATTTATAGCCTTGGAATTCCCATGGGGCAGATCTGGTCTATCCTGCAGGACCACTCTGAGTTAGAATTGATAGCAGTCAGTATGCTGTGCAAAGTGTTCCTGAGTGTATAAATTATTTAACGTAAAGAAAGTGACAGAAAAATCTGGAAATGATCTAATAATATAATTGATGTCTCATTGAAGATCATCCTTTTCTTCTTTGACCCTGTATTCCACCATGCATGGCATCCTTTTCCAGGGAGTGGTATCTCCGAAAAGCATGTTCAAAGTATGTTAGATAAAGTCTCACCATCCTCATTTCTAAGGAGCATTCTGGATGTTCTTCTTCAAAAGCATATTTGTGTGTTCTTTGGCAGTCCTGGCACTTTCAATATTCTTTGCTAACATCGTAATTCAAGTGCACCAGTTCTTCTCCAGTCTTCCCTTTTCACTGTTTGACTTTCATAGGCATATAAGAAGGTTGAAAATAACATTCCTCAGTCACACACACCTTAGCCCTCAAAGTGACATCTTGGCTTTTATGTAGCAGATGTGTCCAATGTAACATGTCATTTAATTTCTTGACTGCTGCCTCCAGGAATGTTAATCATGGATTCAAGTCAAATGAAGCTGTTGACAAGTTTAATCTTTACTTATCATGATATTGCCAATTGGTTCAGTTGTGAAGACTTTTTTTTCCTTTTCATTGAGTTATAATCCCTCCCGAAAGCTGTAGTCTTTGATCTTTATAAGTGCTTCAAATCCTCTTGGTTTTCTACAAGCAAGGTTGTGTCATCTGCATCTCATAGGTTACTAATGAATCCTTCTCCAATCCTAATGCGGAGTTCTTTTTCATATTGTCCAGTTTCTCACATTCCTTGTTCAGCATACAGATTGACTATGTGTGGTGAAGGAAGACAATCCTGTTGTACACCTTCTCTGCTTTTAAACCACGCAGTAGACCCTTGTTCAGTTCAGAGAACTACCTTTTGATCTAGCTACAAGGTCTGTAAGAGCACATTTAATTTTATTTGTGAATTCCCATTCTTCACTTTGGTATCCATAGATTGTTATACCCTACACAGTTGAATACTTTGCATAGTAAATAAAATAGAGGTAAGCATACTTTTGATACTTTCTCCTTTAAGCCAAGATCCTATCTTACATCAGTAATGATATTCCTTATTCCAAGTCCTCTTCTGAATCCAGCTTGAATTATTGGCAGTTTTCTGTTTGTGTACTGTTTTATTCTTTTGTTTTTGTTTGTGGGGCATCACTGCCCTCTGGTGGTGGGAATAGGAGGCCCAGCCTTGCTGCTGGATTTGAACCTCCAACCCAGTGGGCTGCAGTCCCGCGCACAACCAATACACCACCAGGGCTCAGCCCTTGTCGCAACTGTTTTAAAATATTCATAAAAATTCATAAAAATTTTACTTACATAAGACATCAATTATATTATTAGATAATTTCCAGATTTTTCTGTCACTTTTGTTTGGAGTCAGTATAGATATTCATCTTTTTCAGTCAATTGGCCAGGTAGCTATCTTCCAAACTGCTGGTGTGCCGGGAGTGCTTCCATCAATTTTGAAACATTTCAGTTGGTGTTTGGACAAATCCTGGAGCTTTGTTTTTCACTAAGGCCTTTTTTTCAGTTTGGATTTCCTTTAAAAACACTGGTCCTTGATCATATGCTACCCCCTGAAATTACTGAATAGTCAACCAGTTCTTGTTGGTACAGTGACTCTGTCTTCTTTCTGTCTTCTTTTGATACTTTCTGCATAGTTCATTATTGTGCCCATAGAGTCCTTTAATATGGCTCCACAAGGCTTAGGTTATTTTTCAGTTTGAGATAGGCTGATTCTGTCCATTCCTTTTCATTTCCTTACTCCATGTCTTCAATAATAATTTTATATTAAAATGTTATTTTTCTCTTCTCCTCCCTCCCCTGCTGTTCCGTTCTTTTACTTCATCATTTATTTCAAGTACTTTACCCTACTGTATGTTCACAAGCAAGTTCCAGAGTTTCTTCTGATATCTGCTTTGACCTTTAATTTCTTTTTAGTGACCTTTTTCTTTCTTTATGTGTGATGTTCTTAATGTTGTCCCATGACTCATCTGGCCTTGAGTTAATATGTTTCTAAACACCAGTCATGATTAATGCATCTTAATTGAATGTCTGATCAATTTCAGATGGAAGAAATTGGTACAATTATTTAATTTCTTCATCACTGGCTTTAGTGGTTAGTATGTAAATTCGAATAATGGTTACATGAACTGATCTTCCAAAAAGGTAGCATTGTACTTTAAGATAGATTTTGGAATGCCCCTTTTAAACAATTAATGTGATGCCTTTTCTCTTGGAATTTTCATTTCCTGATTAGTAAACCACGATTATCTGATTCAAAATAGCCAATATCAGCCCATTTTAGCTTATCAGTGTCTAGGAGGTTGATTTTTATTCATGCCATTCTATTGTTTATGACTTCCAATTTCCCTATATTCATACTAATACATTATGTATTCTATTAGTGGTGTTTACAGCTGTGTCTTATCATTTTGAGTGGACATTAAGACTTTCATACCGGATGAAAATGAAATATGAAGGTTCTGAAAACTTTGCCCCATGCACATCATTAATACTGGCTCTTCTTTGAAGAGGTAGCATTTCCCTAGTCATATTTTGAATTTATTCCAACCAGAGGAGCTCATTTTCAGCAAAATAATAATGTTCTGCTGCTTCGTTTGAGATTGTTCAGTCACTCCTCTCTCAGAAGTGGACCGTCTACTTCTTCCTAACCTGTTCCTATTCTCAAAGCCCCTCTGAAACATGCTCACTCTGAGTGACTGACGGTGCCTAGCTCCCAGCATCAAAACGAGATGCAGGCGACCAGAACCCCGCAGAGTTACAGATGAGGGGGGAGGGCACTTGAGTGTGCCTAATTTCCAGTCTCTGAGGGTACTTGAATGTGCCTAATTTCCAGCCTCTTAATTCCTGAATACATTAAATTGATTTCATTATGTGGGCTATGCTTATTTACAAATAGATCTTTTAAGGAGTAGAAATTACTTATTTGTACAGGTAATGAACAAGTTTGGTGCTTTGGTCTTATACAGTTTATCTGAGAATATCTGACTTGTCCTAAGATTTCTGTTATTTTCATTAATAGCTTAAAATCATTTTATTGAGGGCTTGTGCAACTTTTATCACAATCCACACATGCATTCATTGTGTCAGGCACATTTGTGCATTTGTTGCCATCATCATTCTCAAAATATTTTCTCTGTAATTGAGCCCTGGGTATTAGCTCCTCATTTTTACTCTTCCCTCCTTCACAAATCCTTGATAACTTATAACATTATCATTTTTCCATGTCTTACACTGTCCAATGTCTACCTTCACCCACTTTTCTGTTAACCCGCCCTCCCAGGGAGGGGTCATATATAGATCATTGTGATTGGTTCCCCCTTTCCACCCGACCATCCCCTTCCCCTTCTGGTATCACTACTCTCATTATTGGTCCTGAGGGGTTTATCAGTCCTGGATTCCATGTTTCCAGCTCTGATCTGTACCAGTGTACATCCTTTGATCTAGCTGGATTTGTAAGGTAGAATTGAGATAATGATAGTTGAGGGAGGCATTAAAAAACTAGAGGAAAGTTGTACGTTTCATTGGTGCTGTACTGCACTCTGACTGGCTTCTTTCCTCTCTGTAATCTTACAATGTAAGAAATATCTAGTTGCCTACAGATGGGCTTTGGGTCTCCACTCTGGACACCCCCTCATTCACAGTGATATGATTTTTTTTGTTCTTTGTTTTCGTTTTTTTTTTTGGGGGGGGGCATCACTGCCCTCTGGTGGTCGTTGGAGTTACCCAGCCTGGCTCCCGGGAGCCGCTGCTGGATTTGAACCACCATGCCCATGGGCCGCAGTCCGGCACTCAACCACTTATGCCACAGGGGCTCAGCCCTTTGATATTTTGTTCTTTGAAGCCTGATACCTGACCCCATCGATACCGCGTGATCACACAGGCTGGTGTGCTTCCTCCATATGTGCTTTCTGGCTTCTCAGCTAGATGACTGCTTGTTTATCTTCAGGCATTTAAGACCCCAGATGATATATCTTTTTTTGTTTGTTTTTAAATAATTTTTTCAGGGGCTCATACAACTCTCATCACAATTTATACATAGATTGAATCAGGCATGTTTTTCCATATGCTGCATTCATTCTTTTCTAGACATTTACTTTCTATTGAGCCCTTGGTATCAGCTCCTTTTTTTTATCCTACCCCTATAGCCCCCTGATAGATTGTACATTGTTACTGTTTTCATCTCTCACACCAACTGCTGTCTCCCTTCCCCATCTTTTCTGTTGCTCTTCCTCCTGTAGAGGAGTGTATGGTTATGTGTCAATCATTGTGAATGGTACCCTCTCCCTCCCTTTCTCTCCCCCTCGTTCCCATATACTTCTGGTATCACTATTTCCACTCCTGTTATATATCTTTTGATAGCCAAGCACCATAAGCTTTCTTCATCACATTTGTTTATATACCCACTTTGTCTTCAGCGATCATGTTGGGAAGGTGAGCATCATGGAATGTCAGTGTAATAAAAGAGAGTGTTCTTGCATTGAGGGAGTACTTGAGTAGAGGTCCAATGTCCATCTGCTACCTTTATTCTAAATCTATAAATATATGCACACAGATCTATTTCCCCATCATTTATATATATCGATTTACATATGTACATGCCTGTATTTAGACCTCTAAAAATGTCCTTTACCTCCTATTTCCTTCCTCTATTTTCATTACTTTCCTCTTGTCTCACTATCATATTCAGCCTGTATTTGGATTTCAATATTTCCTCTAGGTTATATTGCCCATGACCAAGCCTTACCAGACCATCTACAGCCCCCTTGCCATCGATTTTGGATCACTTGTTGTTCCCTTGTCCCTGGGTTTGTTACCGCCTACTTCCTTTCCCCAGCCTCCCCTCTCCCACGTCCACCTGGAACCATCTATTCCATTGTTTTCCCGCTCCGGATTGTTTACCCTGCCTATCTTATCTAGATAGACCTACAGAGACAATAATATGCAGAAAAATCAAGACAGAGCAAAACAACGCAAGAAAAGAAAACAACAACTACAACAGAAAAAGAGAAAAGCCTGTAAATAGTTCAAGGTCTGTTTGTTGACCGTTAGAAGTGTTTTCCAATTGAGTTTGATGGGGTACCACACCCTGGCCCCTTAGTCTATTTTTGTATAATCCTTGGGGATTTTCTTGCTCTGTTCCCCTTGCTGTTATGTTGCACACCCATGGTGTTTCACCTCAGTGTGGTGGGGTCCGATCGGGTGCAGTTACCACACTGTGTCTCCAGTGTTGTCCCCCTAGTGCTATTGGTCAGTGAGGATGTCGTGTCTCAGAGTGGGGCAGGCCATATGGTCCTCTCTGTGCTTTGGAAACTCTGAGTGGGAATATCATCCTTAACGCTTGGTGGGCCAGGAAGTATTCCACTCTCTCCTCCTCTCCCTTCATTTGCTCCTGTGTGCTCTGATCAGACATGCCCCTCTCCCTGAGTTATAGCTTCAGTGCTGTTCTCTGAAGTGAATTCTTTAGGGGGAGAGGGGTTCTGTTCATGCATTAATATTTGTTAGCTTCATTAACATAAAAGCATCCCTTGGAAAGTCACTATTAGCTAATAATTTTTGTTTAAAAATAATTAACCCAATTATATTTATTCATGTAGTAGTCCTTTAGTAGTCTGTAGATAGCAGCTTTTGTTATTATAGTCAGAAATGCAGTTGGCAGAATGATATTTAGTTTAAAAAAATCCTGATTGAGCTACGTTCCCTTTTTTGGTTGATATAAAAGCCATTGTTGTTTTGCTCACCAACTGGCAGACCTTCAATTATCCTGAATTTAGAAGTTGTTTACTAAACTTTGGAACTTTAAAAATGAGTCCTCCGTATGAAACAAAAGCTGGAAGCTTGTCATTTTTTTAAAAAAAAAAGGAAAAGTAGAATTTTAATGAAAGAAAAATCATTTCACCTATTACAATGTTGAGTTTATTTTCACAGCTTTGAATGCATAATGTGCTTTTTAAAAAATGACAGCAATTAAAGCCACCATTAAGAAACCAAAAATCCCAGAAACCAAACCAAACCTATTACTGTAGATTCCAACTTTTAGGATCGAGCAGAATTGCTGTCAAAGGCTCCAAGGTTTTTATCATTATGTAGTCAGCTGATGTATCTTTCTGCAGTTCCTCTTCAGCTGGCTGGTTTGAACCCCGAACAATCAAGTGCCTAGCCACTGTACCACCATGGCTCCTGAAGCTGCCACTAGGAGGTCCCAAGGATTAGAGCAGTGTTGTGAACCCTGGTGGTACAGTGACTACTTGCTGAGCTGCAATTTGAAAAGTCCTCAGTTTGAAACCACCAGGCAGTGTGAGGGAGAAGGATGGAGTTTTCTAATCACAAAAGAGTTACAGCCTCAGAAACCCACGGGGACAATTTTACCCTGTCCTGTGGGTCACCATGAACCAGAATGGACTTGATGGCAGTGAGTTTGACTTAGGGTGTTAAAACTGTGTGGGCTTTGGAGATCACAGAGCACCATTACATTGTGTAGGCTATGCCACAGAGCCTGTGCTGGTGAAGGGAATTTCACTGGAGAGTTCAATTTGAGGGTTTCAGCTTCTTAGGTTTTCTTGGCACCTTCATCAGCTGAGTGGAACTTCTCTTGAATTTTCTTCCTGTGGATATTTTGGGTGCCAAGATTATAGGAGGTATGTTCTCTGCTTGGGTGGTGTTCGACAAGATGTCAGGGAAGGGGGGATAAGGGGCTTCCTGGAGAGCACAAAGCAAACTGATGCAGGTACAGGGTACACACTGGTACTGTCCTTGGGCCATAGCAGAGTGACCCTCCCTTCATCCTCCCTCCCTCCTTCCTTTCCATAGCATAAGTCACTATGCTAGGTTCCAGGGACTCAGTAGTCAAGGGTGCTGCAGTCTCTGCCCTCATTAATAATTTAGTGAAGAATAGAATGATTAAGTAATTCCAAGTGCACAGAATCCTGAGGACTATTCTGGATGCTTCCTCTCAGCAGCCGCTCTGCTTTCTTGCAACTTTAAAAAAAAAACTGTGGTAAATTATACTCAGCATAAAAATTGCCTCTTTAACTGTTTTCTAGTGTACTATCCAATGACATTAATGTCACCAGCAATGCTCTATAACCACCATCACTATTTCATCACCCCCAACAGACACTGTCCCCATGAAGAAAGTGTTCCCTTTTTCTCTTGTCCATGGTAACCACTAATCTACTGTCGGTCTCCATGCATCTGCCCATTCCAGATATTTCGTATAAACAGCTACTATGAAACAATTAGCCTTTTGTGACCGACTTATTTCATTTATCGTGTTTGTAAGGTCCATATGTGTTATAGTCTATACTAGAATGCTGGTCCTTTTTACGTTGTCAGTGCCACTAAGCTAGTTCTGGTTTAAGGCTATCTTGAACCTGTGTTGCCCTCATAACTTTGCTCTGTTCAAGTCCATCGTTGCAGCCCCTGTGCCGGTCCATCTCACTGGGGGAGGGGGGCCTTCTTTTTCCACTGACCCCCTATGTCCTTCTCCAGTGAATAGCCTCTCTAGATAGTATGTTCAAGATACAAGAGACAAAAATCTCACCATCCTGGTTTCTACAGAGCAGACTGGCTGCACGTCTTCCAAGATGACTGGTGTTATGTGTCCTCGAGTCAGTCAGCCCCAGCTCTTAGTGCCCTCTGTCCAATAGAACGCGAGACCGCCACCCTTCGCCATCCTCACAGCTGTCCTCCTGTGGGAGCCCATGGCTGCGGCGGCGGCTGTGTTAATCTTATCTTGCTGAGGCTTTACGCTTTTTTGTTCTCCCTTCTCTGTAACTAGCATGATGCCTTTCTCCTTAGTTCTCCAAGGTCTGCCCTTGCTTTGCAACACTTTAAAGAGTTCGTGGGCAGCAGACTTCCCCAATGAAATGTGTCTGTTGATTCTTGGCTCCTGTTTCCATGAGCACTGATTGTGGATCCAAGCAAGATCCTAGACGACTTTTTGTCCACTCTTTTTGTCCATTCATCATGATTTGACCCATTGATCTAGTTATGAAGATTTTAGTTTCCTTTACTTTGAGTGGTAATCCATAATGGAGACCGCCGACCTTGAACTTCATTAGCAAGTGTTTTAAGTCCCCTTCACTTTCGGCAAGCACAATTGTGCCATCTGTCTACCAAAGGTTGAAAATAAGTCTTCCTCCAATCCCGATGTCACATTCTTTTTCAGCTAATCCCGCTTGTTTGATTATTTAAGCATATAGATTATTAAGCATAGAGATTAAATTATTAAGCATACAGATTCAATCAGTATGCTAAAAGGAAGTGACCCTGACACATAGCTTCTTTGATTTTTAATCATACAGTCTACTCTTAGCCTGTCTGCACAACTACCTCTTGCTCCATGTACAACTGCTGCATGAGCACAATTAGATGTTCTGGAATTTCCATTCTCCTCAAGGCTGGCCATAGTTTGTTATCATCCACACAGTTGAATGCCTTGGCAGAGCCAATAAATACAATTAAACATCTTTCTGGTAGTCTCTGCTTTCAGTCAAGATCCACATGACATCTGACAATGATATCCTTTGTTCTCTACTCTATTCTGAATTCAACCTGAACCTCGTTGGGCAGCTCCCTATCAATGGACTCCAGCAACTGTTGTTGGATGATCTTCAGTAAATTTTTGCTTGCATGTGATCGATGATATTTTTCTCTAGTTTGCACATTCTGCTGGGTCCAAGACAGATTTCTCTTAATAGAGGATTTCTATTCTAATGTGTGCATATATATCATTTTGTTTATCCACTTATATGTTTATGAACAGATAGGCTATCTTCCCCTTTTGGACTTTGTGCAAATATCTGTTTGAAATATACTTTCAAGTCTTTCTTGGCCATATGGTATCTATGTTTAACTTTTATAGGAACTGCCAAACTGTTTTTCATATGGCCACTCTTAGAAAAAGGTAAAATGGAGGCTTAGAGAGGTTTTAAGATTTGCACCTGTCAATGAGGTGGGACAAGTAATTAAGGTGACCAGACATCCCACTTTTTAACAATTTGTCCTGCGTCCCACGGTGTTTTACAATTGAATAAATATATTACAATATTATTTTAGCAATCTATGTATATTCTTACTGCTCCATATAGACCGAATTTTTAATCAACAACCACCCCCCTCCCCCCGGTCAATGGTGTCCCACTTAAAATCCGGTCACTTTTCCTAAGTCTAGACTCTTTTATTTACATCAGAATATTTGTCAAGTTAGCTAGTGACATTTTAGAACAAGGGTCTTCAAACTATAACCCACGGGCCACATGCAGCCCGCCAAGGACATTTATCCCACCCTCTGGGTGTTTTTGCCTCTGCTGCCTATCCTGCTTAGCAGCCTACTCGTCCCAGGCCGGCAGTGAATTTGTTCATAATTTTTTTAAAACTATAGTCCAACCCCCCAATGGTCTGAGGGACATTGAACTAGCCCCCTATTTAAAAAGTTTGAGGACCCCTGTTTTAAAAGACTCACCTTTTTTGTTGACTTAGTAAGGAAACTTGTCTTTTAAAAATAGTCTAAAGAATTTAACTCACCTCTTTATGTTACAATTCATTAAGGCCAGTATATGTTTTTGTAGCCCCGTGTAATTGTCAATAAACTTTAATTTATGTTATTTTATTGTAATTATCATCTTGTGAGTCAGACAGGGAATTCTCTCTCTCTCTCTTTCTTTTTTTGCTTGTCTTGTTTTTTTGCTTTTAAGGTTTTGTTTTGTAGCAGAAGAAATAGGAGCCTGGGGAGTTTATGTTACTCATGGGTAGGGCTGCACCTAAAATGGACAGGCCCAAGACCTGAGTAGTAAAACTGAAGACTACAGTTCTTGATCTTGATCAGCAAATGTTTCAAACCCTCCTCTCTTTGAGCCAGCAAGTTTGTGTTGCCTGCCTGTTATCTGCCATGGGTTGTTAATAAGCCTTCCTCTAATCCTGATGCCACATTCTTTGTTATAGTATCCAGCTTCTGCAAGGATTTGCTCAGCACACAGATTGAATAAGGATGGTGAGAGGATGCACAGCGGATGCATATATAGGATACACTATTTTTACTGTTGTTGTAGGTGCCATCTGAGTTGGCCCCAATTCCCTAAGTTTGGAGCAAAACATTGCCCAATTAAAAGTTATCCTTACAATTGTTATGTTTGTCCAGGCCATTGTTGCTGACATTGTTGTTGATTATGGAATCAGGTAAAATGAAATCCGCGCAACTTCAATTCTTTTCTCCATTTATTGTGATAGTGTCTATTGGTCAATTTGTGAGGATTTTTGTTTTCTTTGCATTGAAGTGTAACCCACCCTGCAGGCTGTGATCTTTCATTTCTATTAGTAGATGCTTTAAGTCTTCT
Source organism: Nesogale talazaci (assembly GCA_004026705.1). Lineage (NCBI taxonomy): Eukaryota > Metazoa > Chordata > Mammalia > Afrosoricida > Tenrecidae > Nesogale > Nesogale talazaci. The sequence continues at coordinate 123,943 of PVJH01001580.1, read as the reverse complement.
TTACTTTCAGCAAACAGGGTGCTGTCATCTGTAAATCACGAGCTGTTAATAAGTCTTTCTCCGGTCTTGATACTGAACCATTCATTTAGTCCAGCCTCTCAGATTATTTGCACAGCATGCAGCTTAAGTGAGCATGGTGAAAGAATACAACCCCGACCTACATCTTTCCTGGTTTTAAACCATGCTGTAACCCCTGGTTCTGTCAGAACAACTGCCCCTTGGTCTAGTTACGGTTCTCCATGAGCGCAGGCAGGCTTCACAGAATTACTATTCTTTGCCATATTTTTCAGTTTGTTACGACCCGCACAATTGAATGCCTTTGTATCATCCATAACGCAGAAGTAAACATCTTCCTGGCATGCTCTGCGTTCATTCAAAATCCATCTGATGTCAACAGTGGTAGTTTTTATTCCACACCCTCTTCTGAGCCTGTGTGAGTTGTTGGCAGGTCTTTGTAGACGTAGATGTTCTGCTGCAGTGCTCCACTCCATCCTCCATCAGGAATGCCCCGTGGGGTAGTGGTAAGAACTTGGATGCTCCCCAAAAGGCCACACGTCTGAAAGCGCCAGCTCCTCAGAGCGAGGTCGATGAGGAGACCTGCTCTGTAAGGATGAGAGCCTTGGAGATCCTTTGGGGTCTTTCAGATCTGTCCTGTAGCATCGCTGTGAGTCAGGAGTGATTCTTCACTGATGCTTCCCATCCCCCCTTTCCCTCTGTGTGACCTTAATTATGAATTCCCAGAAAACCAAAGCAAGCTTATTTCTATAGTAATAAAGGAACTACAAGGCTATCTGTGAATGTAAAATATCTGAAACCTGTAAACACACCCATTCTTAGGCTCAATAGAACTCAAAACTCACTGAATTCCAACTCAGTGATTCATTATATGCTTTCGGAGAGTATGCATCTTCACCTGAGAAGACAGCCTCATCTTTCTCCAGTGAAGGGGCTGGTGGCTTTGAACTGCCCACTTTGTGAGGAGTGATCTCTGGACTGCTCGGTGCCTAACCCATAGAGCTACCAACCCACCTTATTAGGCTCAATAGTTGAGTATATATATATGTAAGGGTGTATGTGGTATATATGCAACCATGAAAATTGATAGAAAACATTATTTTCTTCTGAAAAATGCTCTTATAGAAACTGGAAGAAAAACCCAACTATTTAAACCCCAAACAGTTGCCATTTTCCAATCATGCCAGCCATATTTGCTTCCATGTCTTGCAGTTTCTAACAAATTACTGTGAAATCAGTTTAGTTGGAGTACATGAACAAAAATGTACAACATAAATGAATATATTTTTCCCCTTCATATTATATGTCAACATTTTCTTTGATAATCAACATGCCATCATAATATTGTCCTTAAGATCAGGTATTATGTGACCCTAAATTATAGGAAACAGAACAGAAATGCCTGAAGGACAATTCTGGAATACATAATTAGGAGCATGCAGTGGATAGGATTTTCAAGGGCATTAAGTCAAGTATCAGAGATCTTGGGAAGCCAAGTACTCAGGAAAACCTCTTGTAACATTTTAGCTTCTGTCTGAAAGAATACTTTTAATTAATTAGGATGCGAGATATGTGAGGCAACTGTATTTTTAGATCTTCAGTGAATACTTCTTACCCCAGAGGATGCAGAAAAACTGGGTAAACATAAGTTATGAATAGTATCTGCTAGAATGTAGTGAAGTGTGTTTAAAAGAGTGTCCTGGGTCTTCAGTTATCAACGATATTTTAGGGGAACAAATGCTAGAAGAAAATCTCTTTATGCAACTTATGTTTCTGAATCAAAAGGAGGAAAAAGAGAAGTTTGTTGGACTTACCTGCCAAAACTGGATCTTTAACTCAAACCTCTTTTAGATAGATTAGCCTTAGAACAAGAATGAGAAAATATATACCAGATGAAATCCCCTTTTAACCAGTGACATAAAGCAAGAAGGGATTCCAAATTATTGCTCCTGACCCTTTTCTTTCTCATTTGCCCTACTCCTCCATGTAATAGTTTTCAATGGCACTCTTATGAAACAAATAACTAAACACCAGCCATGTTTTTTTCATATCCTAACCAATATTTTGGCTGTTTTTCCATGAAGAATTGGAATTTTGAAAATTAAATAAAGCTTTCTAAAATACCAACTTCAGAAAGTTTTATTTAATTTATGAAACAATTTTGTTCTCGCTCCCTCCCTCCCTCTCTCCCCCCCTCTCTTTTTTCCCCCCAATAGGATCTTTATTAATTTAGTCTAGTTACTTAGTGCTTATATTAAATAATCTAATAAAAGTCAGGGTTATAACATAACGTTTCCCAAATGTGAAGCAGCATCTATTACATGAGACAAAATCTTTATCCTGCAAAATATAAAAGCTATGTATAGAATTACAAGGCACCAAATGGTACTGTATGTATATTTTAAGTAGACTGTTTCTTTGCGTAAAGGGTAGTTAGTTGACTTAAAAAAAAAAGAAGAAAGAAAGAAGAAAAAAGAGTGGCAAGCAGATGCATATCACTTCAGCTTATTTGGAAAGTACACTAAAATTCATGGTTTCAATTTTTAAATACTAATAATCTTTCTGATGATCGTTTCCCCCTGAAAGGCAGTGATAGAATCTACAAACACAAGTTAGTGTTCTTACAGAGCTCTTAAGGACTTGGTTTCTTCTCTTTGCCACTGTTCCCTGTAATGTTGCAGGTACAGAAGCATTTTTTTTTTTGGTGGGGAGATGCTTGCATTCAGTCAGTGTGTGTGTGTGTCTGTATGTGTATAATTGTTGATTTTTAGATACATTTATATAACAGTTTCACTTCAACATTTATTCTGAATCGCTGAATTATTTAGTCTTGTCTGGTGTTTTCTATTGTGTTGTTATAAATACAGGAGGATTAAGTGTATTGTAGACCTCCAGACAGGTATGTTGTGAGGTCTCATTAATTTCTGGAGGTTGTAAAAGACCTTGGATGATGTAAAACTGGGGAATGCTCCTTCATTTTCCATTGACTTTTACCCACACACAAGCCATTTGAAAGAGAGTCTTTAAAACCAGGTCAGAAGGTGTGGAAGAGGTTGGATTATTCCAGCAAGTCATGTTGGACATCTGCTAGCCTATACAATGAAAGGAAAATAGGAACACTTCCAAAACAAGCCATTTGAATTTTCCCCTCATTTTCCTCTTTGCTTAAGTATGGGCAAGCCACCTTCCGACCTTAGGTATAGCAATAATGGCTTCAATTTACACCTATGTGCTGCTGCAGTTTGATGCCATACTGCAGTCAGGTTCAGTTATTATGTACTATTCGGTGACTTCCTGAGAACTGATCTATGGATAAATAATTCTGTGTTCTTATTATGTCGGACAGATGTTTTAAATTTCTTTAACAAATCCTAACTGAACAACAGAAAATCACATGCTATCCTGGTGAGGAGGGCTAACAGATGCGATCCATTTCATGAGTTTGCCCCTTTTTCTGAGGGACCTCAGCAGCAGTTGGTGTATTGCGGAAATAATACTGTGAACCAGAAGCCCCCAGGGTTTGTTATTCTGAGGTGGGTTTTTTTTATTGACACTCTTTAGCTGAGAGCTTTTCCAGGGAATTATGAGATATATAACCCTCAGCCTTTGGATATTAAAACTAATGTCTCATTTTCTTTCCCAGGCTGGGTTTTCACTTTCCTGTTTTTTTTTTTTTTAAATCAATGTTCAGATGCACCTGGAATATAAGAAAATGATCCGTTGAGCCCCAGAATAAGGATCCTGCTGATACCTTGCTGGGTTGTATCACAGGTTGATTTGTGGGCTTTATTTTACAAGACACTTGACATAGCCCTATTCCATCTGCATCTATTTATTGCAAACCCAGGGAAAATGGGCATGCGTATGTGTCAGGTTATCTGCCCCAGGCCTGCATGAAGCAAGCGGTTCTTATGTTTGAGGTTCTGGGAGGGCATTCTGTCTACTTTTGGGAGCAGCTTCCCTTAGCTACGTGCTGAGCAGTGATACAATGCTGCACTCAGATGGGAGCATTCTAGTCCAGGGTCCTTGGCTTACCATCACCCTGGAAGGCGCCATCCCGGAAACAGAAGCAACGTTTCTGGAATCACTGATTAGTGCCAAGGAGTAATTCTATTGATGTCACATTAATTGTATTTTATTGCCCCAACATTATATTTTATCATCAGATGTGATTGACTTTTCAAAAACAAAAAAAACCATCCTTGAATATTGATGCAGTATAAAGTGTCTTAGCACTATCCTCAGTTTTTCACATCCTTGGAGTCAAATAATACTTAAGATATGAATTATGCACGTACGGAGAAGAGTAGTTGGTTGCTTTGAGCTCAATTACAAACTTATAAAAATAAAAAACATATGAACAAAAACAGTCATTGATAATTTTCTCTGTGAAATGTCAACTTTGACCCTGGCAGAACACTACACAGAAAGTAAAACACCGGTTTCCATTATTGCATCTTTTTAATTGTAGGCCCCAAACTGCCTCCACTCCCAACCTAATTTTATGTCACTAATGGGAAATTTACCTACAATTGCATTTTGTTATTTGGTCTGAAGGCATTACACAAAGAGTGAATTGGTACTCTCTATTTTAGTGAACAGATTTGTCTGGATATAGACAGTTTTATTTATATTGTGCTCAATTCAATCATGTTAACATTTGTATGAATTTCAACTCTAAAATAAAGGCCCATGATTTGTGACTCAAAAGACCTTGAAATGCCTGAGCACCAGGCATTCTCTAAATGTTTGCAGATGACAGATTCCTTGGAAATAATGGAGATGATTTAGGAAATACATGCCTGAAATGGGACTGACTTGGAAGGTTTTTTTTTTTTTTTTTTTTTTTGGTTTTGGCTTTCCCTTCTCCAATTGTAGCTGACTTTAGAACTCATTGCTTATTTTCTCATTGGTCTCCTTTGCCCCTTTGTTCAACATTAGATGTTGAATCTGGGCCTGGTGTGAGGCCATGCCCTCCAGAGGTCCATCCTGCCCCGGAGAATGAGTGGCGAATGGGCCCATCCTCAGGGCAGTGGTACCAGAGCTGATTGGGAGGTAGAAATGAACCCCAAGTTCTACTCCTGGTTGTTCCCAACTCACGGCCTTAGAAAGTCTGAGCTTCAGCTCACTTCTGGTTGAAATGTGATTACTGTGAGTTACTGTCCAGCCAGCACTGGCTCATGGTGACTTTCATGCATAACAGAGCTAAATGTTTTCTAATCCCGAACCATCTTCATGATCACTGCTGCTTTAGTCCATTGTTGTAGTTATTATGTCCTCAATTAACACTTGACTGTGAGCCCAAGGAATCTCTGTGTATTGGATGCCAAGGAAGGAGAATTGTATCTAAGGAACATATTTCCAAAGAGGGTTAATAAATGCAGATTAAACGCAGACACGCTTTGGAGAAAAGGCCTATTAAGTCAGTGACTCCAAGTCCTCCTGCCTGGCTCCTTGAGGAGATGGGTCTCCTAGTAGATCTTTCATGTGCGAGCCTCTGATAGGTAGTTAAGTAAAGAACACTGCTTCAATCAGCTGCATGGGTTGGTCAATATGGTGTAAAAGGAAAAACCCACGCCACCTCCCATTGCCTGAGAAAATGACATGCAGGCACAGCTCCCTTCCAAGATGTAGAAACCAATCTGTAGCAGCTGCTCTCAGTGGAGGTATTAAGTGTTGTGGAAACACCTGTGTGTCTCTAATTCCAGCCCAAATAAGTCTCCTTCCTGCTCCTGAAGGTAGTGAAAGAATCTACCTAAATGGAAATTACTGTTTCTGGCAGAGAGATTTGTCTATCAGTTCCCCCTCCTCATTTTAGACCTTGTGTTAAAAAAAAGAAAAAAAGAAAGAAAGAAAAAAAATTAGGTGTAATTTGCAAACAACAAAAATGTAGGCACATTAAGTGTTTGGCCTGATATGTCTTCTTGACAATTAATATATCTGTACACCTACCAGCCAGAGCAAGAAAGTTCATTTATGCTCCTTCTCTCCCAAGAGAACCACTGTCTGCTTTCTAACACTTTACTTTTGCCCGTTGTTATATTACACAGAAAGGAAATGGTACAAATAGAGCCTGTTTTGCCCGACTTCATTGTGGAATGCCCTTAAAATGGAGCACCAAAAGGAAAACTAGAAGTAAACGAAAACAAATCACTGCCATTCTGATCCTTAGCAACACAGTAGGACTGTAGAACTGCCTCTGTTGCAAAACTTTATGGGAACACAAAGCCTCATCTTTTGCCTGTGGGAGCTGAGAGTGGTTTCAAACAGCTGACCTTGTGGTTAGCAGCCCAGCTTATAACTCATGATGCCACTAAGGCTCCACTGCTCAACAATGGAAATGACTGGACTACACACACACATACACACATAACATGGATGAGTCTTCTGGAAAACTGTACATTGACCTTTTCATGGTCCATTTTCCATACGTTTTCATAATATCTCTCGAAACCAAAATGGCCCAGACAACCTGCTGCTTCTTACCCTTGCATGTCAAAATGCATCATTGCCTACTTCATCCCCTTGGCCACATTCACATCATAAAAATAATTTGTTTTTAGAATATATTTATCTTATATTCAATTCATGCTATTATCATACTTTTTTTTGGAAAGGAAGTGAAAATGGTGGTGTGACATTAGAACAAGGAAACCATCAGTCCTGGTTCATGGTACCCTTTTCTGTACTCTGCAATATCTGAAGACTGAAGGAGGCTGGACACAGAGCATGGCTCCAGTGGGGGCTGTCCAGTGCGTCCTGGATGTTCACTTCCTGACACTACATGCTGTGTGCACTTTTCATTGTCACGAGAGAGCATATTAAGAAAACGATCCTCACAAGAAAACAGTTTTTCTTGGCAAGTGAAATAGGACTTAAGGAGCCCGAACTGGAGACATACGGTACTATGAATGAGAGCTGTGCTACTTTTATTGGCGCTGAGTCCAGGCACTATTTATACTGCAGCATATTCAGCACCAGATTGTTAAATCTTAATACTGAAACAGTGCATCATTTTAATATTTTTGTTCTGTTTATTCCCTGTTTTCAAGCATTACGTCAAGCCTTGTACATTCATTTATGTCATCTTGGACAAGATGCGGCCTGACCAGAAAGTTCATTTCCAATTAGTAGGCTGTCACCCCAAGCTCTAAAGCATTATATTGTGAAGCGTTGAAATGTTGATTCAGGTGTTCTCACTTTTTGATGATTAACAAAGGATTATTTTTTAAAACAAGAGCAGAGTTGATTCACCTAGTTTGTCAATAAATGATAATAACAGTAACGGTGCTCTTCTATCTTCCAAACATCAATGTTTTCTTTATGTACCACAGTTTTTGATATCCTGGGGACCGTTGAAATTTTCATCGTGTACAAACCCAATTTTGATACGCCGTTTGGCTCATGGTAGGGGATTTCTATGTACTGTTTCTTCTTCGTATGAAAAGTGCCCCCAAGATGAAGGAGGCAGCATGGTCTCACATGTTGCTGAAGCTATCCTGGAACTCTCCCTGTGGAAAGGTGTCACTGGTGTTGCCGCTCTGTGTGACCTGACTTTGACCAGACTTTTTCCCCTCTCACTGTTGTCCTGCGTGTTCACCATACGCAGGAGGAAACACAGAGAATGGGTACTATTATCACGCTATAAGGAGGCAAACAATTAAAAAAAAAAAAGGAAGTCAGGAAGTCAAAGGCATCTCTGCTGTTTCTGATTCAGTTTCCATCTTTGCTCTTGTCTTTGGCCAGGGAGAGCCGACCCTTTGCCTGGTGCCATGTGGCTCCGACTGTGAATCCTCACTGCCTTAGCTCCTCATCCCCCGCTCCCCTCCCTCAGTTCTCTTCTCACCAGGAATCGCACCACAGTCAGGATGTAACGTGTGCCGAGCCCCCACTCAGGAATTCTCCTGCACGATTCAAAACTGAATCTTGTATTTACTTAAGGGTTGCTTTTTTCATGTGTGAAATCAGTAGGCCATTATATTTAGCATCCATCTTTAAGTTAGAATGTGAAAGAAGACTTTGGGGGAAGCAAGTATCTGTGTGGTTTTCTAAGTCATTTGAGAAACAGGGAAGCATGGAAGAACTGATTGTCTACACTTGAACCTCATCCTTTTATGCCCATCTTCCTGTAGAGCTAACTAACTTAATTGTCAGCCAGCAAGAAATTGCTTATTGCCCTGGGTTGTAAAACATCTCTGAGTGGGCCTTGGATGTTGACTATTGCGTGACCTCCTTACCACTGAACAAACAGGGGGGAGGTTTAATAAATAGCAGATAGGTGTTTATGGTATTTTTCTTCCCTGTGCAGGAATAATCAAGCTGGGGAGGTGGAACCCTCTCCCCCTCAGTTATGTGACAGATGCCCCCGACGCGACCGTGGCCGACATGCTACAAGATGTCTATCATGTCGTGACGTTGAAGATCCAATTACAAAGGTGGGTGTCTCAGCACATCTGCCCTCCCCTCCCTTCCTTGCGCTCAGAGCTGCTCAGCTGTTTGTAGAGCTACTGCAGAGATCAGACCATTCCATCTTCATGAATATCTAGACTTTGGATGGAACACACACACACATACACACACACGAAGAGAGAGCGAGCAAGGAGGGGCACTTCTCCAGGAATCTTTATAGTCCACATTCCAACTGTTTTATGTTTTGTTTTCAGAAGCAGTGAAGTGGGAACCCAGGGGAGGCTGGATCAATCATTAAAAGTCTGCACCTCTTAAGGGGAACTTTCTGCAGCCCCTAATGGAATGGGTCCTCTAAACCCAGTTAAAAGCTTCGCTCGTAATATTTGAAGAACAAACACTTCTGAGTTGTAAGGGGGGACTTTTACTCATCGAAGGCTCAGCAGGAATGTACATAGAGACCCAGTGTTCCATCCTTGTGTAGGAATGTGTTAGTGTCTTCATTTAAACTTTTTTGGGTGTGGTGGGGTGTGCAGAGTGGCGGGTGGGGTGGGGTTAGGAAAGCCACATCTCTAAATTTTCCTTTCTTGATGAAGTGTGCAGGCTGTCCAAACTTCACAATTTGATGTGTTTGCATTGAACCTTAAAAATGTCAGATCACTACATTTGTCCTGTGGCTGTTTAGAAGCAGATTAGAAAACACGCACTCACTCAATGCACACACGCACGCACTCGCTCTCTCCCTCTCACCCTCCCTCCCTCTCTTTATCTCTCAAATGTTTCTTGATATCCAAAGTGACTTTTTTTAGGCTAGCTTTATAACAAACCCACATAGTCCACTTGGGGCGCTATCAGTGTTCAAGAGAAGCAGGTGGATCCCATGCCCCCTCTTTAGGGTCCTACTTTAGGGCCTGTTCTTTATCATTTTGTCTGATATTACGCAAGGTCCAGGGGTAGTGATGCCCCTGCATGCCTGCAGTTGACTGATTTTTTTAAAATAGAAATGCGTCTTTCACATTTATTTTTGCATCTATAAATACTATATAAGGAGCCCTGATGATGTAGTGGATGAGCTAGGCAAGTGATTTGGGTTTTAGAAATAGTATATATTCTCTTACTTTGTTTTCAGACTCATTATTAAATTAATTTTTGCTATCTTGTTTATGACTTTTCTTTTAAAGGTCTGTTGTCATAGTTCGTTTTGACTCATAGTGACTAAGTCTAAATGCAAATACATTGTCCAGTCCTGTGCCATCTCCAGAGTTATTGCTGTGTTTGAGTTGTTGCTGTGTATTGAGTCTATTGTTGTCATTACTGTATCAATCTATCTTGTTAAGGGTCTTTATAACCAATTTATCTTCTTCAGGGATTAGTCCTTCCTGATAACATATCACAAGTACATGAAACAAAGTTTTTCTGTTCTTATTTCATTATTCAAAACAGTTTTATTAGTACTTTATCCACATGTCATACAATTCAATAATTCAATCATATCAAGAAGAGTGGCAAAATTATCATGATATTCAGTTTTAGAATACTTTCTCCTTCCTCCTTATTTCTGATGCATTTTTTGACTGTAATTTTTCCAAAATAGACTTGTTCATTTTGTTGGAAGGCCATGGTAAACTCAGTATTCCTTGCCAATTCCATCACTAAAATGCACCCATGCTGAAGTCTTCCTGAGTCTTCCCCAGTTTGCACCTGCACTCAAGCTGATTGAAAACACCGTGAATTGGCTCCAGCACCTTCGTCATCAAATTGACATGTTTGCTTTTTAACATTTTAAAGAGGCTTTTTGGGGGGTAGCAAAGTTGCTTAATGCGATGTTATTTGATTTCTTGTTTGTTGCTCCTATGGGCATTGATTGTGGAGCCAAATAAAATGAAACCTTTGACACCTTCAATATTAACCTTTACCATGAATATTTTTATTATTAGTCGCATGAGGATTTTTGTTTTCTTTCTTTTTTGGGGGAAGCATCACTGCCCTCTGGTGGGAGTGGGAACTACCCAGCCTTGCTCCTAGAGAGCCACTGGATTTGAACTGCCAAGCCCGTGGACCGCAATCTCACACTCAACCACTACGCCACCAGGGCTCAGCCAATTTTTGTTTTCTTTATGTTCAGGTGTGAGACACCATTTCAGCCTGTAGTCTTTCATTTTCATCAGTGTCCTCCTCACTCTCATTAAGCAAAGTCATGCCATCTGCATAGTGAAGGTGTGAATAAGCCTCTCTCTAGTCCTGGTGCTGAGCTCCTCCCTGCACAACCCAGCTTCTCAGGTTAATCAGCAGACAGGTTGAATAAGCATGGTGAAAGGATACAACCTCGACACACACCCTTTATGACTTTATAACATTCAGTATCCTCTTGTTCTGTTGGAATGACTGCTTTCTGGTATACCTGCCTTCTGCATGGGCACAATTAAGTATTTTGTAATTCCCATTCTTCACAATGTTATCCATAATTTGTTCTGCTCCATATAGTCAAGTGTCTCTTTTTTTAAAACATTTTATTGGGAGCTCTTACAGATAATTTTACAATCCATAGTTCCACCTGATCAGGCTTAGTTGCACAATTGCTGCCATCATCATTCACAATCCATCTTCTTTTTTCATGAACTCCATGATATCGGCACTCCTCTATCCCGCTCTCCCTTCCCCTACCACCACCACCACCACAAACCCTTAATAAATTAGATATTGTTGTTGTTGTTTTGCCATAACTTACAATATCCAAAGAATTCATTCACTGTCAGAGTGGGTTGGGGGATATTCACAAAAGTCAGCAGTTAGACCCAGAGCTATTTATTCCTGGCTGAGATTTTTATGTTGTTAATTCTTGCTGTTTCCTAGCTGTTCGAAGTTAGAAGACTTGCCTGCGGAGCAATGGAACCACGCCACTGTTCGCAATGCCTTAAAGGAACTGCTCAAAGAGATGAACCAGAGCACATTAGCCAAAGAATGCCCTCTCTCCCAGGTTAGTGTCTCCAGTCATGGGCTTGAAAAACACAGCCTTTGGTGCACCGTCTCACAGGAGTGGGGATCCCTGTCTAGACAGCTGTCTTCCTCTGTCATTTTTTGACTTCTAGGAGGTGATGGTGGTGTTTTATGTTAAAGAGGAGGCATTGCCACTGTTGACAACTTTGCTGTATTGGGGATATTTTAGAACATTTTTCATGCAGGATCATTAACTTCCCAGATTTGCCACAGTAGACATAGGTATCAGTGTTTATAGATCAAGAAATCGAGGCTCAGAAGAGCACTAAAATTACCTGGGTATGGTTTCTCAGCTGGTTAAGAATAGAAGCGTGGGAGTCTCATCCAAACCTCCCATTCCAGTGTCTATCTAAAACCTCCCATTCCAGTGTCTATCTCCCAAAGCGTTGCATCACTCAGTCTGCGGAACATGCCATCAGGGCAAAGCCGGCTTTTCTACGATTTGCTGAGACTTTTTTTAATGTCTGGTGGACAGTGATGATCTTTATATCATATACACTTGTGATTTTGGAGCTAATTCCCCACATGAAAATGTACTGGGACAAAAAGTGACATTCGTCTTTTTAGTAAAATGATTGAATACAAACTAAAGCCACAAAAATAGGAGATTGGGGCAATTACAGGATTGGTAGAGGAAAAGGCTATCTCTGTCCATCTTTATCCATGGGTGAAGGCCCCAGTTTATCTATGGAGGTAAAATTTCACCTGTGGCAGATTGGAACAGGCATACAAATGGACTCAGTGTGACATTATCTGAAGCCATGAATGAAGATCCATCTTTGGTCTGAGTTACTATATGTGATTTAAGACAGTGAGTTAATTACATGTTTTGTTTATCAAGTTCAAAGGAGGGTGAACCATAGCAACTTAAGGCACCATGAGCTATATCCCAGGGAAGTGCAGTTTCTGGGGAAGCATGTATTCTAGTCCACTAGCTGTGGATTCCTGGCCTGACTTACAAACCTTTGTAACCTTACTCAAGTAAACCCATTTCCTCATAGGTGCATCCAGGACAGTCATAGTCATATGTCATGTACCAGTTGCCATGCAGTCGATTTGGCTCTTGGTGAGCTCATGGGTGTTAAAGCAGAGAACTGTGTGTCTTGGTGGATTTGCACCGCCAATCTTAGAGTTTCCGGTTGAGTACAGGAGCCATTTGGACCATCCCGGGACTCCTCATAAGTCATATGACAAAGATTAAGTGGGATAATATGCATAATATGCATGCTCCAGTGTCTGGTGCCAATATTGGCCCAGTGTCCAATACTGCTCCAGAAAAAAAAGCATTAGCTATTATTGTGAAGATGATATTAGGGACTCGATCATTGGTGTGTGCATTTGTGTCTTGCAGAGTACAGTATTTTGAAATTTGAATGCTCTGAGACAAAGCACACAACTAGTATTTTGCCTCTAAAAAATGAGAAGACACGCACCGGAGTAGTGGGACTTAAGGGTGTGTGTGTGTGTCAATATTTCTTTCTTCTTTTTTTATAATCCTCTGCTGTTTATTTCCTGTTTCACTAAATCCCCATTTACAGATTAATACTTTTTAATATCAGTTTTGTACCTGGTCTTGTGATTCGGGTTTTCAACAAAAGCTACCCTACTGTCCACCTGGACGTAGGTGCTAAAATCTTGATGCGAAAATTTGGATTTATTCCACTACTAACACTTAGGAAATCAGCAAAAAACAAATGTTTTGACTGATAACAGATGGGAACAGGATAAAGAAGATGCTTAGAGTGAACTTTCAATCATTTCCCCTAACTTTTATAATTAATCATAATGAATTTTTCTTAGAATCACATGGAAGTCAAACAGACTTTTCTTGGAAGGGGACAAGCTCCCAAATTAATTTCACACATTCAGGTTTCATTCCAGGCTCTCATGGCTTATAGAGCTTCGATGCAGGTGAATATGTCATGATGATCATCTTTGCTTGTAGCTATGAAAGACACCTAAGTGGTAGCACAAGCCAGTACAAACCAGGACCTGGAAGCCCCAAGTTCTAATTCAAATTCTTTTATGTTAAATATGTGATCTTCCCACCTCTCAGGGCTCTTTTAAACTGGACATGATCTCATCTACATCTTTCACAGAATTTGAAAGTACTCTGAGAGTCAAATGAGATGATCTCGTCCCTCAAAAAAACCATCCAAACAAACAAGCAAAATAAATAAACTCCTGCTCCTCTCTTTCCTCTTCTTGTCCACCATTTAGTTGCCTAAAAATCCCCTTGTTTGTCACTCTCTTGCTTGATCTCCTAGAATCATTCTCTCTCTGCCATTGCCTCCTTTTGATGGTTATCAACTTTCATCTGAATCATTCGACTCCTCTCATTGCTTACTTATCTGCCACCATATTATTCACTAATAGAAATATGGAACCTTTTCTTTATCAATGGAGCACCACTGACTCCCTGCCCTTGGTCCCCACAACAATGGCAAGTCCAGACTCCTTGGCAGGACTTCTGAGAGCCTTCAAGATGCCAGTCTTCTTTCCCACCACTGACTCCTTCCTTCACCTCCCTGGTTTGGTTAGATGTCTGCAGACATTATTAACCCTTTGTTGGAGATATATTTAACCAACTCCCCTTGCTATCAGTTTACTGATATCATCCCAACAAAGGGTTTCTGATTTATGGACTCTACTGGAGCGTATAGCCTCCTCTTTCTCCCATAGAGCAGCTGGAGAGTTTGAACCTCCAGCCTTGCTATTAGTTCCCCAATGCTTACCCAACAGTAATACCAGGACTTATTTCTTACATTTAGGAAGCTCGAAATGAATTCTGGGCACTAGTTCTAAAGGAAGATTCTCTCTTTCATTCTGAGCCTCCTTCCCTTTCTTCCTCCCAGTCTCCCCCTTCCTTCCTTGATTCTTTCCAGCTACTGTTCTGAGTTCCTTGGGAATCTTTGTGTGACTGGCATTTATCTTCCCCTATTTCTGCTTGCTTTTCTCTGTGTCTAATTTATCCTTTCTAGATCTTGAAGGTGATTGGTTTAAAACATGCCCTACACTGATAATACTCATTAACATAATAACGAAGAACCTATTCCTAAATGGAGTTACAGTCACAAGAATAGGGCTTAGGATACTTAACACATATTTTGCAAAGACACAATTCAATCCATAGCATCTGTTACAAGTGCTCTTGGCAACTCCAAAATGTTTAGAGGTAGCAGCTCAGCACAGTGATTTGGTGGTGGATGCCCAACTCATTTCAGTCGAGTGGAATCTCAGTTCTGTTTAGGATTTGGAGGGAAATCTGATGTAGGCTTTTGGTATTGCTTTCTGCTTATGACAGGTAGCACTGAAGTTGGCCTTCTTGCCTAGCGTGGGCATATGGTGTGAGGCCTGGCACTGCATTATTCCTGCAGCTTTTGTTCCTGCTCAGAACCTATTACCCATCACCCGGAGACATTTCGTAGCATTCACTTGACAACAGCAGAAGGACAGACTGGCCGGTCCTGCCCCCTGCTCACAGTGTTGTTAGGGTGGAGCCCAGTGCTGCAGTCACCATGCCAGTCCATCTTCTTGAGCAGCTTCCTCTTCGTCACTGCCCCTCCACCTTACCAAACATGCTGTCCTTGTCCAGGGACTGGCCTCTCCCAATAACCTGTCCATAGTATGTGAGATGAAGTCTCGGCTTGCTTCCCTCCGTTGAAGACAGATGTGTTTATTCTTTTGGCAGTCCATGATACTTCCAGTATTCTTCTCCAGCACCACAATACAAATGCATGGGTTTTCCTTCAGTCTTCCATATTTAATGGCTGCCTTTCACATGCTATAAACTGATTGGAAATATTGTGACTTGGGTCAAGCACATTTCCATCCTCAAAGTAAAATCCTTGATTTTTCAACACTGAACATACATAGGTCTTATGCAGCATATTACCCAGTGCAATTTTGACCTTTTGAATGCTGCTTCCAGCACTGATTGTGGGTCTAACTAAGATAATTCCTTGACAACTTCAATGTTTTCTTTTTCTAAAATCCTAACATTGCCTATTGTTCCAGTTGTTCCTATTGTGAGGATTTTTGTTTTAGTTACATTGACTTGTAACCCATAGGGAAGCCTGCAAACCTTGATCTTCATCAGCATGTCCTTCAAATTCCCATCCCTTAATGCAAGCAAGGTTGTGTCACCTGCATACCGCAAATTTTTGGTAAGCCTTCCTCTGATCCTGATGCCACATTCTTCTTCATATAATCCAGATGCTTTGATGATTTGCTCAGTGTACAGATTGAATAAGTATGGTGACAGGATACAACCCTGACACATATCTTTCTTGATTTTAGACCCTGCAGTACTGTATTTCAGTGTGGAGGTAGGGTCACCTGTTTTCATGACTGTCTTAGAACTGATATATAGAACATTTTTTTTTCAAAGTTCAGTCAATCCAATGAGAAAGAGAATGCATTTTTTTGGTCTTAAAATCAAGATGAATCATTGATGTAGTTTCACCTTCTACATAAATTACTGGATTCTCATTTAAGAGTCAGGAACTTTGCACTAAGACTAAACTAGTGAACAGAAAAATCTTAACTTTGAATCTAGGAACAAGTGAATTATCCAACACTCCAAATGAGTTATTCAATGCTTCTTACCTTAACGGAGAAAACTAAACTTTGCTCTTTTTAAAATAACCCCTCCTTAGTATTCCCAAGACAAACTATATAAGATATTTCCTCACTCAAGTTTGATAAAGTCACATTAAAAGACCTATACATAGAGAAAACTTTCTTTTCCCCCTTGAGCAATCAGTGATCTTGAGTTCCAAAGAGCGGCTTGGGACAGCAGGAGCAAGTGGAGCGAGAAGTCCATACGTGGGCATCAAGTGTAACCTGAAGCACATATATTTAAAGCCAGGGGAGTGATGTTTCAGTTAGTCTGTATCTGGACCGATGTCTGAAAAGTATAGGTTTTGTTTGCATGCCTGTGTGTTTATTTCTTTAGTCCATCTTTAAAATATGTGCTGCCATGCTGCCTGACAAACTCCTCCACTCCATCTCTGGGAGCTTCTTCCCTGGGCCCTATCAACGGTCCCCAGCATCTTCCTTTGCTACACCTTAGGCTCACCTCTCTCTCCCATAGCAGATGATCTCTTTAACTGCTGTGGGATGAAAGCACTGTGGGCATGTCTTTCTGTGGCTTATTTATTCTTATTTGAGTAGAAAAGAGTAGAAAAAAATTACAAGTTTTCTTCTTGGCTGCCGGCTATGTGCCCCCCAGTCCTTAGTGTTCTGATCCATGGAAGTGCATAGAGCTGATAGTAACTGCCTTGTCTATATTATGGGTTGTTGTGGGGACCAAAAGGGACAAAGCTGCAGTGAAGGGACAACTAATTTGGAAGAGCTGGCCCCTCACAGTGTGAGCCTGCCCCTTACCTGTGGTTCCTGTTACTCTAGATTGACTTTTAGAATGTGCATCGAGCAGCTCTGCCCAGGATTCTGGTTGGCGTTTTATTACTAAACACTTGAGCTTATGATAAAATGACTGGTTTAAAAAGTTAGTCAACTGCTAAGATCTTACTAGGTATCTGACATGAGTTTGATAACAGACTGCCTGCCCATTTGGGGATCATTAAAAGACCTTTCTGTAATATCCCAAAATAATCAGACTGTGAAGTCGAGCAACTAGTAGGGTCAGTAGAGAACCCCCCCCCCCCCCGCCCTCAAAAATCCCCAAACCAAAACAAAATTGATCATGAGTTCATCTACTGACAAATGACTCATGAACTCATGTGGCAAGAGATTCATATGTGACAGCTTGAAGGTAATGCCTAACCAGGTGTTTGTGATGATCTTTTGAAAGAACTGGCTGGTAGAGGGAACTGGCCTTGGTCGAACTCACATCTTATTTCTGATCATTTATACCATGGAACTGCCGAGTCCTTGCAGCCTCTGAGCCTGTTCCTGACATCGAGTTTCACAGAAGGGGATGCTGCAGCTCTGAAGCGAGCCAAGCCATCATCAGCTGCAAGGGCGAACACAAAACCCAAACCACACTCCTTGCCACTCTGTGATGCCTCCTCATAGCAGCCTTGTCGGACGGAGGAGAGCCACCCCATGGGGTTCCAAAGACAGTCACTCTTGAGGGGTGTGGAGAGCCTCATCTTTTCCCCACTGAGCAGCTGTTGATTTTTAACTGCCGACCTTGCACTTAGCACCTCAATGCCTAACCCAAGGTGCCACTGGGGGAAGGGCTTTTGTGTGCAGTCTCTTCCTAGTCCATAGATGAGAAGAGACCTATTTTCTCTTTCCACTAGAAGAGTAAAAGTTATAATAAAATAGCTCAGAAATGGGCAGGGAAAGGGACGTGAAAACTGCCTACTGACCTTAAGAGACTTTTTCTTCACAAAATAGTTTCTCCAGATGAGCAGCATACCACAGAAAACAGACACATGGAAAACAAGCCGTCTACTGTCAAGTCATTTCAGACACAGGGCAGCCTCCTGAGTGGTATCACAGAGCCATTGATGGGCCCGAGAAAGGAGCAGGGGAAGTCCAGATTGCTCAGGCTCTGCACTGGGTTCTCTCTCCTCTGTAGACATGGGAAGGGCCTGTGGATTGCCAGCTCCCACCTCCCCACCCCACCCCCCATCTGATGGCCACCGACAGCCACGTGATCATTCATCTAGGTTTGAAAATGCACTGCTTTCATAGTATGAGTGTATGCTGTATCTGCAGCTTAGATACTTTCCGTATGAGGTTGTAAATCCCACTAGGACCCAGGGCGCATGGGGCAAGATATTCCAATCATTGTATCTTTTTCTTGCACTGGGGAGGGAAGTTGATATGCAAGATGTTCAGTTCTTTGGCTATTCAAGTATATCATAAAAAACATTTTATCCTTTGTTGATGATTTTGTTCTTTCCTATTAACTCTGCCTTTTCAAATATCACTTGCAAGTCTAGGCGGTAAACTGTTGTGGGATTATAAATACAGAGTCTTTTATTTCATCTCCCTCCGCTTCTAAAATTAAAAACAAATAAACCTTCATATTTAAACTTTTTTCTTCTTTTAAAATATAGATATTATGGGGTCCACCTATAACTTTCAATTCATCACCTGTATTAAGCATATTTGTACACGTTACTATATTCATTTCCAAATATATTCTACTTGAGCCCTTTCCCCCTTCCTCCAGCTCTTTTTTTTAATTCCAGCTCCCCGTATTTCCCCCCCCCTCCTCCCCCATGAACCCCTAATAATTTACAAATTGTTATTACCTTTTCATATTGTGTACTGTCCAAAGTGTCAATATTTAAACTTTTATGATTAATGAGAAAGAAGAAAAAATATTTCCAAAAAGTTTCTATCATTGAGGGGGCATGTTAAACACTTTAATTTATCTTTATATTATCACTGGTAATAACATATCATCAAATTGCTTAACCTGCAGCCACCGACTCAATGGTTTTTATGAGTGTGTTTACATTTTTTAAAGGGTGCTGCTGTGGTTGCTTGTCATCTGTGTTCCCCTTCCTTCTGTCTCACAACTGCTCTCACGTGTACAGCTGTGTGCTTGGTGGATGCAAAAGCACTTTAATGTCAGCTCAGTAAAGTACAATTCCTCTGCTGATATGTTGAATCAACAACATGAAACTTCTGATTATTTGTATTCACATTCGTATGTAGGTACTCAAATACTGGTTGCATATGTTTTAAAAAAGTAAACTCAGATCTTGTTTGTTTTACAAAAAGATTCTAAAAATTAAAATAAAGGATTCTAAAAGTTTGTTGATTACGCTATAATGATTGGGAAAGATAAAATAACAGCAGCAACAACAAAACCCCATATGCATGTTTTTTAAATCAGGGAATGAAATCGGGTCTTTGTTTGTTGTAGTGGTAGGTAAATGAAGTTTTAATCGTTATTTGTGCCATTTTGCATAAAATGTATCTTATCAGGTTGCTGTTGATTTTAAAGTGCATCCTGATTTCAGTGACATTAAAAGGTTTCTAGAAATGTGGCTTGAGGATAAATTAGTAATTGGTAAATAGTGGTTGATTCTCGGTGCCCAAAGATCTCTGTTGTTTTCTAGAGTGAAAATCAGCAAGCATTATGTCAGCCACTTTCAACAGTGCATCTGATTTATTAAGTTGTGCTTCTTAAAAACTGAGCACTTACCGGAAGATAGCCTTTCTAGTGTGTGTCCAGGGTGAGGCCTTATGGTTCAGAATCAGGCCGCAGGGACAGGACAGTCTGATTTAGGATCTGAGAATGTTCATGTTACTTTGAACCTAGAAATAATAAGACATACCATGACCTTTTATCTAAAGGGTACCCAAGGTATACCTTCCCTGTTTTTAAAGCTCTCTGATGACAGTTCTTATCAGTAGAAGTATTCCAAGTGTCAACTAAGTGTTAAGTCCTGCAGGGAATTAAAAGATAAATAACAAGGTGCCGCAAACTTAAGTAAACATTTTTGATGTCTAAAGATTCACATATCTAGGAAATTGTCTTTATGTGTTACCTAATTTCTCAGTTTATAACTTAAGCCTGTTTCTTTCCTTGCTCTGTAGAGATAGGGACTATTAAATTCAGCTGCAGAAAAGAATAAATGTGATTTCATCTCTGGATAGTGAACTTCTCATTAAATAAGACCTATAAACTGTTTCAAGTACAGGAGCTGGTGATAAACCTGAGAGAAGCTCAGATATTCTTTATTCATTTCCTTGTCCCATTGACTAATTGACACTGGCATTTGGCAGTACCAGTGAAGCTGAGAGGCTTGAGAGAAGGACGTGGAGGTTGCCTTGGTCCTGAGTGGTGCGGTCAAGGAAAGTCACTGGACAGGGCTAGACGGTCCTCGACCACCCTGAGTTCTACTCTGTGTTCTAGAGGGCTCTGCAATATGAGGGTTAACTTTAGCTCCTGCCGTCGCTAAGTGGCCTCTGCCTTTCCAGAGGATAACATCGATGTGAACAGCAGAGGGGTGACACATACATTGCGATTATTCACATACACCAGTGTGACTGGTGCACTCTATTATTAGGCTGCTTTTCTGTTCAAATTTTGATTAGTATGATATTTCAGTTTGGCATTTGAAATTCATCTCTGTCCCTTTTTATCTGTGCAGTGACTCAGATAGTCCTCATTCGAACTGTGCGCAACACTTGGGAGAAAAAAAAAGAATCCAACTTTACTCATTGTCCTCAAGGGTCTCTCAGACTAGGAAGAGAGAGAAAAGCTTGGCCTGGGGAGGGTGGGAGACCAGCTAACAGTCCACAGTCTCTGCAGAACCCTGCCTCAGCGAGGTTAGGGGTCCACTGAGCACCCAGGACCCATGCACTCAGGGAGACATGCGGCCAGAGTGGCCCTGGTCTTAGAAGGGGCCTTGCTCTTTCTCTTTAGAGAATAGGACTGTCATGTAGAGACCAGCAACTGGGGAAGGATGGCCATGCGCTATGCCAAGAAGGCCAAGGGCTTTCTGCAAATTGAACTAGGACCTCCCCTTGCCAGTATTGGAAAGTGATTAAACAAAGATAGTTTCATGGAAAGGAAAGTCTTTTCACTGGGAGTCTATGAAGGGCTCTCTGCTGGTCTTTGAACCTCCTGGTAAATACCTCGATGGTGCCTTGATTTGTTGTTATTTCTGTACAATTTCAAACGCTGTAGAAATGTCTTTTCGTGTTCTAAGATTTCTTGAACTGTTCCACGTCTGGGGAAATATGTTTATCTGTTTTTATATACCATATTTTTTGGACCATAAGATGTACCTGACCATAAGACACACCCAGTTTTTAGGGTAGGAAAGCAAGAAAAAAATTATTCTGAACCAAATAGTACCAGTATACTAAAATGTTCTGGGGGTCCCACACCTTCGGACCATAAGACACACCCTTGTTTTCCCCCCACTTTTTGGGGGAAAAAAGTGATCTTATGGTCCAAAAATATGGTAGTTATTATATATTATACTATATTTTGTATAAAGTTATTATATATACACATATAGTTAAAGGAAGATGTGATTTCAAGCCATGATGTAAGAGTGTGCACAGGTTACTTGGGTCTCTTGAGTTGTTTCTCTGTTTCTAAGCAGGATTTTGAGAAATAAGATATACATTTGAAACATACACGAATGATCACAGTCATTTAAAGGTAAAGGAACAGATGTTGGCTCACACCTACTATACTGACTGCAAACAGATCTCTGTAGGTCATTTAGTTCAAGGTGTGCAACTCTTATGCTACTGTTTCTGTGATCAGTCAACTTGTACTCCCGCTCCCCATCTCTTTCCTTTTACCTATCACCCCCCCACCCCTTTGCAAGTGGGTCAGCTAAAGGGCTGAGCTGAGGAAGGAGAAGAGTCTGGAGGAGTCATTTGTTTAAGTACTCAGGAACTTTGAGCTTTGGTTCATTTTTGGTTAAAATGCAGTACAAATGTTTAGTTTGCTCTGCTCTAAAATAGCACTGTTAATTTTTTCTTTTGGTGCATTTTCACACAAGTGCTAATCACACGTTTCTATAAATTATATTAATTTAACTCATTTCCCTAACTGTTGTTCTGCAGTGAGTAGCACGGATGTTCCCAGATTCTTGGCGGGGTAAGCTTGTTGCCTTTGGCATCAGAACAGAAACATCTGAAAGGCATTATTTGCTGGAGCACCTGATCTCACCTGTGCTCTGGTTCCTGGATCACTGCTCTCCTACTTGCACCTCACCTGCATGTCCCCGCCCCTCCGTCCCTGCCAGTGCCCCCAGAATGGACTGTTGGGGAAAGCCCTGTGCTCATGCAGTGCACAAATCCAGGCATTCATGTTGGATACTACATAGTCCTGTTTGCAGGAGAGTCTAGAAGACAAAGGAGATGAATGTGGACTACAATGAGCTCATTCTTGAAGTACTCATATTTTGGGGAAGAAAATAACGCTTTTATTTTCCCTTTCAGAGTATGATTTCATCCATTGTAAATAGCACATACTATGCCAATGTGTCAGCAACCAAGTGCCAGGAGTTTGGGAGATGGTATAAGAAGTACAAGAAGATTAAAGGTAAATCGATCCTTTTGTTTTTAAAGTCTGTTTTCAGTTTCTTAGATGAATTACTGATTCTCTAGAGTTTATGCCAATTTTAGATCCAATTTATAGAGTTTTGTACAAAGGTGATATTATTAATATTTCCATAGTGTGAGACAAATTTGTTTCCTTTGCATAAACATAATGTCTTAGTGTAAGAGAGGAAGCAGGCAGTTTTCACAAGAGATGCAAGGGAAGACCCCAATCTTTAGAAATATTTTGAGATGGCTTATTCCAGAGAGGCATTCTATTTTGAAAACTTAGTCAAGACGTCATTTTTATGTACACATTAATTTTGGTTAAATCCCTTCTTGGAGTTTAAATACTGATCAGCGGATAATTGTTGTGGGATAGAAGAAAATGATTGGTCAGAAAGGGCGTTTTGATGCTATGCTTATATTTATTTGAAGACCATGAGCCCTGTCGGCATAGTTGGCTATGAATTAGACTGCTAACCACAAGGTCAGCAGTTCAAAACTACCAGTCACCCCTTGGGAGAAAGATGAAGCTATTTACTTCTATAAAGAAACTTCGTCTCTGAAACTCAGTTCATTCCTGTCCGGTAGCTTGCTATGAGTCAGAATCAACTCAAAGCAGTGAGGCTGTTTTTTTGGATTGCTATATTTTAAGACTATTCCAGATCAGGGGTTGAAGCAAAGGCTATTGGATGCAAATCTTAGCCTTCCACTTGCCAAATAAAGGGTGAGCTAAATAAAGCCCATTGTTTCACTTCACTAAACCTCAATAACCAGAAAGGGTGGTAGCACACTGGTCATTGTGTAGCTATGTATAGTTATACGACCTAAGACTAGTACACAAAGTAAAGCCTCTTCCTACATAATAACTGTAAGATAGTTGCCTTTGGTGGTGGTGATGACTGTGGCATCCAACTCCGTCGACTCTTAGTGACATAGAGAACTGAGTAGAACCTGCCCTGGGGGATTTTGAAGGCTGTAAATCTTTAAGAAAGATGACAGCCACGACTTTCTCCCACAAAGCAGCTGGTTGGTTAGAACTGTGGACCTTTGGGTTAGCATTAGGTCGCTTCCCACACCATGCCACTGGGGCTGCACTATGAGCCTGGTAATAATAATTAGTAGTTGTCATCCTGGAGTCCCGGTGGCCCGGTGGTTAAAGTGCTCAGGTGCCAACTATCAAAAGCCAGCAGTTTGAATGTCTCAGCTGCTCTCCCAGAGAAAGATGTGACAGTCTGCTTCTACCAAGATTTGAGAGCATTGTAGAATTGGTTATGACAGATGTAGTTAGGTTAAAATTGAAGTGACCAGATTTTAAGTAGGACTCCATTGACCGGGGGTGGGGGGTTTGCTTGATTAAAAATTTGGTTTATGTGGAGCAACAAAAATTTTCATAGAATGCAAAAGTAGTATTGTAATATATTTATTTTAATTTTAAAATGCTACGGGATGTTAAATTGTTTTAAAAAGCAGGACATCTGGTCACTCTAGGTAAAATGTAATACTTTATTATTTGATCTCCCTCTTGATTCATTTTAAAGTTGTTTCAATCTTTACTGCTTTCTGTTTTGATTGAGATTTCTCCATGTTTTATCTAGTCATTGTGATTGAATTCGGGGGTTTGTTTGCTTACTGATTTCTGTTTGTGTAATTTTAGGTATATGAAATACAGAATAGGTAGAGCTATAGAGACAGTCACTGGATTGATAATTCCCTAGAGGCATAGATTGGGTGAGGCGGGGGAATGGGGAGATGAGAAGAAAATGTTCAGAACTTGATTGTGTTGATTCATTTGCACAAATCTTCTTACTATAATTGAATGATTAAATTATATGATATGTGAAGTATATGCAAATAAGCTATTTTTAAAAAAGACACTGTTTTGTCAACCGTATGGGTCAGTCAGCATTGACTCGATGGCCATGGATGTGGTTTGATTTTTGGTCAGTAATAGTTTTAGTACTAACAAATCAGGAATTGTTTGGTCCTGAAAATAGTTTCTTAGATAATACACAGCATGCTCTTTATAGCACCTATCAGCAATAGTCAACCTTTGCAAGTGTGTCAATATTTGAACAATTCTTTTGCTCTCACCTCCGTTCAGATAAATGCTAGTAGCATCAAGGGGTTATAAAGGCCTTTCATTTTTGGTGCCGGAATAGGTGAGTGTGTGAGGACGCTGCGGGGCCTATTCTGCATGATCATAACATCATCCATCGTGCCATGTTAGTGGTGTGCACAGGCTTGCTGACAGCTCACTGTCCCCATCTGAGGGCTGAACAGCAATTTATGGTGTAGGTGGAAGTAAAGGTTGCATTTATTTGTTTTACTACCTGCAGATTTCCTTTGGGGGAGACAGAGTGTCAGAGTAATGTTTGTTGGCTGGTGAGTGAGTGGAAGCTTGCTTCCAACATTACCTTTTGACAAAATGAGCTTTCCATGCACATTACTGATTGCAAAAGGAATGAGCGCCTTTGATCCTAGTGACCCAAGTTATGGAAATCATATAGGACAGAGAATAATTGCCCGATATGGTTTCCAAGGCTCTAAATCCTTAAAATAGCAGAGTGCCACATTTTTCTCATGGAGTGGCCAATAGTTTTGAACCACTGACCTCTGGATAGCACCTGAGAACTTAACTGTTGTGCCTCCAGCTTCCTTCATTGTTGCACTGCCAAGAATCTTTTTTTTTTTAATTTAGTACTGAAAATTGAATTCAGGTCCATACCTTTCCAATGCAGTCTAAATTCTTAGAGCCTGAGAATCAGCTTTGGATATTTTACTTATAATATTATTAGTGTTCTCCCACATATAGGATTAGATAAATCACTCCTTTTCATGACAAAACATAATAGTATGGTTCAGAAGTGTTGCCTTCATGTTTCTGCTTTGGTTTGTTTTTTAAAAAGGATTGCTAAAGTGTTGGTACATAACCTCTTTGGCTAACAATCAGAAACATCCCATAGCTTCAAGGTCATTTGTTAGATCCCATTTGCTTTCTGATATAAGACAAAGAAAGATAGTGACCTCTTTTAATAGACTGGCGTGTAATTCCAGATTCAGAAAGCC
>PVJH01001580.1:0-98355 GCA_004026705.1 Nesogale talazaci | reverse complement strand
GTGTGTGTGTGTGTCAGTAGGAGGAGAAAAGGGAAGGTTAAGGTATGTGTGAAGTAAACACAAGCTGCCGTAAAACAGTTCAAGTGGTGTTGATTCATCAAGCAAGGCAGTGGGAGGAAAAACAAAGAATTCATGACAGGTACGATTGTGTGCAGAAAAGCAAACACCCAGAGGGGTGTGTTTGATTAACTTACGACCCTCAGAAAAGAAGACAGTGTAGGGCCTATCCAGGCACACTTCATTGGAGGAGACACTTTTGTTTTTGCTGTGATTAGATGTTGCTGTGGAACTTCCTATCTAACGGGACACATTACTCGTGGGCAAGTCATGATTTGGATCAGAAAATTTCTTTTTGTGTCCATCCATCTTTTTAAAAAATAAAAGGGAAAAAAAGTAGTAAGGAATTGTTGGAGGGTTTCTGGATGGCCCAAAAGATCAACCACTATCTGCAAGTTTGGGGGTTTTGACCCCTTGAGTCAGTTGACTTGATGGCAATGAGTTTGGCTTTGAGAAAACACCTCAGAAGAAAGGTCTGGCAACCTGAAATGCTATCACCTTGAACATGCGATGGAGCGGTTATACTCTATCCATGTGCGGAATTGGCTCTATGGTAACTAACAATGGCAATCAAAATGACTTGCAAATCTGGACAGCAGGAGTAGCAAAGCCAAGAGTCTGCCTCGTAGCTCGTCTCGAGAACCCAGGCGTCAGAGTACCATGTCCCATTTTCCCTTCCCATGTCCTTATGTCCACCCCAACATCCCCATGTACATGTTTTGTGACTGTTACTCACTGTTGAAGAAAATATCAAGCTCACTTACTGATGTCCCAAACTAAACGCAGGCTCCATTGTTAAATATGTTTTGTATTATCTGCTAATGTCTGTTTTAATAAAACAGTGGGAACTAAATGGTTACTTCTTAATCAAAACCATGATTTCCTAAACATAAGCGATGGGAATCTGTTACAAATTGCCACATATAGAAAGAACTCCTAGGTCAATTTTTTCCCTTTTCTCATAGAAATAAATAAACTAAAATAATTATATATTCTGAAAGATCAAAGCAAATATGACTAAAACCTGGCAAAAATAAAAATCTACTGGAAGGAAGAAAAAAGTGAGATCAGATTGCAAATTCTATAGTTAATGCTTAAATAAATATGAGAAAAATGAACAATCAATAATTTGATATCATTGAAAACAGATGTAAAACTATATACAAATGGAAAGGTCTAAATTTTGAAGTAAACATTTTAATGTGCATTTTTTGAATCTGTTGTTATTATAGCTAAACTATTTACACTTATTCTTGAAAAAGTCCTAAGTTGGCTTGGCTCAGCATGTTAACTTTATTTTCCCTAGTGATCATAGCAAAGCACATTCTGTTTACCTTTATTCTTTAATTTCAAAGACAATCATGGTTGACACAGGCATATTTGAGTTAACATTAGAGTTAATTCAGGATAGATGGGGAGACAGAATGTGTATACTCTTAAGACCCAGAACCATGAACCTGCTTCCCAGGAGTTTTTGATATTGAAGCAAATGGAGTGGGTGGATGGGGCAGTTGAGACGGCACTTTGTTATTACTGTTCATCTCATACTACACTTGCTTCTGGTCTAGATTTTTCAATGTAGAGCACAGAAGCTTCCAACTGCAAGGAAAACACTAACGTTCTATCTAAAAGCAAAACATAAACAAAAACAAAACCCAACAAGTTGTCTAACAATGGGGAGTTTTAGCATTGAACACCAGGGTGATCCTCAGAAATCAAATAATGTTTGTGTGTAGCAAAATTCCTGTCCAGAAGCTTTTCTCATGGACTTTCTCTTGTAAGATAAGAGATTTGCTCTAAGTTTTCATTCAAACATTTTGAATGTTTCCCTTTTATCTAATTATTCTTTTAAATGAATTCTACTTTGATATAAACCCATCCCATCATTGTTTTAATAATAAATGGTAATCATGAATGTAATGCCATCACAAAAACATACCCTCTAGCAATCTATATTTTCAAGAGGCCAGAATCAGAAGACTTTTTTGTGGAAAAAGATCTTGCACATTGTAAATGTATCCAAATTAAAAATTATTAAGTTAAAGGAAAATAATTTTATATCTAGAATGTTTTTCCTCAGATACCCCATGCCAAATGAATTATCATATTTGGTCAGGTCAGCCCCAGGAATTTAATATGTCTCAAGGACTAAGGGATCATTGAAAGTTCACAAGGATGCTGGTGAATGTCATAAAATTATTCATGTCATAAAATAATAGAGTGAGTGCCCCTAACCTACTCTAGCCAGAGTGTAAAATGATCCTCATCACTTTCTTTTTCTCAATAATTGCTCAAGAATCAAGCTGATTGCCAGTTGTCTTAACTTTATTTGTTTATTTGGACATTTTTTTGCAAGATATTAAAAAAAGCTGGGAGAAAAGAGAATTTTAAAAACAAGTATTACAGTATAACCTCCTCAAGCCCACTTTATTCTAGCAATCAGTATTTTATCTGACCTTGTCTGATCTAGTCTTGCAAGATCAAACGTCCAGGCCAACAAGCAGACAGTAAACAAAGCCCATGAAGGGTTTCGGTAAACACAAAGATTAGATGTTGAATGAAAATTAAACTCCTTGAACTAGTTCTCTGTACTAAAGTGGTTAAGTGGGTTGTGATTAAAAGAAATAAGTAATTATGATCATTATAGCTGAAATGATATAATGTTACCACATTTAAAGCACCTCTGTTACCCCAACATGATTGTGTCTTTTACAAAGTGGTGCCTCCGAGTTGAATAGGGAAATCAGTGTTCCACTGACCTGGTTCCGTAAGGCAGCCCCGGCTTCGCCATGGTGGTGCGGCGGTCAGGACAATGCCTTTAATCAAGCCCCTGTGCTCCTTCCTCTGCTCTTGTGTAGCCCTGATGAGGTAAAAGGAACTGACTTTTGTCTACCTCATTCTTGCGAGTCATGAACAAAAATGTACTTTCAGCTGTGGATCTAAATGGAAGTGTGTTGTCCAGGCACTGCATCTGCTCTCCTTGTACCTTGCTGAAAGTCATGCCAATATCAAATTCTGTGAGATTGCATATAACACAGGATTTATGGAAACGGAAACCAGTCTCACAGCCAAACATTTATCCTTTCACTTGTTTTCAAACACTCGGAAGAACTTTGTGTAGTTTCACGGAGGCAATGAGTAATAAGCGTTCATCAACCACTTTCCCCTGCTTGGTCCCATGGTTGGAAACCTTATTGGCTGTGGTGGGAAGTAAAACGATGGTGCCTAGGAAACACATTGGACACTCAGCTTAGATGGGGGTTAACTCCTAGCTTTGGCTCCTGAGCTCATGTAGGCTTCTTTTAACTATATCGGCAGCTACTGCTTTGGTCTAAATTCAATCATAGTTAGTTACAGAAATAAAACAATTGTCTGCCAACAGTATATTTTCTTTTAAAAATCATTTTATTGGAGGCTCATAAAAACTTTTTTTTTTTTTAGATATTTTTATCTAGGGGTCTTATCTCTTATCACAATCTATACATCCATCCATTATGTCAAGCACATTTGTACATTTATTTCAATCAGCATTTTCAAAAATTTTTTTTCCTGCTTGAGCCCTTGTTATCAGCTACTCATCTTCCCCCTCCCTCTTTCTTTCCTCCCTCCCCCTCTCCTTCTCTCCTTCCCTCCCCTTCTCACTCTTGATAATTTATAAATTATTATTTTTTCATGTCTTATACTATCCAATGTCTTCGTTCACCCACTTTTCTGTTGTTCGTTCTCCAGGGATAGGGCCTTATGTAGATCCTTGTGATTAGTTCCTCATTTCTATCCCCACCTTCCCATTCCCCTTCTGGTATCATTATCTGTCCTGGATTCCCTGTGTTTCTAGTTCTTATCTGTACCAGTGTACATCCTCTTATCTACATAGACTGGCAGAGATAATAATATGCCCCCAAAAAACAAGAGAGAGCAAAGCAAAACAAAACAACAAAAGAAAACAAAACACCATAAAACCAATGACAAAAAAAGAAAAGCCTGTAAACAGTTTAAGTTCTATTTGTTCACTGTTAGGGGTGTCTTCCAGTCACATATGATGGGATATTGGCCCCAAAGTCTATTTTTGGCATACCTTTGGATCTTCTTCCTCTGCTTCCCTTACTGTTCTGTTGCACGCCTCTAGCATTTTGCCTTGGTGTGATGGGGACAGATAGGAGGCAATTCCCGCACTGTTTCCAGTGTTGTCCTCCTTCCTTCCATTTTCTTACCCCTTCCTTCCCTCCATTGTCCCCTCTGTGCTTCTCTTTATTCCCTCATCTATTACTTTTCCAGCTACCCAGCCAGTCACTAGTCAGTCGATAACACTTAGTACCTGAAAGAAATATATAAGATATAGCTCTAGTATAGAAAAGCCACCATCTATCCAAAATAACAACATAGCACATCTCCTTGGATATTCACAAATACATTTGAGAATCTAGTTTGTATACCAGATAGGATTCCAAGTGTTGGGAACACAGTGGTGGTGGTGGTGTTGGGGGCCACCATTACACAGTTAATCCTTGCAAGGAAGTTGTGGCAGTTATATTAACTCCTGTAAACTGGAACAAAGGGGTGGAATCTAACTCATCAATCAGATGATAGCCAATGAGGCCTCTGTGTGGGCATGATCCTCTCTGGAGGCTTCTGGGAACTCCTGTCTTCTTCCCTGGAGGTGGGACACACACATTCTCTGCTTCGTCTTTCTGGTAACAAGCCATATGTAGCTCTGCTGATGGACCCAGAGCCTTGGAGCTGGAGGAGCCGCATGGAGACCCATGCCAGTGCTGAGATGCTTCCACTGCCACCACATCCTCAAGACTTTTCATCACTGGCCTGTGATCTTTCCGTATTCAGGATCATTGCATGTGTTTTGTGAGTCTGAAGAGGAATTTATAGACTGGTATCAGACATATGGTCACATATCGAATTTATGGTCTTGCACTGAACTGGGCTGAGATGTTTTCTTAATATACAATTACTCATTGATATAAAGCTCTATGTTATATATTTATACCTCTGAGTTTGTTTTCTCTAGTCAACCCAGACTAACATGGAAGTTATAACCATGTATTAATTAAAATTAAATTTATGAAAACAAATAATTTAAATCGAGCAAATGTGTAGTGTATGTTTCTACTACACACAATCTCCAGTGTTTCAGAAGCATTGGAATATTTCTGGGAACACGGATGATGATGCTTATATCAACCTAGTAGGGGAAGTGTCCCTACAAAAACAGGTAGCAACTAGAAGCTAGTACTCTAGTAGCGTCGAAAAGCTGCATAAATTCTACCTGTTGGATGTCAGGATTGAGAAAGGGAGGATACTAGAGAAGTAACATTGAGGTATATCTTCAAGGAAAAATGTAGTTTTACTTGGAACAAAAGAAAAAAAAGAATGTTGCAGGCAACTACAAATTCACAAGGGGTAACAGCATGGTCTGTTTAGCAAAGTATGGGTGGTAGTCCAACGTGTTTACAGTAGCAGGTATACTGATCACAGTGCAATAACCGATGCCCAGAACATCTATGACTGTGAAAAGGGAAGACAAAGCATGACTCGGTGTGCATGTGGTGGTGAAGTAACAGAAATGGTTAGGACTCAGCTGCAGGAAGCATTTATATTGTCACAATGGGCAATGAGGTTGGAAAGGAAAGACCAGACCTTGGGTGACTTTGAAAGCCTTGTTGAGGTATCTTAAGAATTACTAAAGGGTTTTCAACAAGGGAATAATGTACCCTAGTAGTGAAAATGGTTTGTCGAAGATTCCTCTAGATCAAAGACTCTGTACCTATGTGCATGTGGGGACAAGAGAGTAGGTCAGGAGTGGTTGTGACATGTACACCCAGAGGAAGCCGAGTTATAGAGCCCATAGCCATGACACAGACAAAAGCAATGTTGGACTTGTGTGGTTGCAGTTAGAAAGATGGCGTAGCTGCAAGCAGAGAAGAGCCAGTAGGACTTGGTAGGAGTGAATATGAGGATAGAAAACAGAAAAATAAGTCAAAATAGGAGACAAGGCTTTGTACACAAGTGACTCATAATGGTTTTGGCAGACATAGAACAATATGAATGGAAAGGAAGTTGCTGATATTTTAGGACAACTACGTAGAAATGTCTATGAAGCAGTTCAAGAGGTAGAAGCAGTCATTTAAAGGATAAGACTAGATAACAGGTTTTGGAGCTACTTTTTAGGGTCATGATGAGTCAGAATTGACTCAATATCATTGTGTTTTATTGGACATGATTGTTAAACTATGCTAAAGAGCACTCTGCAAGGAAGGAGTGAAAGTGTGGGATGACTGGGAACTTTGAAAGTAAAAAGGAATGGGTTAATAAGATGTGATTAGAGAGAAAGTGAGGTGTCATGGAAGTCAAGGGAGGCAGGGTTATTAGTGGGGAGCATTATCAAGGCTGACAGGAAGATACAGGAGAGGTCATTGGAGGCTCTTGGCTTTGTCAAAAGGGAGACCATAAAGACAGTGGCAGGCACTGTTTCTCTGTAGTGAAAATGTAGGCATCTACAGAGGGGTGGGGGCAGTGAGTAGGTGGAGCAAGTGGGCAATGCACTTGGTATTTTACCTGCTCTAGTAACTAGATATGCCTAAAACGAAAGACTAGGCATTCTACTTCTACAACAGCAGCTGTGGAAAGCCTTGTGGAGCTCAGTTCCCCTCTGACATGCGAGGGATCACAGTAGAGTCTATGGAAATAGGTATAGAGGAAGTAATCACAAGGCAAGACAACAGGTTTGTTGAGTGGCATTTAGTGAGGCTAGGCTAGCAAAGTAGCTAGCTGTAACATTAAAGTGACATGGAACCACTCCTCCCTTGCTGTTGCAGTAGTTAGAAAGAAAGAGGATGAAGCCAGTGGAGGCTGAGGCTCTCCAGGGGAGAAGGAGGAGTGATAAGCAAGAGTTCACGATTTAGGGAGGCCTGGTATCTGGGCCAGAGATGAGGCTTGGCCTTTGAAAGGCGCAAAGGGTATGTGTGCTTCAGAGCCTGGATAAAGGAAAGAATGGGAAGAGATGGGGGTGGGTAAAGAATGATGAAAGGCAGCGGGGCCATGAATGTGTCCCAGTGAAGGAGATAATGACTGGGGAGGGGTTGGTGAAGAGACTACTTGGAAGAGGTTCTAGAAGGATCTTATTGCGGCAGAGCAAGAGGAGGGCTCAGAGGAGAGAGGCCTGTGCGCATGCTCCCAGTTCCTTTAGTTCTTAGTTTATTGTCTTGCCCAGAAACAAATTCCAAATTCAAAACCAAAAGTAGGTCTGGTAACTGATGAATAATCCACAGAACAATTTCAGTAAGTAGATCAAAGAAAGTCCCAGGTTATCTAAGGCCTTCTACGATTGTAGTGGCATTCTCTTCTTTTGTGGAAAACCAGGATACCAGGTTAATCTTGGTCCCTTCAAGCAGTTCCTTTACTAAGTTCTATCATCATTTTGATTTTGCCTAATCCCTCTCTCCGACCTTAAGCTCCTTGAGGAAATCTGGGAGTCTCACCCGTTTCATGTTCCACCAAGGCCTGTGAACAGAGATCTTGTAGGTATTTAGCAAATATTAACAGGATACAACTTAATGTAGACTAACATATTTGAACATATGCACTCAGGGCAGTTTTATGTGTTTTTTTTTGTTGCTGATTTTTGCACAAAGTATATTATGACTAATGTTATTTGCATATATGATAACATTTATGAAGACAGCAGTTAACTACAGGAAGTCTTCACTTGTTTAATTCATATTATAAAATGACCTTAGTAAATTAGTAATCTGTTATGATCATTGTCTCTCAATGAATTCATTTTTGCACAAAAAATATTTAGAAATAGTCAACTCTGCTTAAAGGAACAGTGATATCTTTACTAAGTACAAATTGAGGACTATAATATAGCCTAAACAAACATCCTTTGACTTTTAATCAGGTGGTTTAATGAGCCTTACTACTTTAATGACCTAAAACATTTAAGCTTGGTAAAATCAATGATAATGGCCAGTGGAAAAGAATGAGCTGTGAATTGATTGTTTTCTTGGTCAACGTTTCTGCAAGAGGTCAAATGAAAGAATTAATACGCATAGAATGCCACACGGCAAAAGAAGAATGCTTCCAAACAAGAATGTCACGTTTCTGAAATGTGATGCTGTTTTTGTATCACTAACTGAATTGACTTCTGAAGTCTTAGTTTCATGGTAAAATGCATAGTAAACAAAGACATTATTAGATGTAAGTACCTTTAAATTACACCAAAAGTTCTAGGAGTATCTGAAAAGATCCACAGTACCAAACTAGGAGAGAGTATGGTTTGGAACTGCAGGGACAGTCATATTCCAATGCAGAGCATTGAGATTGGAGTAGGGCTAAAGGTGGATCATGCTCACTTTTTCCATGGAACATAATGGTTCCTGTGAGCTTTTACTACCAAAGGAACAGGGGTGTCCAGATCCTAGTTGCTTTATGATAGAGATATATGTTTCTCTGGAGTTTTATATGATGGAAAAAGGAAGTTGATAATAAGGGGAAAATATACCTAAGGAAACCAGTCACATGGTATTATCACAATGCAGACTGGCACCCTTAGCTTATGGGGCTGGAAGCATTTTCTATCCAAGTCTTGTTTTATTAGGAGTTAACAATTTGGCTCTGAATATTTTGCTCTAGGCAGAGACTTTGTGAGCAAGTTCTCAACCCAGAAATACATTTTCTTTAACAAATTTAGAGAAAAGAAAAATCTTTAGGTTTGGTAGTCCTAAAAGACTTACTAGCTTTCACCTCCGCCTCTCTCCCCCTGCCCCCATCCCCTTCACCGCCCCACTCCATCACGTGCCCGTCAGCCTTTTCAAATATCTGTTACAGCCCTTAATATATTTAGTGAACTCTTTTGGTAATAGTTTTATTTTTTTTATGGTGTGGTAAATTTATATCTGGTAAATAGATACTGCATATTAGTCTTACCTCCTGTGAAAGCATGTCCATCTGTGTTGGTGCTAACAGAAAAATGTGTTGTTGTTGTTTCTATGTAACAAATTGACTTTGTACCTGCAGTTATTGATTAGAAGAGACTCAATCAGACGTATTTCTAGGGAATTGGCATCTGTAATGCTGGTAGACAGGATGCTGTTTTAGTTTGTCAGAGAATCTGTGTTATGTTTACATTAAACCAACCAACCTCTGGCACGGTCTTAAGGTGGGCAGCAGGGTGGTTGAGCATTACTTTGCAGACCCGCTTAGAGAAAGCAATGAAAGTCAATGCTAGGTTGAACCACATGAAGTTTTCATTCTTCCAGGCCAGAGCCCTGGTGTTGTAGTAGGCGGTCAGTGGTGTGAAGCCACCAGCCACTCAGTGAGAAAAAGATGAGACTTTTACTCCCATAAAGAGTTACTACAGTCTCCACCTCCCACAGAGACAGTTCTCCCAATCCTATTGCATTGCTGTGAGTAGGAATTGACTGGATGATAGTGAGTAAGACTTTCTTATAGTTAAGATTTTATAGGCATTTATTAGGTAATTATGATTATTCAAGGGTTTCAGGGTTACCACATTAGGAGAGTGTACATTCATCATTGTATGCTTTATTAGCTACGTATTTTCTTTTGTTGTTGTTGTTGTTGTTTTTTGGGGGGCATCACTGCCCTCTGGTGGTTGAGGGAGCTACTCAGCATTGCTAGCCCGTGGGCCGCAGTCCCACAAGTCCCACACTCAACTACTTACGCCACTGGGGCTCAGTCCCAGCTACATATTTTCAAAGAAGTACTTGGCATTTATCCTAAAGGTCAAAGAGTACTCACAGAAGCACTTCCATGGGTTATTTACACCTTTCCTCAGACACATGGAAGTCCATGCCAGCTACATATACTCTTAGACAGAGTCTCCAACCAGTCCCTCCCCCCCCACCTTTTTTTGCCACAAGTGAAATAAAACAATGGGGGATTCATGAAGATTAATGTAGTCATTGTACCTTTTTGGATGACTAGATGGATGACCAGAACGAATTGCTGCTAACTAATTGACAAACGTAGAGTTAAGAGAAACTCCGTTTTAAAAATCATCACACAGATTTGTGTTTGAAATCAAAGGCAAGTGTGATAAGCTTGCTTCTATGTATGTCAGACATTTCAATTGTCTGCAGCAAAATTTTATATGGAGTTTTTTTTAAAGCTACTATTGTTTAGTATGGAAATTCCAGGAGTGATTTTGTTTGTGGTACATAGTAGTTGATCAATAAATATTTATCTTGTGAATTAAAAACAGAATACACCGTAATGAAGCTAGTTCAGGTGGTAAGGAATAAAGGAGGTCATCGCTTTTAGAACTGGCCAGCATTGAAGTTTATGTCATGTGAGAAAATCTTAAAGGAGGCATGAGTTTGAGTCTTCACATGCAAAAAAAACAACTGGATTGGCTATCTACTCATCCCACATGCATGTGCACACACACCAGCTGCAGTAGGCACATGTGGTTCTAACCCAAATTCTAACACTATGACTATCATATGCCCCAATTTAGAAACCTTAACAACCGTGTTAAGCTTCACATTAAACACTAGGACCTTTAGTAGAATCAGTGAAAAAGCCCTACGGTCTTAAAAACATAGGTTTGTATTAGGATTCTTACAGTACTAGGTTACTGACATTATTTCTTTTTGAGTTTAAGTCTCTTCTGTAAAGTGATGATGATAATATTTAAAGTATATATCTATACATACAGAAATGTAAGAATTAGACAACAGCTATGTGTAAAGAATTTAAGTTAGTGCCTCAGGTACTATATATATGGCAGGACTTGGTATTGCCTGAAAGATTGATATGGTTTGTAAGCGGTATATTAAAATAGTGACATGAATATTCTTGAATTTATAATAAAATGTTAGAGGAGTTCTATTAAGGCAAACTTTTGAAATACCCAGGCCTAGAGAATTTGACTTTGAGTTCTGCAAAGAAATAGGGAAAATGTTTCCACCAGCCATGTGGTTTGTTTATTCTGTTGAGGCAGCAAAAGCCACCCGTCCTGACCATTTTGAATATTCCTAAATATTTGTCTACGTTTGGACAACTGCACACATTCAGCACCATGGGTATATTCCAAAAACCTGGTCATTAATGTGCAAATCCGTGCCGGGTAAAGGATGATGATACCATTAAGTAACTGCCAAGTCACATCACTCCAACTGTCCAATGTCTTCACAATATAACTGCCAAATTACCTCATTGCATAATTGCCAAAGCATGGAGAACCATGATGCAACCAAGCTGATACATAATCTTAACCATCACATGCTGTATTAGGTATGGCCAGATGTGCATTCTTTTTTTTTTAATGCACATTCTTAATACACAAACAAGTTGCATAGATTTTAACTATTGTCATGTATGTGAAATGTTGGATAATAAGATATAAATGAGGAGTAAATATACTTGACCTTAAACTAAGTATCTGCCTCTTGTGGTGTTAGATAATATCATTGTCTTTGAAATTGGGACCCATGGTGCTGAGCTTGTGTTGGGAAACAAGGAATATGGGATGGAGGGTTTGAAACCCAAGGCAATCATAGGCACATGAATATGTTTTGGGGGGAAGGCATCGAGTTTGAATACTGATTAGAAATCATTCGATTGGTTGACAACTTTCCCACAAAATGCTAAAGACACTCTTTACCTTTGCAGAATTACTTCTGGAGTACTGCCTGAGGCTGAAGGAGTAATAAGGAAATTGGGGTGTGCTTTTTGTTCTTCTTCTTTTTTTTTTTTTGTCTTGTATTTGACCTCTGTTCTATCCAGGGTTTTCAGGAGAGATGCTGGGGAATACTGTAGTATTATCTTATTAAGGAATCCATTAGCACGCATTCACGTTAATCCATTTACATTTGCATAAGCATCTTAATGGCATAAGGAAAGATCCATAGGCCAGAAATTCTGCAAATTTTAGAGTGCAGTCTTTTACCCAGTTCATTGCTTCCTATGTATTATAACTGAACAAACCCCAGGAGCTGTTCTGTAAAAGTAACTATGTTAAGGATCACAGCAAAACTTAAGATTCTTTTAAAAAAAAAGAAAAAGAATCATAGTTTTGGCAATATTATTGACCTTTATAGTAGCATTAATAAATTTGCAAGAGCACTGCTATCGCTTCTGTCTGAACTATTACTCTTCTTGTAATGGGAAATTTTGGGAGGAGACATATTTTAGGAATGTCTTAAATACTTGGTAAAGACGCAAAACAAGTATTCTGAGAAAGGGAATTGCTTTCATAGTTTTGGCAACTTCAATTTTCTAAAGTGCTACTACATAGGGAAACTGGAAGACTGCTTAAATCAAGTCAATTTCTGATTTTTCAGGTTAGCCTGATTTAGAACCCAGACCTTAAGAAGAATAATTAAAAATTCCAGGTTGCTTTTTTATTTACTGTTGAACAGTTGTATTGGCACTTTGTCCACATATCCTGCAACTCAAGAGTTCATTCATATCGACAGGGGTTTTACAATCATTACCCTGTCCAGGTTTACAACATTTTCTTCTTCCTTGTACTCATTAGCATATTTTCTTAATTTTGGCAAAGATACCATAAAACATTCTCCAGTTCAACAACTTTTATATGTGTAATTCAGGGCCATTGATTCTACTTTATATGTTTTGTAACTATCATTGATATCCTTTTCAAGCTATCCCACTACCATAAGCATGAACTCAATGCCCCTATGGAATAGCTCTTTCTCCTTCACTCATGTTAACCATCGGTCAGCTTTGGTTTCTTTCTTTTTTCGCGTGGTAGTGTTCTTGACATTCTATTCATATGCCATATGCCTCCATAGTTAAATCACTTTTAAAAAGAGTTGTACACTATCCCAATCAATTCTAGTACTCCTCTCCCCACCTGTATTCATTGTTTGTGGACTTAGCGGACACCTCTCTTAGATAGCTGCTTCTTTGAACACAAGTCTTTAAGACAGTATTCCAATGGGTAGCTGGGCACCATCTGCTTTCTCCACCAGGCTTTATTGTAGTGCGCCTATCTTCAGTGATCTCTTCAGGAAGGCGAGTACCAGGTTGCTCTTCTTTTCAATCTTTCCTATGCCATCTTTCTATGACTGACAGGCATCTGTGCCAATCAGACACCTTTTTTTCTTGCTCATACATCCTTGTCATAAAAAAAAAAAAAGTTTTACTTTGGGGAATTTGGTCATGGAATCTATCTTCAGTATTGGAATTTTCCTAGGTTTTCTGTTAATTGTATCTTGTAATTGTTGTTGTCAGGTGCTATAAGGTAGATTCCAACTAATGTACAGAGAAGAACTATACTTACACTTTATAGCAATGAACTTTTTTCCCCCTTTAGTCTAAGCAGGAAAAGGAAATCTGAGTTTTAAGTGTCTGGTATAATCTCAAGAGATAACATAAAAACAAAGGCCCTGTAGCACAGGGCTTTGAAAGGTAGCATGCCTCAGAATCACCTGCCAGAGTCTTTTACTGGCATGACTAAGTTCGAAAGACTCAGTCTTACATGAGACTCTGAATTCTGCCAAAACAGAGAATGACCGCACCCGATGACACAATGGAGGATAATGACATCCTTACACGATGCCAGGCTACGTCACTACATAACTTCTGGATTACAGCTTTGCAGAACTGCTGAGTGTATCATAACGTCACTGTCAAACCATTGAGAATAATGGCTTAGACAAGGTGACACATCATAGTGACCCTCACAGCGCGTGTAACTCTTGCCTGGCTCCTTGGTGCTCATTACTGTGAAAATTACATTATTAATGTACAAAATAGTCAGCTTTCTTACCATTATCATAAACGCAAATATTGGATAGTTAAATAGTTTAATTTGAGGAGTAGGTGGTTTGACACAGCAGCTGCAGCAAGGGCTTCAGGCATAGGTACACTTTTGAGACAGACTTAGGCCCAGGCTGTCTTTCATTCTGTTGTGCGTAGGTCACAAGGGCCAGACCTGACTCGATGGCACCACAGCAGGTGTGGCTAGTACTTCACAGTGTTACTGATGGGTGGGTTACTTCTCTAGCACTGTTCTTAACTATGCAGTTTGTACCAAAAAAAGGAGAAAGAAATATTATATAGAACCTTAAAGGAATATGACCTGGGATGGTTTTGCTGGGCTCTGAGGTTTACACTAAGTTGTGTTCCTAAGGACTTCATGACTAGAGTGTCTTATAAATGTTATAAGACAGATCTTATAAATGATACGGATGGATCTCAAGAAAATAAGCTCACTCAGAGAGCTTAAACATGGAGGAATTAGAATTTGACTAGAGCTTGTTTGCCTTAGGATTGTGTTTTTTAAACCAGAAAAGGGAATGATTTTAAAGTTTTTGCTTTTTAAGTAACTGAAAACAAGTATAATTTAATATTTGAGTGGCCTTTAGGTTGGCCACATTTAAAAGCAAGCGAACAAACAAGTGAATCAAGTGGTTACAAAGGCTAAGTATGCCTGCCTATCAAGTATGATTTTGCTCAGAAAGCTCATGGTTCTCTGCCTCAACTCTGAAGAAGGAAATTATAATAAGAATACTTTTTGTCCTGTGAAAACTTTGCCAGACTACCTTATCATCTGAAGGCTTTTAACCACTTGCTTGGTTGAGTTTTAAGAATGTGTATTCTAAAGTTTAATTAATACAATGATTGAAACATGTTTGTGTTCGGAGGATAGGATTAAAATAATTTGTTCACCTTGAACCTTATGAAGGAAAGGTGACATGTAGCTAAATGAATTATATTGAAAGGATTAAGTTAGAAAGTGAACCTTTAAAGAAGTTGGAAGTAAACTTTTGACTTATTTAGGAGTTCATAGGGAAGTTAAAAAAACATTCCATTTTTAAAAAAAAAAGCAGGAAAAATACTGTAAATGTCTGCATTGGTGATTTTGAAATGGACATTCACTTGCTTTTTCAATGATAATTTTTGACTATAAAAAACTCTAGATAGGCTGATGAAGTGGCAAAACACAAATTTTGATGTCTTAATTTATTTTCATACTCATATGTTTGAAAATATTAAATAATTTATTAATTTAGAAATACCCACCTTTTCAGTTCTTTAATTAACTTTATCCAAATTCATCACAACTTACTGTTTTCTAACACACACCACTTTTACCTAAATTATTTGAGCCTGAGGAGTTTTTAATTCAAATATGATGCTGTCACTATAGGCTGTAATCTAAACTATAAGACTTTTGCATAATTGGATGACAGTTATTTTTTATAACTGAATACATTCGATCTCTAGCATATAATTGCCCATTGCAATCCTTTAGAAGGTTAACTGTAATAGAGTTTGGCATAATCATATCCATTATTTGCCATTGTAAAAAGTGATTGCTGAATCAGTAAGAATTTTTCTTAAGAATTAATTTTCTAAAAATTGTATCTATAAGCATTTGAAACTACCAATGATTGAGGTTGACTTAACCTAGGTGTGTATGTATGTGTGTGTGTGCATTCTCAAACAAAACTTTATAAAATAATAGAGAGATTTAAATGAGGATTTGGTGGTAAAGTAGCTCCCTATTTTCTGATAAATTATTTTGGAGAAAGGAAAACAAAATTTTTAGAGACCTGCCTCATCTTTGGATGTGTTTGATACTTGTTTTTTTCTCCTTCCTCTTTTTAAGGCTTTGCTTTAAAGCGATAATAAAGTAGATAACCTACTAATGGGGTAGGAGGGAATGTGGGACTTTTCAACTGTAAGGTTGAGCAGATATGACTCACTCTGTAAGATTCTTTTCCTAGTGCATATCACAGGCACGCAAGCAGCATTTCTGTGAAAAGAAAAGCAAGTGCACAGGTAGATAAATATACTGTGCCCCTGCTTCCTGGGCATGTTCATGTGACTGCATACTAGTATTTAGGTAAGAGTTCCATTAGACGGTCGTAGCCCTTTTGGTGGGAGCTCTGTCCTTGTCATTTCCAGAGAGCCGGAGCTGCAGCATTCACCACAAACCACAGAAGATGAGACTGGCCTGTGCCTTTATAAAAGACAGCTCGAGGGAGCAGGTCAAACTTGACCATAGGAGAGGCTTTCAGATTTGTGTAGTGAGTCATTTCAGTCTTGACTCTTAACTGGATACCTACTTTTAGGACTTTAGGAAAATTGATGTAGCAGATATTTCTACTTTTGTATCTTTTATGAAAACTAACTTTGTCCTGTTTTGCAAGAAGGAGTTGTTCTTCTAGGGCTTCCAGCTTCGCTTTTAAAAGAATATATCATTGATAAATAAAAATATATGATCCATTTGTACTGCGTGTATTAGCACCAAGTTTTACCAATGAAAATAATAGTGACATATCATTTTTATCTCTTAACAGTGGAAAGAG
Source organism: Nesogale talazaci (assembly GCA_004026705.1). NCBI lineage: Eukaryota > Metazoa > Chordata > Mammalia > Afrosoricida > Tenrecidae > Nesogale > Nesogale talazaci. Next base: position 81,976 of record PVJH01001580.1, on the reverse strand, counting down.
TGGAACGAGAAAACCTATCAGACTATTGTGTTCTGGGCCAGCGTCCAATGCATTTACCAAATATGAACCAGCTGGCATCCCTGGGGAAAACCAACGAACAGTCTCCTCATAGCCAAATCCACCACAGTACTCCAATCCGAAACCAAGTGCCCGCATTACAGCCCATCATGAGCCCCGGTCTTCTTTCTCCCCAGCTCAGTCCACAACTTGTCAGGCAACAAATAGCCATGGCTCATCTGATAAACCAACAGATTGCTGTGAGCCGGCTCCTGGCTCACCAGCATCCTCAAGCCATCAACCAGCAGTTCCTGAACCACCCACCCATCCCCCGAGCAGTTAAGCCAGAGCCAACCAACTCATCTGTGGAAGTCTCTCCAGATATCTACCAGCAAGTCAGAGATGAGCTGAAGCGGGCTAGTGTGTCCCAAGCTGTCTTTGCAAGAGTGGCATTCAACCGTACACAGGTATAATTAGCATTGAAAATTTTGATTGATGATTAAGAATAATTCTAATGGCAGAATAAGAGGCCCTGGTAGTACATGGTTAAATGCTCAGCTGCTAACCGAAAGGTCAATGGTTTGAACCCATCTGTGACTCTATGGCAGAAAAGACCTAGCCAATACTCTCTGATAAATGTGGCAGCCTAAGAAATCTTCAGGGGCAGCCCCTCTTCGCCATGTATGGTCATTATGAGCCCGAATGGAGTCAGTGATGCACACAACTGGGGTGGAATAGTGACAGGTCTTAATTTTTAAAACATGTCTTTCGAAAATGTTTTATGGATCTTGGAATACCCAGAGGAAATTAATTAATAATCCTTAATCCATAAGCCTATAATTAATTTCAGTAATATTGCTTATACTCACAATCCCCCCGAGAACCCAAAATGTTCCCAATTATTCCGGCCTACCTATATTCTCCTCCTCCAGCTTCTCCACCTATCTTTCCCTAAAGGCAACCACGATTCTTGCTTCTATGATTATCACCCCCCTTCGTCTTAACTAAAGAGCTCTGATGGCACTGTCAGGTAAACAAGTGTTGGGCTGACCAGCAGCAAGGTTGGTAGTTGAAACCTACCCGCTGCTCTGCAGGAGAGGAGGAGGCTTTCCGCTCTGGCAAAAAGTTGCCGTCTCAGGTGCCCTCTATTGGGTTGCTGTGAGTTGGAATTATGTAACTGGATGGCAGTTTTTAGATGTTTACATTTTAAGTAGCTCTAGTGGTTACATGTTGGGCTGCTGACTGCAGGAGCCACAGTCCCAAACCACCACCTGCTGCATGGCAGACAGATGAGAGTTTCCTCTCCCATAAAGAGCTACAGTTTCAGAAACCCCCAGGGGCAGTTCTACCCAGTCCTGTGGGGTGGCCCTGAGTCAGGCTTGATGGCAGTGAGTCAAACGGTTTATGTCTACAAAAGAGTATACTGTAGAATTTAGCTTAGCTTGTTGCTGAACTTTATAAAAATAGTCACCATTTCTACAAATTTTAACTCCTCAAAATTTGTGTTAGATTTAATATATTAAAACAGTTACCATGAGTCTATTACTGATACTTTTATGATTGGGGGAACTTGTGTATCAGCCTAGTTTTAAATGCTAAAGTGAGCTGTCTATTCAGGCGTATCATGGAGGTCAGAATAAGGCTCTCTTCTTCATCGGTGGTTCATAAACATGGATGTGCATTTGGAGTACCCTGAGGACTATGAGAACAGACACATGGCTGGGCCTGGCCTTCATTCTTCTTAATCTAGTAACGGTGCATTGGGGTTCATGAATGGGGTTTCTAGCAAGATCCTAGGTGATGCAGATACTTTTAGTTTAGAGATCATACTTGGAGAACCATTGATCTAGTCCTTATAGGAGTAATGAAAAAGTAAAGGTGTTTATTTTCAAGAAGCTAGCTATGTAATAGCAGAAAAGTTTGTCCACATTTAACCATGGTAAAGAGGAGTGTGAGCTATGTGTATTGTGGGGCACATGGGAACTTGGGTGTGAAGAATACCCTCAATCCTATCTAGTAGAGAGAATGCTGAAAATCTCGATGAGGACAGTGGGTTTCATCCCAGCCACCATCCTCAGTGCCGGCCAGGAAACAAAGCTCTGTGCAGACACAAAGAAGAGGGAAAGTTCCTGAGTGAGCAAACTTGTAAACAACTAGCTTAGCTAGTGGGGTTGCCTGGTAGTTGAACCTTGAAGGATCAGAAAATTTAGCAGGTAAAGATGAATAAAGATATTTTAAGTCAATGGAACTCATTGGACAATGATTTTTTTTTAAATGCAGGAACAGTTTGTAGTTGATAGTTAAGATAGATAACAAAACTTTTAAGTTATGTGTACAGGGTGTCTAGGTGAGGTTTGATAAAAAATGGTTTTGAGGGCCTTGTGAAAAACATTGTACTTTATTTAAGAAACATGAGAAACAAGTAAAAGTTTTACATAGGAATACACTGTGACTCAAAATTAGAATCTCATTTTCGGGAAATTTGTCCCTCTTATAATAGTAAAAGGATAGACATACCATTCAGGAGGCTTCCAGAGTTGCCCAGCCTAAAAAGTGTGGATATTTTGAATGAGGCAGGTGTCGATTGAATGGGATATGCTAAGTCAAGTAATATCATAGCAATAAAGTCAATTTAAAAAATGCTACTGCCCTGGATGAATTATGAGAGATGGAGTAAGGATACTAGTAAGATTTTAAGGCTGGTACTGAGCAAATAAAGATGTAGATTTTGAGTGATTCAAAAAAGACATTGAGAAATTCTGTGATGATTTTTGGATTGAACTTTCAAATACTGACAGATTTCTCAAGTGAAGATTTGCAACAGTCACTGATGGTGTAGGTCCAGGGTTAAAATAATTGCCCAGGATCGAGAACAATATTAAACATTTATTCACATGGCCTGGGACTTGAATAGTCAGGAAAGAAAGAGGATGACCATTAGCACGCTTTTGTGCCAGTAGAAGAGAAATGCTGGGGTAGTTGGGAGCAGGTGGAGGTGGAATATGAGTGAGATAGTAATGGGTGTTGTCGAAGAGAGAAGTAGGGGTTTCTACAAGATGAGTCCATGTGTGGACAGCTACGAAGTCTGAGAGAGGGAAACTTAAAACCATACCTCGAGATATTTGGATTGACTGCGAGAGGTCCTGGGCACACTTTAGAATAAATTTTATTAGAGTGGTGGGTCCAGAAACCAGGATTCAAGAGCAAGGAGTGATCATCTGTTGAGAAAACAGAAGCTTCAAATTATTTTTTCCTCCCTTTGGTGTTAAAAAGGAGACCAGCAGTGGTTGACAGCCTGCATATGCTAGAGAATCAAGTGAAGATAGAGGGATTTGTGAACTGATTCAGAGTCTCAGCTGGAGTTCAACAGCCTAAATTGGTGATAGGACTGACCGCTGTGGTTTGGTAACAACCTTCAGCAAGCTAGAACTGCGGGAGTGGGAGCAGGGCAGAAACACAGTGGGATTGTTTGAGGCGTGGTGCTGACAGATTAGGTATGGCAGGAGACCAAGAGGAGTGAAATCTCTTGCTCCCTTGGCTCTTCCCTAATTTATACACTTTATTATTGACAGAGTCTGTTTACATCATTTGAAAATGAGTTCAGAGGTTCAGCAGAGCCTGCACATGTTCCAGACATCACTGCACCACTTTCTACTAATGACTTGAATACTCAGGCAGCATCTGTGTGTGCCTAGTTGTCTGGGTTGAAGTTAGGAAAAGCTCTTGTCCTTTTGAGCAAGTCTATTGCATGACATTTCCAAAGACACTTTGGAAGGAGACATCTTTCAATTATGTCTTTCAATTATGTGTGTGTGTATTCTTTCACTTATCATCCATGTACATGAATAGGCATTTCATGGCTAGTGAATCTTTTATTGCCTGATTATACATAGGCCTCCTTTGGATAAAATAGAAAACATAGTTGCATTACTTTGGTTTTTAGAAGCAACTCTAGTGTCCATTCCCCCCCTAAATAGCAGGACACACGAGAGAAGACTCACAGTGATGGAAGACAGAAACAGACCGTGTTAGTATGAAGGGTATGCTCTGCCAAGGCCTCAGACTCCTGGAGGTCTGTCATCTCCTGCACAATCCTTTTGTCTATTTTTATGGATTAATGATTTTTCCTTGGCACTGCCATCTTTCAAATGCCAAGTTATAAAAGGTTTAATTGAAGCATGGAACACATTTTATTATTTTCCTCCTGCCATTAAATTTGTGAGATGGTTACACCCAGAAAGAAACATTCACTTTCAATCAACATAAGCTTGAGTTCATGGGCCAGCCTTGAGGATATCAAATGGAAACTGCATAGGAATGTATGAGTATTTCCTTTTAAAATTCTGCTTTTAATTTGGGAAAGCTTTTCATCCCTCAGGGATCATAACCTGTTCTGTATAAAGCCCAACCTAATCAAGGTAGATGGTATTGACAGAATGACATAGTTTGAACTTAAGCTGGAGGTCATCAGGCAGATTGTTTTTGCTGTATATGTTCTATAGACACTAACAGCAAGACTGGGCAGCTGAGCTTCACCAGCAGCAGTCTTGAGTGCAAATCCGGTGTGCTGTGCCCCTTGAAAATGGCATGCGAAGGCTCATTTGTATAGAATCTGGTGTCTGTGCCTAACACAATTTCCAAGTTCTCATAAGTAAATGAAAATAACTTTATAGATAATAAAGTGAATGAACTGGTAATCTTTAGATAAAAAGAGTCTCAACAGTTTTTTCTCACAAAGCAAAATAGAATCATAACCATTAATTTCAGATAGCTACCTAAAGCTTATACAGTCTTGCTTCACTGACATAGAGAGATCTGCAGTTCACTGAAAATCTCCTGTAAATAAGAGTTCCAGAGCTCTATCATTCATCTGTTATCAAATATGATAAAGAGCAACTTGATACATTTTGTCACCCTACCTTATCCCATTTGTGTTTCTGGAACTATGATTGATGCTTGCACTAAGAATCAGTCTGGGTATATAAAACAATATCATATGCACAGTACCACCCGTAAATAAAGCTAGAATGGTAAAAACATAGTTGCCTACTTTTCATGTTTAAAACTGAGATGCAAAACTCAAATTCACTATAAATAGCGTTACAAAGTGCCAGTATTCCAAAGAGGAGCTATTTATGGCTTTGTCTATCTGATCCATTATCAGTATATCACTTGAATAATTAGTAAAATAGCATAATGAGAGGAATTGCGATATACTTATTAAAATGTATTGTAGTCAACTTATCTTTTGAAACCATAAAATGCATTTTGTTTGATCATGTGATTCTCTACCTACTCTTCATGACCTCCCCTGGGCTCAGGGCTAGACAACCTTTTTTTGCTAGTCTTATTTAGTCATTATTTGTTTATGTTATTTTCTCATATTGCTAATATAGACAAATATATTATTGTCTAACTCAGCATTTCTCAACCTGTGTGTTGGGACCCCTCTGGGGTCAAATGACCCTTTCACAAGGGTCACCTAAGACCATCGGAAAACACATATTTCTGATGGTCTTAGGAACTGAGACAACTCTCTTCTCTCCATCTCCAGTTGGGTCCACCCACACACAGATATGCTCACATATTAATATCTGGCATGAAAACTGTTGCCCAGGCTGCACCATTCTTCAGGACAAAATTTCACTTATTTGTAATTAGAAATAAATATTTTACAATACATAATGACATATTGTTTCTGTGATTAATCACTATACTTTAATTATGTTCAATTTGTAACAATGAAAATACATCCTGCATATCAGATATTTACATTATGATTCACAACAGTAGCAAAATAACAGTTATGAAGTAGCAGTGAAAATAATTTTATGGTTATGGTCACCACAAGATGAGGAGCTATATTAAAGTGTTGCCGCATTAGGAAGGTTGAGAACCACATATTCTGAGCAAAGGGAGAGCACCATGTTTGAGAAGCAGTGATCTAGTAACTGCATTCAGGAGATTTTGGGACCCTGGATCGCCAGTGTGGGCACGAGACTAGTGTAGTTTCCAGATGTAAGATATAATAGAGTGTTATGTTCTGTTCGTACTATTGAGTTAGGAGAATGCTATTTTGCCATTATGGCCATATGTGAAATACATTGAGTACCACCGCTTTCTTCTTTATTAGTCTTTTGAAAGAAGGATCATCACATGTCTTTGAAGACCTTCATGAGAAATATCACCCCATGAAAAGAGTAAAGTAAAATGATATGATATTCTCTCAGCCAGCCATTAATATTCTGGAGAGCCAATGATATATTCCTAGGCACAGTAAGGTGGTATGGTCAGTAGGGCAGAAAAAGGTGGAGGCAGATAAAATCCCTTCTCTGCCTCATGTAGGAATGGCATGGAAAAGGGATGGAACAGTATCTAATTTTTTTAATCAGGATAATTTCTTTGAAAATCTTGTTACTATTGTTATTTTAAACATGACCTAATAGTTCTCTAATATTGGTTGGATTTACTTTTGGATATTGATTATAGGGGGAAGGGAGAGTGGAGAAGGAGAAAGAAGATATAGAAAGTGAGACAGGCAGAGAATTTGAGACATTGTAGATTCACTAAACTTGACGGAGATGAAAACCAGTCCTTGGATCTGAATAGTGCTGTATATGGGCTTCTGGCTTCAGCTGATCTGTACCGATTGGGCAGGCCCATCTCTCGAACTCTGATCAGTGGGTGTCTGTGGGAATAATAATCTTAGGCAGCAAGATTAAGATTTTACTCCATTTTTTCTCTTTCTGCATAGTTTTCTTACTATTTTCTTTATCCTGAACTTATTTTGATTTTGACCTATTTTCACATACTAGGCTCATGGGCTTCAAAGAAGTTGCTTGAGTATTTTTTCATTCCCATCTTTGCATTTTGACCCTTTAATTTTGGAGTCTAACTTTAAGCATTATTCAGTCCCTTGTCATTTTACAGACTTTAAAAAACTAGAGGTTTATGACAGTATTTTTTTTGGGGGGGAGCATCACTGCCCTCAGGTGGTGGGAGTAGGAGGCCCAGCCTTTGCTCTGTGGAGCTGGAATCAAACCTCCATCCCAGTGGGCTGCAGTCCCGCGCACAACCACTACACCACCGGGGTTCAGCCCCGATAGTATTTTAAAAAATAAGACAATATTACTGAAGATCAGTTAAGGGATGCCCATTAACCTATAAATAGACATGGTTTCATAAAATATGTACCATGTGTCTAACTTAATAAATAAGCTATTCTTTATTTAAGAAGCCGATGACCTACATATTCATATCTTCAGAAATCTCCCATTTGCTACCACTGTTTTTCCTTTGAGACCTTCCATCTGAGCAAATATGTTAAATGAAGTAGAGGAAGCTTGCAGCCAAAGTAGGCTGAAACCAGTGGAATGGATGTCCTGCCACCTGCAAGTGGGAGCATGAACATTTAGCCAGGCAAGACTTGTGGTCCCCTCTAAGCGTGGTCCTTCCTTCTCTCTGTGCCACCATCTCCTTGCTTGGGTAGCACAGCTCAGGAAACATCCTTATGCATGAAATCAGCAAGAAGTTTGTAGCATTTGAAAATGAGGTATTTGCCACATTCGTTATTTATACAGCAGACCTGTTTTTCTTTTTCCTTGACCAACAGATCCTAGCATGACTCAGGGAGTTTCAGATTTATCTGTGCCGCAGGTGACTCTGCTAGGCTGCTTCTCTGAAACATGTTTTCAGGAGAAGCACAGACGCGTCTTGCGAAATGTGCTACTATTCTGTAACAATAGGTCTGCAATTTGCTATCTCGCTCCTTCAGTTCAATGAAGAAGTCACTGAGTTATGCACTTCATAACCTTTTGTTGAAATCCTTGCCTGAACAAGCTGTGCGTCCTACCTTTAGCTAATACAGAAGATTAAAAAAAAATTTCTTTGGGTACTCATTTAGTTGCATTTTCTTCATTTGATTACTCGAAAAAAATATTTTTAAGTAAACTTTTGTAAGCTGAGCAAAAACCCCAAAGTGCTATTTACTCCTGAATGGCTTACCACACAGCACTGAAAGAAACTTAAGATTGGAGATCAGAAAGCAGTACTTATGGAGTCATTCAGCAATTGCAGAATGTTTTTAATGTGTTGGGGAAATTGATCAAATGTTGTATCTGGAAAGTTGATGATAAGGCCATCCAAAGACTGAAAATGGAAATGTCTTTGTGTGAAATGACAGAGATTTTGCTTCTATGATTTATTGACACAGGGGTTTATGGAGTACAGGCACCCTGTATTATTAAAGTTAAAAAATGACCACAGATTAGCTAAACACTGCATCTTGGAGTAACTCCAGGAAGAAGTGGTGTGTGTAAGAGCAAGATGAAACTCTGGCAGCCCAAAGAGTTGGGAATCTTAAGCTTCATTGTGTTGTCACTTTCACAGGGAGAAGAACTTCTCTGTTAACTTCGGTGTTTGACTTGTATGCACTATGAGACCAAGATAGGCACAATTTAATTACATGCTCAGTTTATGTTTTAGAAATCCTTTCTTCCCCAGGGTTCCGCCTTCACCCCCTCCTGGCACCTGGTTGCACTCATTACTGCCCAGTAGAGATGCAGGCTCCCAGCAAGCCATCCCACCGCAGAACACAATGTACATCTAGGTGTCTGGACTCCATGGTCCAGTGAACTGGTTATAAAATGACAGGAAAATCTGCGAGAGAAAGGAAGTCCACCCCCTTGAGAGGAAGATTGTAAATATGAAGTGTCGCTGATCAGGCATGAGCATTTTATTGGGTTTTGAAGTAAATAATGTAGCCTCTTTTGATTTCAGAACATTAAATTAATAAAGTAGGAAGAGATGGCCCTGCTTGCCTCATAAAATAAGCAATCTTTCATTTCAGAATCACTGGCTTGAGCTCATAGATACAAAGATTATAATAATATTAATATCTCCCAGGATAGCAGTGTCTAAAAGTTACTACCAGCTGAGAGTGGGAGAGTGGCCCTCTGAGCATCCGTTTTATAGGCAGTATATGTTAAAGAGCTGACTTAGGTTGAAGGGCTAATCTAAATAGCCTCCAGGGATGAGGTGGCATTGTTTGCACTCTGAGTAAAGAGAAGCTCAACTCAGCTCCTGTCAGTCATTCACTTGTTACCCTTCTTCTATTTCTAAAAGGAGCCCTGGTGCCGTAATAGTCAAGACTTTGACTGCTAACTGAAAAGTCAGTGGTTCACACCCATCAGTCATTCTGTGGGAGAATGTTGGGGTAATCTACCTGTGGGCAGTTCTACCAGACCACATCCTACATGGTCACTGTGAGTCAGAATCAGCTTCGCAGCCATGGGGTTGGTTTACCTATCTCTACTTCTATCTGGAAGGCAAAATAAAATGCAAAAGAAAATCTAAAGATTTCTTCTTTACAAAGTTCATTAAAAAAAAAAAACCCTCAACTCAAAGAATGAGGGAACACATATGATAAAACACTGCGTTGCCTATTCTTTTTGTCATTGCTCAGTGTGAAAAGTCCTTAAAAAATTAACTATTAGACTTACTTGAAAATTGTGCTTTCTTTGCTTTAATAATAATGATGTCCTCTGTCTTTGTTGATTAGCGTTTGTCATCATTTCACAATAAAAATGCAAAAGCCAAACCCACGACCACTGAGTTGATTCTGATGCATGGCAGCCTTACAGAAGTGAGGGGAACTGCTCCCTAGACTTACAAAGGTCGGAAATCTGAAAGGAAGAAGAAAGCTCCATCTTTGTCTAGCGAAGCAGCTGATGGGTTTGAACTTCTGAGCTTGCAGATAGCAGCCCAATGCATACTCATTATGTCACCAGAGCTCCTTTTATAACAAGCAGCAGTCAATTTGTCTTTTTTTTTTAACAAAGAGGACCTCCTCATCTCACTATGGAGTGGAGTGGATTTGGACTCACTGTGACCCCATAGGACAGGGTAGAACTGTCCCTGAGAGGTAACCCTATCCTTTATAGGAGCAGAAATCGTCCTCTCTCTCCTGTGGAGACCTTTAAAGCACTAGCCTTGCAGTTAGCAGCCCAGTGTGTAATGACTTCATTTCTCATCTTCTGAGTTGGTCTCTAGAGAGACCGTTGCCATTCCTATAAAGGCCTACTGTGACACTACTTAACTAGTCTCCCCAAATAGTAGGTGACATTTAATAAAATAAATTTTTATAATAGAAAACCAAGAGCATACTCGCTTTAGATCTCGCTAAAATACTCTCCACTATTTCTTATTTAAAGCAATACAACTTATTCTTCATTTATCGACTTATCTCATTAACTGGCATTTTGCATTTATAACAACTTTTTAAAAAATTCTTAAATGAGGCCTCTAATAGTCCAGTGGCTGTGTCCAAAGCACCCTCTGCAGGCCACCCTCAATTATATGCTGGAAGTCCCAGCAACAACTGGGCCCCACGAGAGATTGAACTTCTCCAGCTAGTCAGTGATGTCTTGGTTGAGCCACAGAAGGTATGCAGGAGCAATGGTGTGATGATGCTAGGTGGTGGGTGGGAAAGGGGAGGCTGAGTGAGGGCTGGTGCCAGGAGGTGGTGAGTCTTGGGCAACACCCAACCACTACCCCTACTGCCATGGATTCAGAGCTGGTGGGGAGGCCATGGTGTGAGAGAGGAGTTGCCACGCCACAGGCACATGTCTGAGACATGCAAGGGGGAAGAGAGGCCAGCAGCAGCCAAGGTGGAGCAGGGCTCAGGCTCCTGCATAAATAATAGTTTTTCTGACAGAATTGGTCATTATGACTTTACCATGTCAATAAAGGGAGAGTTGGTGTATCCCGTTGGGGGTTGGGGTGGTGGTGGTGTTTTTTTTTTTTTTAATGATTCTTGACTTAGAATTAGTTGTGTATTTGTTCAAATATAGAAATTAATTTTAAAGTCTAGAATTTCTGTTACAAAAAATGAATCAATTTGAAGTCTATTAGAAATTAAAACATGGTTTAATTCCTGTATATAGCTTTTGTACCTAAAATTACCACACACACTAGTATTTGCTTTTAAACTTCTCTGAGTACATCACCCAGTAAGAAGTACTTGTTTTACATTATAAGTTCACACACACACACACACACACACACACACACACACACACACTTCTAGCTCTCTCTCATTTTTACCCTTGTCTTATTTCTGTAGTTTGAAAGCAAACTCTTTACAGAACCATATCTGTACCATGTATGAATCACTGGTATTATCTGATCATTGAAAAGTTACAGAAGAAAAGTGTTTTCCAAAGTTGTTTTTACTTCTCTGAAGTATAAAAATGAATATCTTAATTTAGTGTTATGTCTGGATATCTAGCTATATGGTTATTTTTATATATAACCTATTAAAATGTTCTTTTTGTACCTTCTCCCATCCCAAAGAATGCTAACCTGTCTTCTTCCTAAAAGCTATTCTTTTTATTTTCTACCTTTTAGTTGGTGCATGTAAGTTGAGTGTGCTGAATACCTAAAGTTGCAAATTTAAAATGAGAGTTGTGCTGTGATATTGGTTCTACGTTTATCACTTCCTTGACAGCTATTAGACATTCAGAAACTGTTGGGTATCGTCACGATGACTAACCTTGACTGAGCCCTCAGCATTGTTGCCAGCTTTTTAGGGAGCATGGGGAGGGAAGTCAGGGACCTGGTGGTGCAGTGGTCACGCAGTGGGCTGCTACGTGGAAGGTCAGCAGTTGGAAACCAACGGTCTCACTCCTCAGGAGGAAGATGAGCCCTTCTACTCCCGAAAGGAGTTCTTGTCTCAGGAACGCACAGGGGCAGCCCTGCCCTGCCCTACAGGGCCACTGGAGTCGGAGTCCGCTCTGTGGCCATCAGAGAAGGGAAGTCATGCTACATCTTAGTTTTAAATCAGTCGAGTGGATTTGGGCTCCTGGCCATACCGTGTGTGTCAGAATAAAACTGTCCTCTACAGGGGTTTCAGGGGCTGATTTTTTCTTTTGGAAAGCAGATCATCAGAACAAAAGTTCTAGGTTCCTCGGGGTAGAGTTGAACCTTCAGCCTATCCCTCAGCACGCAAGCACGTCAGCAGTTGGTGCCAGCAAGCAGCTCCATTTTACCCAGGGAAGCTGTGGCATAAAGGAATTCGTCATTGCCAAGTAGAGCCCAGCTTTGAGCCTGGCAAGTGTTACCTGAGAACTCACCCTCAGAACCGCTTTCTTCTGATTCCTTCCTGCTGTCACAGTGAGGGAGATGAAGGGCCCAGCCCTTCTTCAGAGAGGTACCAGGAAGCAACCATCGTCCAAAGCCGCACTCCCACTGTGGGAGAAGTCCAGCCACATCTCCCAGGGGCTGTGTAAGAGCAGAGGCTCGGATCCTTTGGTGACGGCAGAAATGTTTCGTCAGGAGAGAACAATACGATGTAGTTATTTCAGCACAGAGCCAACTTGTACCTTATTAAGCTGCTTCATTTCTTACATCTGAAGGCATCAGACACATTTGAGATTCAGTCAACGAATACGATTCTTTTTGTTTTAAGTACTATTTTTGTCAATGTTTTGACAAAGTAGCCAAAGCTCACAAATTTGGTGGAAGGCAGACTGCCAGCAGTCGTTTCCCCGGCACACTCGTGGGAACGAGGAATGGCAGTGGCCCCAGCGATGTGGAGGAGACCGTCATGGTGCCAGGCACTGGAGGTGTTAGTAGAAACCATGAATGTGCCCGGAACCGAGAACTCCACTGGCAAAATGTTTCCATCGGGCACCTGTTCAGTTCTCTGTTTGCTTTTGCTGTTTGGTATTTAGCAGATGTTAACGTGGATTATTACACAGCCCCCTAGGCTGCTTTCTTAAGCCTCTCTGAAGACCAGGAGGGGAAGGATCAAAGGGGAGCATGAAATAGAGCTATTGCCCTGCTTATTTCTATCATCATGTAGATTAGATGAGTTAAAAACAACAATAACTCCCCAAACAGTAAAATTGCCAGGACCCTGATTTTGGCTAAATCCCTCCTACTGAGCAAGCTCAAGCAGGGTTGGGCGTAGATAGGTTCTGCAAATACAAAAGTTCAGCCTGCTTTCATTTCAAGAATGCCCATTTGCACCCACTCGCAACTCTCTGCTTCACACTCACCATCTTCCATGTCAGGGGGCACAAGTCAAGTTTAATGAGATGCACCAGGACAGAAAGCTGCCGGCAAGGGAAGTGCTTAATTTAATAAATTGCAGATTGGAGGTACAAGGAATATTTTTTTTCTTAAGTGGTATTTTCATGGCCTTGGAATCTCCATTTCCGTTATCTTAAATTATTTTCAATAGGCTGAATGAAAAGATCTTTAGTATAGTGTGAGTCAGACTTGCAATATGTGGCCTCCTCGGGCCTGCTGTTGGCTGTTCAGCAGCAATATGACTCCCACTTTTTAAAAAATGTGAAAAAGTCTGCATGTGGCAATTTCGTAGAGCCCATTTTCCTATAGTCCCAACTCATCACGAAATGTAACATGTATATGCTTAGCTGTACACGGTGCATCTTCACAGGGACACACGGACCTTCCTGGCATACATCTCTGCTGTACCATTTGTCTGCTAGTAGTACTTTTGTATACACATTTCTTTTTGCAAAGTACATTAATTCCCTCTAGATGTTCAGATCCTTTCCACCCCCATTCTATAGAAATGCCACATGCACAGGCTGTCTTTCCTAATAAAGAAATATTGTAATAAAAGAGAAGTTTTATTAAACTAATGCAATAACACCATTTTCTTTGAGGATTTAGCACATCATTTTTAATAATAAAAATCAAATTGTCATTGTTGTGCCCTGTATACTTTTTATTTAAATCAGACTAAGAAATCTGGCTTCATGGATGAGCAGTGCTCTCGGGAGACAGGGGTGGAGGTAGGGGGCGGGCATACGAGGTATTGTTAGCATTGTGCAAATGGTTTTCCACAGGCAGGTTCATAGTCGGGCTGTAGGTTCTGAGTATGGTGCCCAGCGAAGCCTCTTTGTGCTGTGGAGCTCAGGGGAAGGGGCATCTAGACTGGAGGGATCTGAGCGTGGGAAGAAGGTGAGAGAGGATTCTGTCACTTGGATTTCCAATGGCAAGGTGTCAGCACCTATTGCCCTGTGCCTGTTCCCACTGCTTCCCTTCACCCTGGGGTGCTCATGGTGATTGAAGAGTCCACTGGGTGAGGTGGCCAGGAATCACATGTTACCTGGCTTTTCGACATGGATTCTAGTTTTTGTCTGGATTCAGCTATTTCAGCTTGGTGTGAAAAGTAAGACCCACAGAAATAAGCATGCAAAAGAGGATAGTGAAACACGAGCATTTGGAGCAACATATTTTCTTTGCCTTCATGGAAAGCAATTTTAAATGGAGTATCCAATGGGCAGATCCCACTTGGGGTGGGATGGAGCCTTGGCCTGGAAGAACACCGAGGCCCCTTCCAACTCTGAACTCTCTGTTTTTCATGTCTAAAATGAGAGGACACATCTTCTTTAAGCCTCACTGACTGATTATATAGTCCCATTTATTACTATTAGAAGCCACAACAGAAACAAAACAAAAAAGCCATAACTTTGCTTTTGAATCATACATCTTTCAGAAAAAAATAAGTTTATTTCTGAAGAAGACTGCCAATAAATGCCTTCTTTAATTTGTTCAAAGGCACTTGGGTAATGCAGGTGGATAGCAATCGATTGCTAATCTAGATTGACAGTTGAAACACACCTTTCTGCTCTGTGGAAGACAGACCTGATGAACTGGTTGCATTAAGATTACAGCCAAGGAAGCCCGAATGGCGCAGTGGAACTCTCCCACATGGGCTTGCTGTGGCTGGGAGACTAAGCTCGATGGCTGCTAACAATGAGAACAAGCATGTGTTCAAGCATTTGTCAACTGGGTATATAAGTAAATATATTGTTAGGGAATAGGGCTTTTTGTTTTGTTTTTTGGGAGGGGCATCACTGCCTGCTGGTGATGGGAGTAGGAGGCCTAGCCTTGCTGCTGGATGTGAACCTCCAACCCAGTGTAGGGCTTATTTTCTTAAAAAAAACAATCTAGATATCTTTAAAAAAAAGTATACCAAGACTCTCACCTTACTTTCAGGATAGGAAGCAGCAGTGCAGACAGGTGATCTTCATGGCTTGCATGACATTCTGGGATTTACCTTCATGCAGAGTGGAACCCCACATGTTCTAGTCATAAAGAACTCCATGGTAGATGAGTATTTATTGGATTTGGTTCCTTCAAAGGTGTAGGTTATAATACACGTGTCACCCTTTTTAACCTTCCACTTCAACTGCCACCAACAAAAGCATAATTTCCAGGAATGAAAACTGTCTCCAGCTTGCTTTGAGGTATTTTTTCCCAAAGAGAAAAAGAAGCGCTGGGGTTTGACTGGGACAGTTTGCTCAGTACACACCTGGTGTATATCACTTTAAAAAATAAATTATGCCTCATTAAATTACAATTAAATGGAATCATGATCATTTGTTTTTCTGGAAGGAAGATGTTTTGCATATTGAAAGCCTAATTTGTTGCAGGTGACAAAAAGGCTGAACAGATTATCTAATATCACTTCATTTTGGGGGGTAATGTTTACTGGTTAGTGTGTAGATACTCGAGTAGTTCAGATGGATTTTAGTGTGGACTGTAGTATTTTCATTTCAAAATGTATTCTACCACTGTATCATCATCTCTCTTCACTTCAGACAGACCTTTTGTTAAGGAAACCACACTTTTGTGTTCTGGGTTAGGTGTGAAGTCGTATTACTGTGTAGTCCCTTGTCCCCTCCACTGGCCCGGTTCTCACCTTTCTTTCTCTGTCCAGCGTAGTGTATCGTCCAAACCCCACCCAAGTCAGATACCATGTCTTCCAGGAGCACTGCAGTTGGAAACATTTTTCCCTCTTTTGAACAAAAATGGCGCTGGTTGTACCTCCGTCTAATGCCATTTGTCCTCATTTCCACATTGTAACTACTATGGCTCTTGCCTTAGGCCTTCTTTCTCCCTTCAAATAGTAGTAAGCTCCTTGGGAGGACCCTGTGGGGCTTAGCGAGACTCGGGGTCAGTGTGTCTCAGACTGGATGGTGGTTATTGAGCTCAAAATGGCTGGGCCCATCCGAGGTAGAGTTTCTCATAGATTCCCAGCTAGATCGCAAGGGCTAGTGCACAAACTGGAAATAACTTTTCTTCAGCCAGCCACAGTAATGTTCCTCAAAGCTTTGTAGTTTCCATGTGTATGGGTCAATTTATGGCAAGTTTCAAAAATTGTTGGATAAATGTGGATGAAAACCATAGCAAAATAAATACAAGAGCAGATTAAAAAAATAGAGGGCCATGTACTTTGTTGCAAATAAGTATTGTGTAAAAATGCTAGAGCAAAGTATATCTGGGGTTTTAAAAAAAATTTTACCAAAATTCTTGACTTTGTGACAAAGTGGATTATATTAGATTATCTCTCATTTTACACTGTAAATTGCCTTATTGAGCATTCTGTCAGACTTGTGTACTCTTTGCTGGTGCTGGAAATAATATGATGCATATATTTTTAAAGAACCATTAATAGTATAGGGAAAGAATCAGAAGTTTTCTTTGACTCTTTTCTTTCTTTTGTGCCTGGAAACCCAGGAGCTCTTTTGCTGGGTGTTTCTTGTCTGTGCAGATGTTCCTTCTACTGCTCTCAGTCAACATGTTTCCTGGTTCTTACATGGCCTCAACTAAACCAGGCAGGGAATTGTTATAATCTGTCCCTAGAGAAACCTCTGTTGCCGATGATGAGAAAAATACTTAATGGCCACTTTATGCACTACTTGCAGTATGTTTTAATATAATTACTGATATGAAAGTTTAATAAGCAAAATCCTAGTTAATTTATTAATTTTCCTCCATTTATACATTCTCAATATTCATGACTTTGCTTTTTAGAAAAGTATGTCTTTTCTCAGTGCCCAGGTGCCATGCCACAGCCTCTGTATCTGAGGCTGTATAATGGCCATGTCCTAGTCACACCTACTGCCTGGCTGGTTGGTAATTAAAATGCCAGACAGCCTCATGGCAACGGCTTCAGAAATACTAATGTGGGATAAATTATTAATTCATATTCTATTGGAGGTAGTTTCAATGGGATAAATGTTGACTTATCTTGATAATTAGATGGGTGATTTGTAGAGTACGTCAGGCATGCGTTCATTTTCTTGTACTGGTCCCCCTCTGATGGTCTTCTGCTAACAACACAGGCCCCCTTTACAATTTTGAACTTGAAGAATTTGAACCCCTGACATTTTTGTTTCTTAATCTCTGCCTAAAACTATAAAAGCACATAAATAACCATAAAGAAAGCAAGTCTCAACAAGATCACTGAAACTCTTTTGTGCTACCAATAGGCCACTTGTTATTGACAGTGTCAGCAGTAGAAAGAATTCACCTTGGGACCATAAGCTCCACAGATGAGAGTCAAGTAAATAATTTAGAAAAATGTTCTAATCCTCTGGGGTAGTAAATGAAGACAATGCTGGCCACCTTGTTGGTTTGAGACTCGATCTTCAAATAGGCAAATGAACTAGAGGCTGGTAGAGGCAATATTCTACCAGTCTCTGAAACGATAAATATTGTGTCTTATTCATTTAAAAATATGCTGATGAGCAGTCATTTCAAGGATGCTTTGTCTCCATTTTTTTTCCTTAGAGAAAGATTAATTTCAAGTAAATTTACTCAACATAAAAAAGGGCAAGAGAAGAAACTAGATCATTTCAAATTGAAAAGAATTTAAAGATGCACCAAATCACACAGATAACTAAGAGCCCACTAGCTTCTGATGAACTCATTCTGATCAGGAACAAATAAACTGAAATAGGGCCCATCAGAACAGCCATCTTTCTTGTTCTCTCTGCAAGATCTTGATGTAATCCTCAACTCATGATGATAATGTCATGGGAGGAAGGATACATTTATAGATTTTTTTCCCTTGGGACACTTAAACACAATATAACATAAGAGATGTCATAAATATATATCTATGTAGATCTGAGAGCAACTCCAAATTTTGGTAATCTAAGATCCATTAAAATGCTAAAGTGATGTATAAGACAGCAGAAGGAAGAAGCTAAGGGGAAAGGCTCATTCTTTATGTGTAGGGTTTACCAGCAGAAATTCTGAAAATAGAAATTTTAGCATCTTGTTGCTATTGGAAATTGTTAATAGTTTAAATTCATTTCACTGGTGCTTTTCTACATACTAATTTGGGGACTTTTATCCTTGAAACAAAAGAACCCATTTTGAACTCTTCAGGTCACTTAGTGAAAGTGAAACATAGGCAGAAACAACTTTTCATTTCAGGAAGAGAATCAGTACCTAGATTTTGTAACGTGTTCTAGATGACAAGGGCCTCACTTATTTCTGAAAGTGTGCTAGGTTGCCTAGGGTTACTTAATCACTTTCCCAGAAAGGTATTCTGATTCCCCATCCTGACAATCCTGGGTGAAACACACACACACACACACACACACACACACACACACACACACACACATACCTCCTCTAGCAAAATTCACATCAGTATCTATGCTTTGACCAAGTAGTAATTAGGATTTCTCTCATCAACATAGCATAGGTTTCTTAGAGTGAAAATGTCTTACATGATGTTTTGAGTGGTGATTTCTTCTTGGAGGGTTGAGAATTGTGGGATGTATGTTCCTATAAATGAAATTCATTATGCTGAGTTACAATCTATGACTTTATTTAAAACAAAATGCCTACCATACCATACCAACCAGAGATGGTATAATCCTTCTGCATCCATTATCTTCCCACATTTAAACCAGATGACAGGAATCTGGTAGAATGTCCTTTTCATTCATCTTCTACTCAGTAGAAACTGTGTGTGTGTGTGTGTGCACGCACACATGCACATTGTTCACAGACATAACCTTTCATGACTTGGAATTGTCCCATCATTCTTATATGCACATTAACATCTCCTTCTCTTTCCAAGGCACAGTCAGACTTAGTCTCCCATCTCCCGGTGCTGTGAGAAGGCCACAACTGGGAATGTAGAGCCAGTCTCCCTGTGATAATCTAACAAGCATGCAGGGTGGAGGTGGATTTGCATCTGCCCAAAATATTAGCTTCCTCCCAGTCAGATCTCCAGCCCATTTCTTGAATCCGTAATTTTTCTCCAGACTTGACAGCTTCCTCCTCTTGTGTACTTGCTGTCATCAGAGCACAGGAAAACACGAGTCTGCATTTTCAAGCTTTCTGTTTGGGTGAGCTACGCATTTGGAGCATGTCTGAGCCTATCGTGGCATTTTTGGCAATCACGAGTGACTGATGGCGAGTAGTGCCCTCCAGCCACTCCCTGGGTGTGATGCCACCTGCATTGCTCTCATGATGGCACCAGAGCTTCTTCCGAGAGGGCATCCCAGAAAGGGTGGGGAGATCTCCAGTTTCTCTGCAAGGACACCCAGGGTTGGCAGGTGTCCGGACTGGGAAGTTATCAGATGGCTAGCCTGAGTTCTATCCATTTGGATTTTGTCTTTTCTTCTTCTTTCCTTTGCTGTATGACAAACATCCACATTGAAACACAGTGGCCGGTCACACAGAAACTCAGCCAAACTTTTTTTTTTTTTTTAATCGATGTAAATCTCCCATGCTGTTTAAATGTCGGAACTAAATTTACCAAAAACTTGGCAGATTTGTAAAGCTGAGCAGGACTGACAAGTGTTCCCAGTTTCAAGCAGAGAGAGTTCTAACAGTTCCAGAAATACTTGTAGGAGGCACCTGGTGGTAATTGCAGTTTCATGATTCTTCCCAAGCGCCTACCTTGCTCGTTGGCACCTCTGTCTCACTGATAAAGTGTCATTGGAGAAGGGTCTTCAAGTCAACCACTGACCCCAGAAGACACGTCCATTCTCCCCAGATCTTCTTGCTAGAGAACCCGGGGTGGGGGTGGGCTTGGGGGTGGGGGTATGTGTGAGGCCAAAGTTCCTGACATCACTGCCCAGCTGGTTATAAGTACACAAATCAAGGCAGGGAGGAGGGTGGAAGATGGAAATTACATGCATATCTTTAAAGATATGACTTGGCCTTTTTCTTCTCCTTCTTTTTACAATTAATCAGGGACTGTTGTCTGAGATTCTGCGTAAGGAAGAAGACCCTCGGACGGCCTCTCAGTCTCTCTTAGTAAACCTGAGGGCTATGCAGAATTTTCTCAATCTGCCAGAAGTGGAGCGGGATCGCATTTACCAGGATGAGCGAGAGCGGAGCATGAACCCCAATGTGAGCATGGTCTCGTCGGCCTCTAGCAGTCCCAGCTCCTCCCGAACCCCCCAGGTGAGATACATCCGCCTCTGCCTGTTCACTCTCTGCCTTGGAAACAGCTTGCCTTCACGGATTCTGTATTTACCCTCTAAAAGCCGAGGGACACCATTCACAGATCTCTTAGTTCAGACACCATGTTGATTAGAAAAGACCAATCTCTGACCTCCTAATACACTGCATGCCGTTTCTGCTCCAGAGGAAAGTCCCATTCTTCTAAGCCCCAGGGCGCCCTTGAGGGTCTGCAGGTAGCTGTTTCATTGATCTCCCCCAGTTAGACACTTGTACTTTGCAAGGCAAGCGCTTTGCTTTTCCTCACACCCTCCATCCATTCATGTATCCGTCCGTCCGTCCCTCCGTTCATTCGTGTGGGTGCAGGGGGGTGATTGGGAGCAGAGCACAGAAGGGGTATCCGAGGTCTGCGGTGTGCAGCCCAGCATGGACCGCTTGGGAAGCAGCCTGTGCATCACAGATGCCTGATGTTAGAGCACCCGGGATTCCATGTAGTGAGCCCTGAGAAAATGACAGTAGAAAGGTTAAAACTGGCAAAACTAGTTGCCATGGAGTCGGTTGTGACTCATGACAATTCCAGGCATATCAGAATAGAATTGTGCTCCAGGTTTTTCAATGGCTGACTTTTTAAAAGCAGGTCACCAAGCCTTTTTTTTTCTTCAAAATACCTCTGGATAATGTTGAACTTCCGATCGTTTTGTTAGCAATTGAACACGCTAACCATTTTACATTTCCCAGGGATGTTAGTGGAAGCGTAGGTCTTAATTATTCCCCTTCCCAGAGTGATTCCCTCCTTAGTATGGGGTGGCATAGCACCCCACCTTAAAAAAATAAAATTGTGTTTTCTGGCCTTTTGGAAACTCTGTGTACGTCAAGTATCTGGCCTAGAGGATCAAGGTCTCCAGGCATTTGGGAGTCATTTTCAGTGCAGATGTGAGTCCACTCATTTATAGCCTGTGAGCTGTTTCCCCTTAGCTTATGGGGAGGGCAGATCACAGGACATGTGAAGCTGGACACCTGAGACCCACAGCTGTGTATTAGTCACATAGACTCACAGCCTGGAGCTGTGAGGGACACTGCACACCATGCACTGGGGAACAGATTGAACAAGCAGAGGTGGTGAGAAGCAAGCTCTGTAGTAGCAAGAGGGTGAACTGCCCTGGTTCCTGCAAGAGGCTGTGGCTGCCTTCGTTGACTAATTCCACAGAGGAGCAGGAACCTGAGAGCGATGCTCTGGGGTAAGCAGGAATGAGGCTTGGTCAAGAGGAGGGGCAGCGGGCAAAGAGGAAGAGCCTGCGTGTGATGGATTGGCACCGGGGCTGCCACAATAGGCGCAAACAGAAGAACCACTGTGAGATGACACAGGGCAAGGGTGTGCTAAGCTCTATTGTATGGAGAGTTGCTGTGAGTCTTATCAGACTCGCTGGCCCCTAGCAACCGCAACATGATCCGCTGGTCTGTGAAAGAGGGGTTTGCAGTTAGGAAACCATATGCATGGGAACAAGGAGAGAGGGAGACTTAGAGTTAGGACACCCTGGGTGTACTGAAGTCACCAGGTGTCAAGGCATCACTTAATGGTGGAGCTGCACCTCAGGCCACAGATTCCATATTTTATTTGCAGTGTTTGTGGGACGCAGACATTGAGTTAGAAGCACAAAAGCATATTTAGTTACTGAGCTGGGTGACCGGTTAAATGTATAATTCACCAGCATTTTCACTACTTTTGAAGCTCCTTTCTTTCTTTCTTTTTTTTTTTTTGAAGCGCCTTTCAAAAAAGAGCTCAGACATGCCTCACAGTCATTTAATCTGGTAGTGCTTCTCAGAAATGTATGTCTACTTGTTAGAAAATAATGCAGGTCAGTGCATTTTGGTTTTAGCTCCTTGAAAACATTTTTCTAATAAGATTGTAGTTTAGGCACCCTTTTGAAGACCATCTAGCTTTCAGAGCCACATCACTTTACAAAATCGGTCAATTAGGGTCAGTATTTTGCTTCTCTCTTTCTCTCTCTGTCTCTCTCTCAAATTTTGCTTCTCTTAAAGAGTAGAAAATATCATCTTAAAAAACCCTAGATAAAGGTATCTTTTAGGGAGATATATGAGGGAGTCTCAAAAATTTCATGGAATTTTTCATTCTCTTTGAATTCCAGTTTCTATGAGCCTTTCGAAGCTCACATATAAATCAGGGAAATTAATCATTTGGTCTCAAAAATAAGTGTGTGCTATTTCCCTGTGCTTTTGAGAAGAGTCATCCCCTCTGCCTGAGCGGGTACTCCAGAACAGGCTTCTGTTTCTGTTGGAGAAAAGCTGTGAAGATGGGAGCTATTGAAAAAATTTAAAGCATTTTATCTTTACCCATTTCCCCTGCAGCCTCTCTCAGTAATCTAGTGTGCCTCACCTTGGGAGAGTAAATGGTGGACCGGTACCCAAGGTCCAGTGTGCTGACTGGAGTCAGCACCGCAACCATTCAGGCACCTTCCCTAGACCAGGCAAACAGTTCTCCAGACCCCGTTCACCCTTTGTTGCTGCTTTGAAAACAAGAAAGAAATAGAAGAAATAGAAGAAATCTCCACTATAACTTTAAACCCTTGGAGTCTCTTTTCTTTTTTTTTTTTTTTTGTTTTGTTTTTTGGGGCATCATTTCCCTCTGGTGGTGAGAGTAGGAGACCCAGCCTTTTCTCCCGTGGAGCCACTGCTGGAATTGAACCTCCGTTCCCAGTGGGCCACAGTCCCACGCACAACAACTATGCCACCAGGGCTCAGCCCCTGAGTCTCTTTTCTTAACTCTTAATTTAATAGCAAAAGCAACAACAACAACAACAACAAAAAATACACCTCAAGGACAATAGTGATTCTTTATGAACATGTACTGCATCCAGTATTGTGATGAGCATTGTACATGAATTCACCCCTCTCCGTGTCTGCTGGGTCCCCATGTTATGGATAGGACACTGAGGCTTGACTGAGGGAAGCGATGTATGCAGGGTCCTGTGACTGGTGACTGTGCTAGGATGTGAGCTCAGTTTCTCCTGACCCCAGAGCTTGCACTGCTTACCAGATAGTGCAGTGCCTCGGTTGGTTCTTCTCAGCTGCTAGGGCCTCTTCGAGGACACTGACTGTGTGATTTAAGAAGAAACCTGCCTTGAGAAAAACAAGAAATAGCAGGCCAAGATGAGGTTCATCAGGGAGAGTAGTGTGGTTAACAAGAACGAGAGAGAGAGAGAGAGAGAGAGAGAGAGAGAGAGAGAGATGACTGGAAGAAGAGAAGGAAAATTAGATTGTTATTCAAAAATCTCAAATCAGAGAGGAAGAGGACATTTGTACAAACAGTAGTGAATAAAGATTTGCATTTGGGGGGGGCGGGTCATGGAGCACAGTGGTCCGAGCCCCCATTTGGAGCCTGAAAGACTTGAGTTCAGAATATGGCTCTTTCACATTCATTTGTGGCTACTTGTACTTCTAGTGAACTCAGCCTCTACTTTTATTATCAGTCTCCTTTTATTTAAAATAAAATGAGTAATTCTTAACTTAAGGAGTCTTTAAGAAAATGAGATAAGATAACAAAAATAAAGCATTTTCTTTAGTGCCCAACCTAACGAAAGTGGGACATGTTGTTAGCTGCTGGTAAAGCGATGCCCAGTTCACTGCTACCCACATGCAATGTGATGGCATGGTGCTTGCTGTGGCTCTATCCCATGATTGATTTCAGATCATGCTGTTGCACTCTATTGGGTGTCTTTCCAGGCTTCTCTTCCTAATCTGTCTGCCTGGAAACCCCACTGAGACCCGTTCAGCATCATCATAACAACTAGGTCTCCACTTACAGATGGGTGGTGGTGGTTGCACATGAGATATCCTGCCTGGGGATCAACCCCAAGTGTCTTTCATAGAAATCGAGCCTTTTACCACTGAACCATCAACATTCTTTCCTCAATGACTTATTGTTATGCAGAGGTTAGGAGATGGTGTCAAGGAGACATGGAAGAGACTGGCCAGTCGCAGGTATCCTCCTTGGGAATCAAAGCCATTCGGTAAAATCATGGTATGAAGTCTAGCTTCGAGACACCCGTGTGAATGATGCCCATGTCCCTGGGCTTCCCTGCTACATCTTCCTCTAGACCCCATACTCCTCAATCCATCAAATCTTCACTGAGGAAGCATCGCCTGATTCCTCTCTTCCTGTGATGGAAGGACAACTCTCTTGGATGAAGCTCAAAGTTGATTTTGAAGCACAAAGGAAAAACCAACAATTCACATAGACTAATTAGCCAGCAGTGCTCCTGAACCCAAGGATGGAAGTAGACTTTTCTGGGGTCCTGCTGGCATTGGTTCTGAGAATGATGTCCAGTCCCTTTGCACATACTAGATGCATGGAGAACATGTGGGGCCCAGGCCAAGCAAGAGTTCTGAGGAGCAGATGCAAACATTCGGGGTTATCCTAACCCCAAGAAGCACAGACACCTTCAGTATTGCCCTTCATTTGTCTTGAAGCTGATGGGAAATCATTCAATTAAAACGAGCACGGCAGAATACATAAAACCACAATATGAGTTTAAGAAAATGAAAACGGCACATCAAAGGCATTCTGAAGCCTAGTTTTATGAAATGAAATTTTGTTTCATTTCCACTGATTTCCTAGGTGAAATTAGGTGACTGTCTGGGTAGCATAATGATGACAATGATGGGAAGCCATACATACTCGAATGACATACGTAAAGCTTTAATAAAGAATGAGAGAGACTCCGGGGAGTGCATTAAATTGAGTAATAATTTATTATTTAGAGACCTCTACCCATTTACTCTCTCTCTCTTTCTTTTTCTGGAAGCATTGGCTTTTCCTCCAAGGTTTGTCAATTTCAGAAACAAAAAGGTCCCTACCTGTGTGCCGGGCACTTGCTTTGCCTTTCGCTGGCTGCATACAGTTCAGTGCCCCGTGGCCATCCTACCTGTGAGTCACGCCGTGCGCTGCACAGGAAGGGCCAGGGTTGACAGGACTCCGTAGGTCCTATAGGAATGCACTGCAATTATTTCCAATCACAATTAACCTGATTAGAATAATGGACAGGAAGTGTCCCTCTGTAGCTAATGCAGTTTGGCATCAGCTGACTGAAATCCTTTGGTAATTTCTGCACAGATGGCTGGGCTGAATGCAGCACTTTTTAAATGATTATTTTCATGGTCTCTTGGTAGGCCAAAACCTCGACACCGACAGCAGACCTCCCCATTAAGGTGGACGGCGCCAACGTCAACATCACAGCTGCCATTTATGACGAGATCCAACAGGAGATGAAACGGGCCAAGGTGTCCCAAGCCCTGTTTGCCAAAGTGGCCGCAAATAAAAGTCAGGTGAGTACTTTTTACAGGAGCAAAAGTGAGGGCTGGAGTTCGGCTCCTCTCCTCCCCTCAATAAAAGTACATCTGTTCCTATAATAATAATATCAATAATAACCCCCAGGGAACCCGTCATGGTCTGCCTTTTATTCGATGATTTACTTTGACTCTCACTGGAGTTCTAACCAGAGACTAAGTCGAAACCCAGCTCTCATTCTTTCACAGAATGCTTCCCCCCTTCTCCCTCAGAAAGAAGAATTCCTCCCTTCACTATACACCCTGCTCAGGTTTCATTGTGGGCGGTGATGGTGGTAGTACTGGAGCAGAACTTTGGGCAGAACAATGCCTTCCTGAGAGCAGGTTTGAGCCAGGTATCTCCAGCTTCTGTATTCCTTCCAGGGGAGTGACTGACTTCATTCTAATAACCACTCTTCCCAAGCCCCAGAGACGCTTTAGGATGGCAGGTGTTTCTTTTATGTCTCAGATACAGTTGTTTTTCCAGGAGGGGGGAAACATGTTGGGGAGTCCAGAGTAACTGTGAAAATCCTACACGGGGTGTTGGGGGGTGGTGGTGTTGGGGGTGGGGGTGGGATGAAGAAGCTTATCCTGTACCATTTTTCCGAGTCGGGTATTGTAGGGAATGCAGTACCCCAGGGAAAAGAGCAGACAGCTGCTTAGGGTTTAATTTTTTTCTTTTCTTTTTTCCCCCTGAATTTGATGGCAGTTTTGATAGGATCTATTATCTGTTTCAACTTCTTAAAAGGAACTACTGTCCATCGTAGAATGGGCTCTGTTGAGATCCTTACTGATTGACCCTGAGGCTGAACAAAGACTTGGTGCCGGGTGGAGGAAAGGGAAGTTACAGCACAATTCAGAGCATCCTTTGATTCCGAGCTTGATTTCCTCTGTGGCCTCACATGGCAAGTGTTTTAATTCCTACATATGTGAATGCGGAAACGGTCAATCCTCTTTCTAACAGACCTGCTGTGTACTATAAAGAAAAGAAGTTACTGGATATTGCATTTCCATTGAACAAGAAGATAATGCAATTTGAAATAAAACATTAAAGATTTCACAGTGTTGGTTAAATGCTCTCGTCAGATTGTGTATATGGCGTGGGGCTAGCCATTTTCACCTGTGTTCTTGCAACAACATGACTTGAGTGCTTTTTCAGACCTTGGTAGAGGGAGAGGACTAGAGAACCCTGGGGCTTTGAAGAGGACTGAAATCTTTATGGCCCCCTTCAATTTCAATCTAGTGATCTCCCCCACGTTGCTCTCATTCTCTCTCATCAATGAAATCAGCGAAGTCCATTTACCAAGACATGATGGCCAACCATGGTAGGAAACACATGAAAAGAAAAGACCATAGAGCCTTCTTAAACTGTTAAATGCATAAAATCCCATGTACCACATGGCAAAATATAATGAGAGTTGGAGCTGTTAAACGAATAAAGCTGTTAAATGCATAATGCCACTTGGCAAAACTACTGTGCATTTAATGGTTTTCCACTGTGTAATAAAGGACATATGTGGTAAATGTGCAGCGAGTCTAAAAGCTGCACAATGGATTTTGCAAACCTGCCCCTTAGTCGTGACTTGATGTAAATATCAAAGTTTCACTTGGTCCTTGTTTTATAAGCAGTTTTCAAGAAAATGTGAAGACCACAGTCTGAGAACTCGATTCAAAATGCTTGTAATCTTCTTGTTGACTTGGCACCGTGGCCCCTGGAAAGAGTGATGCCTCCAGCCTCCCAAAGTAATTCAGGTGGCTGATTGAAAGCTGAGTTTGCCAACTGGCAAAAGCATAGCTCTCCACATTTTCGCTGCCTCTTGAAAAAGACCAGTAGCTCAGGTTTTCTAGAATCTGGAGGGAAGTGGGATTCTCGGGATTGATATGCTCAAGGATGAGGTTAAACCTAAGGAGGACTGTACGTGGTTTTGAGGTTGTTCTTTCTTCAATGAGACATTGTGCCTGTTCTCATTTATGAATGTGACAGTGAGTGTAAACAGGTGATGGTATTAGCAAACCAAGCATCATTTCTTGTTTATTAAATAGTACTTTGCTTAGCAAAGATTAAAGAATGCTTTCGAAGGTGGTTTAACAGAGGATAGTCACTTCCATTGCTAGGTGTGAGTTTTTGATTGATACAAGGTATGATTCAATGAGGAGGGGACACCCACGCTATAGGATTTGAGGACAGAGAACAAAGATTTTTTTTCTCCAGTGTGTTTGTATCTTCACTTCTTTTCTCTCTGCTTCCTCACCTTCACATTCTGCTCTTCTTCTCCCGCCCCCTTCTGCCTTCTCCTCCTCCTCCTTCTTGAGGGATCTGACTTCTTAGAGTGACTTAGTAGGCAGACAAATAACAAGAACCCTGAATGCTTTTGGAGGTGAGATTAGGAGGACCTGTAATTAGGAACGCTTGTAAACTGAAATAGGCTTTGAGCCCAGATGGTCCAATTCAAATGTGTACAATGACTTCTCTCATTTATTTGAAATTTCTTTTAAAAATTTAAAAATAGGAATAAACCTCCCATTAAGCCTCATTTACTCCTTGAGGTGAACTACTCGAATCAGCTGTTACGAATAAGACCTAACACTACTGTGTGTCTGGCAAGCTTTGAAGACAGAGTGGGAAAATACAAAGGCCATTTTGGAGAGGCTAAGGGTGGCTAGGCACTGGAGTAGGTGAGGTCGAAGTATCTCAGCATATAGGTTTCATGGAAGAAGGGATTCAGGCAGGTGAAAATGTACGTCGGGAATGTGTGTGTGGTGGACATTGGGGTGAGTTTTCAGAGTCAAAGATCACCTCTTCCAGTGTCTCAGCTGTAGGTCCTTTGCCATGGTCAGGTTAGAGTACTTATCTCATCTCATTAAATCTCTTTTCTCTAACCCGTGCTGCTTTTTGCATAAAGAAGGAGTTAAAGAAGGAAATAAACATAGCTAGGGAAAATTTTGCTTATATCATTTTTACCCGACTTTCATTTTAAATTTAGGACCAGTAGAGTTCTTTAGAATTGTGTGTGCACATGAGCTCTCAGGTTTGTACCTCCTTCCTCTGCTGACTCTTGGGATCTCTGGACACCCAGGGATAGAATGATAAGCTACGGTCAGTTATGGTTCTCTGTGAAACAGGGCTGAGGTGGCCGTGGTGTGTAACTACTATGTCAAGGCATGTTGCACATGGTCTACGTGACTTCAGTATGCCCCTTATCTACAATGGACCATCAAGAAATGACCACCTCAGCAATGCAGAGTATGAGGTCACAGGGACTCTTTCTCCTGTACTAATGAATTGTCTGACTCACAGCAATCTGCATGTATCAGTCCAACAGACTATATATATATATATATATATATATATATATATATATATCAACGACTGTTTATTTTTTGAAGTCAGTTTCCAAGGTTCTCTTCCAAGGTATGCACTCAAATCTCCACCCTTGCAGTTAGGTACCAGGCACACTAACTGTTCGCACCATCCAGGTCCTTCTGCTCATCAGAGCTTCATGCAATGGCCTAGTGTTCTGACTTAAGTTCTGCTAGGCTACATCCCCCTTACCTGGAGTTGTTACTCATCTCCTATGGCATGAAAATTCCAGAAGGGGGGAGGCAGAGCAGACTCCGGCACTCCCACCAGAGCCCTCCAGGGCTGGCCAGGCACTTTGTGACATCTTCAGTCGTGTTCTACTCAGCACTGGCTCTCTTTTCTGTAGTTCACAGGGTGTCAGCCACTAAGAATACCCAGGATAGCTAGGATAGCATTCTTTCGCTACCCTGAGCTGAGGTTAGTTTTCTTTTGTAAAGAGAGCAAATCTCCCTTTATTATTTATATACCCTACAAAACACTGGCATTTAAGATTATATTTCCCTACTAACTTTGGGTGAAGAGAGAGAAGAGAGAACAATGAGAAGAGGCTTATTTTCTTCCCTATCATCCTCTCCCCCACCCACTGAAAAATAAATGAACAAAATCTTCATAAGGCCCCTGAGCTTCCTTTCTGTATTATTAGAAAGCTATAGAGAAACTGAGACTTTGCATTCTGTTGAATGTGGACCAGCATGAAGAGACAGTTCAGTTGTAAATCCCAGATAGCTGTCAATGAAAAGACAACAATCAGACCAATCCTAGGGGTTGCTGGGATAAAGAAAGGGTGTGATTTGAAGATGATCAGGGGTCTGGAAATGTCTCTGCTAAAGTAATATTGGTAGGATACCCTTCAGCTCCCCAGGGATGAAAGGTGGTTGCCAGTCTGGGAATTCTTCCCCCTGTCCTGTGTCCTTTTCTGAGCCCACCAGTCACTGCGCCACAAGCTATAGCAGCTGCCACCAGTGCCCAGGAAAGGGAGAGTCCTTACTCTTATTACAGGAAGTAGAAAGGGAGGCAGAGTCCACGATTCCACTGCAGCTGCGGAAGATGGACTTCTGGCCTCCCACACACAAGTCTGAAATAGTTTCCTCTATTGAAATGGTATCTGCCAGATGATTGCATTTGTTAAAGTCTATGTTTCACAACATTAAGCTTGAGTACCTTTTGCATGCTAAACCTTATGTCCGATCACCATATTTCTACAAAAAATTGCATTGTGAGTTCTCAGCCACTGGCTTAGCAACAAACGTGCCTCTAAGTGGAACACTACTAAAGATTTTAGATGAAGAATTTAGGCTCTCACTTGTTGAGCTTTTTTTTTAATCCTAAAACTTCCTTATAGATGGCCTAATTTACTTAATAATCTTCATGGCAGTTGATTTTAAATAAAACAAAAAAAAAGGGAAGGAGGGCAGTATAGAGAAAAATAATAAAGAAAAAATGAAATTATTTTATAAAGGGAAATGACATATTATTCAGCTTATCTCCCCTTTTGCTCTTTTCTTTGTCATAATCAGTTTATGATCTAATACCTTTTCTTCATGTACTCCCATGCAACTGTACTAAGGCTTACTTTTGACCTCAAAATATGCCAGACAACAGTTAGGGGTACATGCTTCTTTATAAAGGGCATTCTTTAGTCTTTACTTAATGAACACTTTCAAAAACTCAGAAAGTGAGGAAATGAAGAAGGGAAAATATGGATCATCCATAGCTGCACACGCCACAGATAATTGCTATTAAGATTTAGAGCTTTTTTTCCTAATGTATATGTGTGTGTGTGGGGGGGGGGGGAGTGTACACACATATTTATGTCCTAATTAAGATTATACTGCAGAATACATAGCAAGCCAAGACCAACAATCATTGTTTTCTCAGGCAAGTTGTTTTTGTTTCCTTTCATATGGGAGAGTAAATTTTCACTCGTGTATAAAATATTATCTTTTGTCTCATCACTGAGCCACCTGGCCTGAAGAAAATGTTGCACAAGGATGAGAATTAGACTCTGTTGCTTCTAAAACAGCTGGATGTTAATCACCCCATTTTCTTTATGGGGTGGCTGTGTTGGGGAAAGGGATAGCTTTGGCCATTGCACATAGAAGTTTGTCTGCTCAGACTTCTGGTATGGAAATGTCCCAGGCCAGATGAAGCCCCATGTCAGGAGAGTTGGGGGCTCAGTCTCACTCTTGATGCTCTTGCTCTTGTCACCTTGTATTCGCATATGCCCGTGTCCTTACCAGCTGCCAGCCAGTCAGTCCCAACTCATGACAGCCCTAGGTAGGCCAGAGCCACACTGTGCTGCATAAAGTTTTTGATGACTTCATGTTGCAAAGTAGATCACCAAGCCTTTCACAGGCACCTCCACATGAGCTCCAATGGTTGACTCGTTGAGCACCAACTGTGCACCACCCAGCAGTTTTGAGGCGGTTACAGTGAGGACACACAACCTGCTTGAGGAGCCCTTCCTTCTATCCATCCACCCTTGATTCCTTCCTTCCATCCATCCTTCCATCCATCCATCCATCCATCCATCCATCCATCCATCTCAATGGACTTCACAGGAACACAGTGATTTGGCAGCCTTCTCAAGGAACAGAGTTTATTACCCACAATTGAAACATGTAGACTATAAAATAGGAATTATCTACAAGATTCCCATTCAAAAGAGATTACAATATGGGCTGAGCCCCAGTGGCGTAGTGGTTGAGTGCAGGACTGCGGCCCACTGGCTTGGTGGTTCAAATTCAGCAGCAGCTCTTCAGGAGCAAGGCTGGGCCTCCCACTCTCACAAGAGGGTGGTGATGCCCTCCCCAAAAGAGATTACAAGAGATTCTCATCACCATTTGAAAAAAAAATCAATATACCAAATAGTGAAGAAATTAATTCCCAAATGCCACACTAAATGGGCAGCCAACATAATGATGCTTAAGCCTCATGTTGAATCCTGCCTTTCCCTGATCTCTCAGCACAGTCTACAGGGAGTTGGTTGTATTAGGATAGCTGCCACAAAATTCCCTTGATAGTTCAGATTTGATATTAACCCTGTAGTAAAGAATTTGATTCTTTATGCCACGGTCACACATAACCTTGCCAGTGTGTCATGCCCTAAAACCAGTCTTTGTGAGAACCGTGAATGAAGAATAGTAGTCACAGAGGTGATGTGCAGTTTTTTTTAATTAAATCATTTTATTGGGGCTCATACAACTCTTGTCATTATCAATACATCAATTGTATGCAGACCACATTTTCATATTTGTTGTCATCATCATTCTCAAAACATCCTCCTTCTACTCAGGCCTCTGGTATTTCCCCTCCTTCCCCCCTCTCCCTCCCCATGTACCCTTAATAATTTACAAATTATCATTATTTTATGATATACAGTTTCATGAAGGCCAAATACCTTTAATATATTGCTAAAGCTTTTATTTTCAAAGCAAAACAAAACAAGCCAGCTCACTGCCATTGTGTAAGACTCCACCTCCAAACTGCCCCAAAGGACACAGTAAAATTGCCCCCGCAGGGTTCAGTCTTCATGAGAGTACAAAGCCTCATCTTTGTTCCACGGAGTGTCTGGTGGTTTTGATCTGTTGACCACCACATAACCACTCTGCCACCATGGCTCCTAGAGCTTATAGACTGAATTGCATCTCTGTCCACAGCAGAAATGCCCAAATTGCATTAGTTTGCCTG
Source organism: Nesogale talazaci (assembly GCA_004026705.1). Taxonomy (NCBI): domain Eukaryota; kingdom Metazoa; phylum Chordata; class Mammalia; order Afrosoricida; family Tenrecidae; genus Nesogale; species Nesogale talazaci. The sequence continues at coordinate 49,332 of PVJH01001580.1, read as the reverse complement.
TTTGGAAACTTGCATGGACTTTAATGCGTATGAGATTATCCTTCTGAAACCAACTCTCTGAACTCCCCCCAGGTCTCTTGAGGAGAAGAAATTGTGCTAGACTATGTTTCTGACAGTTGGAGGGTATTGGAGCTTAGGAAATGTCCCTCCCATGTTTCTGAAGAACTGTTTCATCATCTTCCTTTTATAAAAGGGCCTGCGCCAGGGTGGAGGAAGCTAGGAATCTAGAGCATAACTGCCCTCCGTTAAAAGGGCAATATTTGCAGACACAGCTAAAGAAATAGGAGAGATGCCTGCAAGATAGCTCAGAGGTAGCTGAAAACCATTCTCCACGAAACTATAGTTTAGGACCAAATGTTCAATTTTGAAGAATGGAAGAAGCAGCAGATCACTTTGACTTGCCACATTCAAAGTATATAATAATTAACCTTGAACTGTAACCAAATGCTCCATGCTAGCAAAATAAAACAAAACAAACTTCAAGTTTAGATGACCTCCTTGTCTGGAATTCATTGGAGCCCTTGACAGATCTCCCTCGTAGTTATCCTTTTATCCATTTCAGTTTTCTTGATTAGGTTATCTTGAATCATTAGGGAGTTTATTTATTTTAATAGACACTTATTGGATTCATGAAAAGAGAATTCAGTGACGAAGGAACAAGAGCTGAATATTATCTGGCTCATTTCACACATCAGAAGAGTCGCAACCAGCTGAGGAGAAATCCTTTCACAGTTAGAAAAGTTTGTTTGGGGACTTTATGTGCTTCCATTTAGAAAATGAACTGTCTGTGGTTAATAATATGAATTTTCTTTTAAGACACTTAGAAAACATTCTCTTGTGGTTGCATATGCTGACATTTTCCTTATTGAAGATGTGGGTGAGTAAAGGGCCTTTTATATGTCTGTTGCAGGAAGGTTTGACTCACTCCCCTGAAGCACTGTTCATTTGCCGACTTAATCGGTCCCCTGAGTCCCCAGAGGGGTAGAAAGGTGGGGACTACTGACTGTTCAGTAGAGTGAGCTTACCCTGTACACGCTGTGTTAGACCCACAGAAGGGACCAGTAGTAACCGTGGCAGAGTCCCCCTCTCAAGAAGCATGCATATCTCCTTGAGAGGCACAGAGCGATGCCCCCTATTCCTCTTGAATGACATCAGCGCATGCTGTGGACGTGTGTTTCTGGCTGAGGGAGTCCTGAATTTCATGTGTTCTACAGTATTACAAACACTGGAAATCTTGCCACCCACAGAAACGGTGACTTTCTTTTTTAAACAAGAAATGTTGGATCATAACTACTGTCCTGGGGTAGGAAGCGCAAATAACACACTAAGAGGCTAAGGCCGTTTCAGGACCATGGACAGGACCCCCCTCCTTCCCCCACCTCCCCTATCACTGCTGTGAGGCAAATGCATAGCTGGTGAGAGCTCTGGGCTGTGTGATCCTTGTGGAAAGGAAATATTTTAAGCTTCAACAATTGTTTTTCTTTATTCACTTTCAATCCAGGTGCTAAAAACAAAACAAAACAAAACAAAAACCTCTGCTCTGCTATGATCTGCAGCAACAACAAAGAAAACAACTTAAGTTTTGAGGACAAATTTTTTAAATTGATGGATAAAGTTTAGTGCCCATGAGACTTGTCACTTATTTTAAGAGTGAAAAGTCTTAAAGAATGAAGCTTATGAAGTATATACTTAACCAGATCATTGTGGATCCTGATTAATATCCAGAAGTATTATTTGATTATGCAAAAAAAATGTGTTTGGACTAAAACTGACCTTTATTGAAGTCCTTGCCCCCAAGGAATCCTTGTTAGAATTCTTGTTAGGAGGAAGGGGGTGGTTTCATATTCTTGGTTTCATTAATGACCCTTGTTAGAAAGTAAGAAAGGTGGGAGAGATGAGGAAAAGAAAGAAGAAGAGGGGGAAAAAAAGACAAATTAAATAATCATTAGTCACACCAGTTAAAAAGCTTCCCAATGAATCCCATAGCCCATAGGAGTAAGATGTAACTTCTCTGCACATTTTAAATAATCTGACCACCACCTAAACTTCTAAACGATGCTTTTGCCCACAAAAGGTGCTTCAGATGCTCTGGATGTGTGTGTCTCTCTATGTAGCTCATGTTTCCTCTACCAGGAATGTGGTTCCCATCACCTCCTCCCCCAACTCTGTCAGATCCACCTTAAATGTCATCTTCTATTAAAGGCCTCTTGTCAGCGATTCCCCTTGAACTTGTAAGTAAAAAGGAATTATGCAAATTAAGATATAGGTGACAGATCAGCCCCTTTCATGGCACACAATAAGTGGTCAACCATACAAGATCGGAAGCTGAGTTGATGTTCTGAGGTACAATTTCAATTTCTATAATGGGGCAAATTGGGTCACCTCCTACTAGACTTGAGGAAACTAACTTCAGACGTCAACAGGATTGCTCTTAAGATTTACTGTTCATCTCCAACAATAAATTTAAGTCTGATACTGTCAACCAACCCTCCATTTAGTCCATCCTAACTAGCATCTCTTGAGCATCTATAAACAAAGAACCTGCTCTGTGCTAAAAATGCTCAAATGTGTAAGAAAGGATAGGCTAGGCGGAATCTTGAGAGAGCTGACTGTTCTGATGGGGTCACAGACCTGCTCACCTCTCACCATAATGACCATCAAATGATAACAGATCTGAACAAAATTCTCTGGGATCATGTGAGACTAAGCAACTGATTTTCCCTGGAGGTCACTGAGATCAGGTCTCCTGGGCCTTCAAATATGGCCTCTCATGATGGACAGGAGGACAAAGAGTTTGCTATGAGATATTCCTGATAATGGAGTGTGTATTTCATGGGTCTTTGCCTTGCATGTTCAGCTCCTGTGAGTAATTCATAGTGGTTGGAGAAGGGGTGGGCAGAAGCCATGAGTGAGAAGGGGGAGAAAATTGTGGACCCCTTTGTTGTCTCTTCTACTGGTCTTATTCTGATTTAGAGATTTTGCGGTCTTTCATTTAAGTAAATAATAAGTGAAATGATTCATTTACTAAAAAATATATACTATAAGGTTGATTACCATTTATACTCATGTATAAGCTGAGTCTTTCCAGCACATTTTAAAGCGGTTTTTGTGGTAAAATTGTGTACCTTGGCTGATATTTGGGTTGGCCTATACTCAAACATATACGGCACTCATCTTTCAAAAGGATTAATGACATCTCTTTAAGTAATAAGCAGTCCTAATACATTTACAACATGATTTGCTTTGTAAATGTAGACTGGCATGCACCTTTCAGAAACACGTGGATTGTAAGCAAACTCTAGCTAGATTGGCACGAGGGAAGCCTCACCTGCATCTCGGAACGGGTGGCCAGAGTTGTTCTTTCTACCAAGGCAGAGAGATTTGTTTAAGAGGCCAATGTGATGACTGAAATGGCATGTTAATAACTATTTATTTGCATATGCACTGAATGCTTGGGGACTGATTAACCACTGATGGCAAGGAAGCAGCATGCCAAACTTATCTTCCTTCTCCGGGTTCAAATTTCAAAAGTAAAAACAAGATTTCACCAGGAATTCCCTCATCTCTTTATGCTTACTCTGCATGTATATTTTGTTATGGATGTTCCAGACTGTCTTTTTTTCTTTCATTTTTTGCATTGGAACAAATTTTAGAATCACAGAAATGTTGCAAGAATAGTACAGAGTTTTCATACATCCCTCCACTGTGCATTTATCAAGACTAGAATGCTGACCTGGTTTCACTTCTATTGACTAAAGGCCTTATTCTCATTTTACCAGTTTCCCTACTCCTGCCCTTTGTGGTGTCTGAACTCTGTCCACCTTCCACACCCTCTCTAGTTATGATTGCTTCATCATCTTATCCAGTCTGCGGCAGTTCCTTGGGTCTTTTCTCATCTTCTGTGACCTTGACACTTTTGAAGACAAGGGGTCACTTCATTTAGCAAGCCTCTCTCCATTTGGATTCCGTGATGCTGTCTCATGATTCAATGCAGGTTGTGCGTGCCTGGCAAGACTCTCTGCCAGCAGTATGCGTGTGCCCTGCAGTACACCATGGCACAGAGTTCATGATGTTCACATGCCATCCCCTTGATCACATGGCTAAGGTGGTGTCTTTGTAGTTCTCTGTAGTTTTTCATCCTGAGCACTACTAATTATTATTGATATTTCTAACAAGAAGGTGTGGACCTTGCAATGTGGAACTGGGAAGGAACACAGAGACTGTCTTTTGGGAATCCCTCAGCTGAAGAGCCTCAGTGTTCCAAAAAGGAACTTTGGTTGTGAGATCGTGGGTGAAGAGATAGGTCACACTAACTTCAGTGTCGATGCTTCAAACCGTCGATGAGCCACTCCTGAGGAGAAGAATGAGTCTGTCCCTTCCCATACAGACTTGCAGTCTTCACAGCCCAAAGGGAAAGGCCTCTGCTATCCTGGAGGACTGCTGAGAGCTGGACTGCACCCAGTGGCAGTGGGCTCAGAATGCTTTGGTGGATGCTCCAAGACAGTAACCCGGACCCAAGGGCCTGCAGCTTGTGAAGGACAGAGCATGAACTTGTCAGGCAGATCGCAAGACTCTCAGTAGAACATTCGCTGCACCTCCTGGCCAGGCTCAAACATTTGTAGTTCTCATAGCTCAGCTTCCCCTCTGTGAACAAACCAAATCCACCCTGTGTAAGGGACACGATCTATGAGGAGGAGTCCAGGCGTCACCCTGGGGAGCGCATGGAGCCTGTGGTCTGTTGGTCCTCACCTCCCGAGAGGGGGCAGGGCTCTCAGTGCCAACAACTGAGCAGTGTGCACTCCCCCCAGCCCTCTTTGGTCGAAGCTTACAGCTGGCCCCAGGGATAAATTGCAGATGGATCCAGCCTCCACAGTTCCCTCAGAGCAGGCCCCGGCTGGAAGGCAGGTGAACTTCTGTATCAGCATTTCCGAAATGAAAAGAATTCTCCTGGAATGCTCCACATAACACATAGGGAACAACAACAAAAAAACCTACTTGAGATTTTTAACAGAAAAAGGAGATTTGTTTATTAATAATTCATGAGTTCCCATTGAACATGCACGACAGAAACAGTGCTATTCAATAGAGAATACTGTCATCTGTCACTGTTTTATTTGACATTTACACTTTTTTTTTTGCCTGATACTGCAAAACTTTCTTGGATGGCATGCAGAAATTATATAAATGAAAAAAAAAAAAGATCCCAGTGTGGGGACTCTTCTTATCTCTCTTTATGTGGTGGGGCCCACTCACAGTTCCATGGATGCGATCATGCAGCAACAAGGCACTTTTCTCTCAAGCCCACCAGCCCCCAGCCACGCTCATAAGAAGCCCATTGGAGAAGACAGAGGTGAGCCTCCCATGTGCGCTGGTGGACGTAAAAGATAGTGGCCGGAGTGGGAAGTGCCACGGGAGAGTCGGTTTCCTGAAGAGGGTTGTGCAAGCACACAGGGTGGGCAAGTGAGTCAGGGGTGGGGGGATGTGTGGGGGGGAGGATGCAGAGCATGGCTGCTGCAACACAGAAAAGTGACAGGAATCCATGCCATCTCCAACCTCAATGCGCATCTCTGTAAATGGCACCGTGGGAGCTCTCCTGGCGGGGAAGGTCAGCATTTCCACCGAAGAGCCAGTTCGTTAGGAGTACCTTGCAATTTTGTGCTACTAGGAGGCTCTTGACAGTCTTTCTGCTCCGTAGGTTAGTTATTATTTATAAAAATCACAGAACCAGCTGATACATTCATAAGCTAATTATTGAAGCAGCTGGGTCCACATGGTGCAATATGTCCAAAGGCTGTGAAGTATCACAGATTTCTTGGGGCCTGCTGTGGTGGGGGTGCACTGGTGAAGGCTCCATCCCTTAATCTGATCAGCCAAGCAAACACTTTGTGGGGAAACTAGATTAATAACCCTCTAAATACCATGAATGTGCTTCATCTTCAAAACCGGGTTCTCTTAAACACGCGATTAGCTCAGCTGCACCAGGGATTTGGGGAAGTTCTCTGGTGCGCTCAGAACAGGGTCTTGCTGGCTGCCTCCCTGTGCCAGAAATTAATTTGGTTTGCTTATGTCTGCACACATGGTCACACTTGTGTCTAATCCGCTTCCTAATAGCTTCAAGGTCAGGACCTTGCATGTCAGTGGGCAAATTGAGCACTACACTTCTTAAAGACTGATGGCAGACAGCACACAGTCCATGACGAGGCCTGCAGTGTCGTTCTAAGTGATTGTAATGAGCGCAGATTATAACAGCGCATATAAATCAAACGCAGCAATGACTGTTGTGTGAGACATTCCGAGTGTCATAAGTGGAGATACCACTCAGCTGTCACCTGTCTCCTTTCAAGCTGCGGCTTCCCACAATGCAATTCACTTCTCAAGCGGAACAGCAGGTGCTGCTTTCCTTCAGGTCTGGGTATCTCAGAACTTCGTCTTTTAACAGATGTAGGTTTTTGTTTTTATTTTCCGTTAAATGATTGGTCTCCCTGCTCTCGCTTCCCCTGGGAGATGTTAAACATACCTGTTTGAAACATTTGAAAAAGAGTTCAGTTGGAGGCTTATTCAGATCTGTGAAAAGACAGAGAAATAGGAGCGATTTTCTTTTTCCACAGATGGTTTATTTTTCATTTCAAGACTTTTTTTGCCTTTGTACAAAGAAACCCCTGAGGAAACACTTCGGGACTAGGGGATTTTTTTTCCAAAAGTATCATTTATTTGCTGGTAGAGATGGAAAAAATTAATTGTCTTCATTTTTCATATACATAGTGCCGTGAAAACCATTATAGTCTCTCAACTGAGTTGAAAAAAATTTTTTTTTCTATGAATATACTTGGAAAAACATTCCCAAGCAAATGATTAGATATCTTGTTTTCATTCTTCCTAACCCTCTAACTCTCCCCAGCTCCCCGTTTATTGCAAGAAAAGATCAGGTCTGCGCAAATGTGGCCTCTCACTTGTAAAAACAAGGCAGTGTTGTGTTACAGATTAGTTTATAAATCCCCAGCGGCTTCACAGTTCAGTGCCTACAGCTGCTGCAGATGGGCCTGGGTTTTTGTCTCTGCGCGGTGCTGCAGCCGGCAGTTGAAGGAGAAAATGGAATGATCAGGTTATTAACATGGAGGCCGCGAGGAAGAGGCTGCACAATGAGAACAGCTGGTGTGGCTGTCTTGGCTGATGCAGCGGAGATAATCAAATCTTGCCTTTTTTTGGGTGAAGGCAGAAGACACAGTGGAGAGTTAGACAAACAACGGCTTATGATATTATATGGGGTTTTTAGAATGCGTGTCAGGAACGTTCATTGGCTTACGCCTTCTGATAGCGTATTTGTTGAGGTCGCAGCCTGTTCTCCTTTTTAAAAAGTCATTTGTGTTTACTTAGGCACCTTGTTAGAAAAAAATGTACTCTTTTGCAAAAGGCGTGATGTGGGACAGTTCTTGGGTGTTGTTTCTTTCTTTCTTTTAAATTAGTGATGTCGCTTGGAAATGATGGGTTAGAAAGTGACTGGATAAAATATTTTGACATGAGCCAGTGAATGATGTTGACAGCATCCTCTGTATTATTTTCATATAATCCATCACTATTTGCATTACATTTTCTTTCTCGTGCAGTTGCGAGAGAGGGCGAGCATCCGGATACCTGAGTCCGGAGGCAGACATTTGCAGGTGTGACTCAACCCACTGCCTATACCTTTCTGCAGGTGTGGCTGCTGTGGGGAGGAGGTGGATGAGAAGGTTTAGAGACCATGGCTTTTGGAGACCTAGGCAAATGCACTTTTTTTTAATTCTGATTAAAATTATTGTTCCTGGCTTTTTTTTATTGATTGATTATCAAAAACTATGTGCCCCTTAGGTAATTCAATGCTGTGTACACTTAGGTATGTTCTCTTCTTTGGAATTTGCCATAGTACATTTTGTTTGCCACCTTCCCACTTTGCTTGTGATAGCATTGCACTGGGTAGCGTTTATAAGAATTATTGCTGGCTATCACTAGCCCTCTGCCTCAGAAGAGTTAGATAATGGTCGTCTTATTTGATGTTTATTTGTTTGTTTGTTTTACAAAGAAAGCACAAGCTCATGGAGACTATCACCAGTAGTAAGATGGTTGACAAGCAGGAAGAATCTAGGGCCCTGGGGGAGCCTGGTTGGTTTTGGGGGCCACCATATATTTCAGTGTCTCTCTAGGTGGTGTTTGGGGGGGGGGCACTTTTGTTGGGACAATATGGTAGGCAGGGCTGTCTGACTGCAGTGAGGCCCTGCACTGCCTCCTGGGCGCACTGCCGGTTCACTCAAACGGCCCCCACTCTCTCTCCAGGGCTGGCTGTGCGAACTGCTCCGCTGGAAGGAGAACCCGAGCCCTGAAAACCGCACCCTGTGGGAGAACCTCTGTACCATCCGCCGCTTCCTGAATCTGCCCCAGCACGAGAGGGACGTGATCTACGAGGAGGAGTCTAGGCATCACCACAGCGAGCGCATGCAGCACGTGGTCCAGCTGCCCCCGGAGCCCGTTCAGGTCAGCCCCCACCTCCTGGGAGCAGGGCTCTCACGCCTCCAGCTGTGGGGTCAAACTGGCACACAGCATCAACTTCCATGGGATGCGGAGTGCGTGTGTGCATGTGTGCGTGTGTGTGTGTGTGTGTGTGTGTGTGTGTGTGTGAGAGAGAGAGAGAGAGAGAGAGAGAGAGAGAGAGAGAGAGAGAGCTGAGTCATCAAATACCATAGGCAGCAGTTAACTGTGAACATTTTTACTTGTGTGTTTGTGAAGCCAGAGTACATGCAGAGACTTAATTCTCCCCATCAGGAAAAAAACAAAAACAAAAACAAAAACTCCTATCAGTTCATTCGCTAATGAAAGACCATGAAATAGCCAGTGAATTGACCAAACATTTCTCCCGCAATGATTCTGCTATAGAAGGGAACTGCCTGCCAGACAGAGGAAATACTACCAAACTCAAATAGGAAAATGTGACAGATTAGACCTTGAAGATGAATCTTTGGGTTCCTTTGCTTATGAATTCAATCTTGGGTTGCAGATTTCTTGGCTGAGTTTTTGGCCTTCACTGAGAGCAATCTTTAGTTCTGAACGTCTTTGTGTTGCATTGCCTCTCTCACAGTCTATGATCCATTACTCTTAAAGCAACATAAAATTTCCATGGTTCGATTGCCTTGGACTGCTGGAACAATCCAAAGGGGGTTCAAAAACAGATATCTGCACTTTGTCCTGAATCATGGGCTACACTGTGAATGTTTTTAATTGCTAAGAAAGTGCTGGGCAGTTTTTCTTTTCCCCTAAAAAGAGGGTGGTGGGCCATATACGTCTAGGGACCAGTGACCTAGAATGCTGTGACCCTTTTATATAGTTCTTCATTTTGTGGTGACTCCCACCCATATATTTTCGTGGCTACTTCATAACTGTAATTTTGCTACTATTTTGAATGAATCGGGTGATCCCTGTGAAAGGGTAATTTTACCTCCAAGGGGTTGCAACCTGAAGGTTGAGAACCACTGTCCTAGCACCTTAACTCATGAGTAAAGTGTTTTTGTAGGCTATTGTCCAGTGTCACCATTATCAACTCCCACCAAGAGGGTTTGTTAGGTTGGGTTTGACTAGAGAAGCAAATTCGTAGACACTCCTGTGTGTACATGAAAGAGTTTTTATATCAAAGAGTAATTGTACATTAAGAAAACATCTCAGCCAAGTCCAGAACAAGTGCATAATTATTAGCCCATATACCCGACACCAGTATATAAATTCTTCTTCAGACTCAGGCGACACACTGCAATGACACTGTGGGTCCAGTGGTGGTGGAAGTATCTCAGTGCTGGTGTGGGTCTCTATGTGGCTCCACCAGCTCCAGGGTTCTGGCTCCATCAGTGTAGCTCCAGGTAGTTCATCAACAGAAATACCACACAGAGAAAATGTGTGTCCAGCTTCTAGTGAGCTATTAATTCCCTTCAGCCTCCAAATAAGGTCATCAAACTGTGGCCTGATTGACAGACTGGACACTACCCCTTCCTCAATTTGGCAGTAGATTATGTAACTGCCACAGAGGGCCTTCCAAGGCCTCTGTCAAAGAATGGAAGGAAAGATTCAGGAATGGAAGAGAGAATGAGAAGAAATAGGAGTGGTGTGTGGGTTCTTGATACAGTAGGAACAAGGTGGGGAAAGACATGGGAAAATGCCCCTCCCTGGGTTTTCTGTGGTTCCTTCCCTCTTGCTCCACTTCTCACACCTGGCAACAAAGCCGGACTGGTCTCAATATCACTTCGCTTTTCATCCACATATTGACATCTCAAGTTAATGCTTTCATGCTGCCATTGGTTCATTACCAGCCAAGCTGTTCAATTCATATATATGCACCACTATTCCACCCCTTCAGAGGCAGTCCCTTACAATATCCACAGCCTACATGAGATTAAAAAAATTTACTCTACATATTGATAGTATCCCATTTTTATCATAGAAAGGTGAAGAAGTTGGAAACTTTGGAGCATTTGAGATAAAAGTCATGCGACTTCTTCTCTTTTACAATTGGTGGTATGGATGGTTAGGGAAGTCGATTGACAACTGAACAATTGGGAGTTTACATCTCCTCAGAGTCACTAGGCAACTTATTTAGGTTGAGCACAGCTTCCTTCTGATACATATGGGCTGCCAATTCTCCTCTGACATCGGAAGAGCCTCCAAAAAAGTTTGGGGGAAAGTCTGTTATCTTTCAGTTCCTCTCTTTGACGTCCCTTTGTACATACGTCACTATGGGTCCTAAGACACTCGCTGACAACTGTTTTTTTTTTGTTTTTTTTTTTAAACTAGAATTGAGGACCTTTTGTTATTTGGAGATATCTTCTATATCTTGCCAATCACTTCTTTGTTCACACATCTTCATCTCTTGAAGTCCCTGTGTTTAGGTAGCAAAATAGCAATCAACCTTATATTTGTCTTTTGCTTAACCAATTTGAGTACAGTACATCGCAGAAGAAGACAGCCAATAGATTTATGAGTTTTATTTTCTTTTATGTTAGCTTGCTAAAATTATAGTTCCCTACCAACGTTCAATGTCTAAGCAAGAATCAATCTATCATTTCCCCTATTATCTGTAAGCACATTGTAGCCATTAATTAACACTGTTAACTTCTGATAGCACTAACATGAATTCACATGTTTTATACAAGGTTACTCTTATTCCTAGTGTTCAGGGCTTGAAAACAAGGGATTTTCCTCTACACCGACTTTGCCTTAGCTGTTGACCTTCATCCCTTAAACTCCCGTGAAACTCTTCAGTTAAACACTGTCTTTCCTTCTTTGTGCTTGCCTCTGAGTCACACTGCTTTGCAACACTGCATTTATATTTGTCAGCAAAATACAACGCTGTAGATTAATTATTTATCCCAGTCATAATGTGAAAAATGAAGGAAAATACCGGAAGCCAGCCAGCAGCACTCTTGTGACTGTAGAGTACAATACAGTTAGTACCGCCTCTGTGGCTTGAGGAGGATGGTGTTCAGGAAGATCCCAAACTATTTCAAGGAACATCTTTAATTCTCTGAAAGCCAGGCCATTGGGCACAAGGTGGGAATCCTTGTGGACCCTTCTAACCAGTAAGATTTTAGTGTAATATCACTGATTACACAGCATGTTTAGAGTTTTAAAAATCACATTTAAACAATGCTGTATTTTGACTAAGTAGAAAATACACCATTATGATGTTGCTAAATATGTGCAAAACCCGTGATCAAGAGCTTCTGGTTTATGAAGCATATCAAAAAATGCACAGAAGTCCTCTCCATTTGCTCTTATGGAAGAATGCCATGTAAATGTTCATTTTAGGTAGCTAAACAACAAACAAACAAAACCAATTTCTGTAACATTGATTGCAGCTCATGACCATCATATACATTTCAGAGTAGACTTGTTTTCCCCCAGTTCTTTGGACCCTATGATCTTCCTCTGAGGTGTCTCCAACTGGATTCAAGCTGATATCTGCCAGTGTGTTGCTGAGCACATCACTCTTTGCATCTAGGGACTCCTTAGGGGGACAGTGTTTTCCTTATGTGATAAAAACACGAGGCAGTAGTCTTTGTGCACACTTGCCCATCCGATCAGGCTGTGGAATCAGCACCCCAAAGATGTCCCGGATTAAAGAAAGAGCTTCACGGCACGTTCTTCTTACTTAGTCCTGCCACCTGACATTGAGGCACCCTTCTGTGTCAAAGCTTCTCTTCTTCTTCTTTTTTTTTTTTTTTTACATCAGATAGGAACTTATTCTTGCTTTTCATTTGCACACAGAGACAGTCATATTGGTATTTGCAGATGTGCTTTACATCTGCAAAGGGTATAAGAAATTTACACATACACTGTCAGAGCAGGAGATTGCACATAAATTCCAGATTTCAAGTTATAACTCAGAAAATCAAAAGGGCTGATCCACAGGGCCAGAATTCCCACATGACTGAAGCTGGAACCTTTTAAGTGCCCCTCACACTCAACCATCCGGTTGCCAAGGTTCTTGTTGACCCACGGACATCCGTCTCCTTCATCAGGTCTCACCCCTGGCATGCCACCTCATCCCGTGACTCTAGCAGTCTGTCAGAAACCACAGCACCCAGGCAGCAAGTGCCTCTGCCCCCACCGTGGCACTTCTTGGAAGAGAGCCCTTGGGTGTCATTTCCATTCACAGTCTCAGGTCTGAGGGCACAATGGTTAAGTACTTATCAGCTAGGTCCATTGCTCCACAGGAGAAAGCCGTGGCAGTCTACTTCCATAAAGATTGCCGTCGTGGAAAGCCAGTGGGACTGTTGCACTCTGACCTATGGGGTGGTCATGAGTCAGAATTGCCTCAGTGGCACAACAACAGCCAACACAGTCCTCTGTGTGTTTACCAGTTGACCCAACACCAGAAAACCAAACCAAACTCACTGCCACTGCGTCGAACCCTTCTCACATCCACTAATAGAATGGGGTAGAGCTGCCCCCTGGGAGCTTCTGAGACTGTAGCTCTTTATGGGACTAGAAAGTCTCGTCTGTCTCCCATGGAGTGACTGGTGGCTTCCAACTTTGACCTTGTCGTTAGCAGCCCAACAAGGAAGCTTTATGCAAACTTACTGCCGTCCAGTGCATGACAGAAAGCCCCGTGGCTCTTCTGTGGACCTGCTCGTGGTTTTGAACTGGAAGCCATTTGGCTTGCAGCCCGACCGGTAACCACGACAGCACCAGGGCTCCACCCAGGGCTCCTCGCATAGACACCAGAGACTTCACAAGGTTTGTGGTACAACGCCACTATCTTTCATGCCATTGTGGAAGTCCATTTGTACATGTTAAATGGAAATTCACTTAAGAGATGAAGCAAGGGCATAGTTGAAGCCAGTTTGGACTCCTTTGAGCCCCGGGAATGTGTGGGTCACAGAAGATGAAGATGGCACTTCCTTGGGAAGTCAGATCTCCTTGGGAGGGGGGCATGTGAATTTCACATCACACTGCAGGTTTCTGAACCTCTCCTTCAGCCTCAACTCAGGCTCCTGCTTGGTAGAAGGCTGTCATTCCAGCTCTGCGCATGCTCTGCAAATGAGTGCCATCTGTGCCATCGATTCTCAGTGGAGCAGTATTTCCCCCAAAGGGGTAAAAATTGGTTATATCAAGGAACAAAATAACAGATTTATAATCTTTGTGGCCCTCCAAAAGGACAGAGCACATAGGCAGAAAGTGCAGTCTATTTGTGGCATGCTGAGATCAGGAAGGATGGCATGATTAGGAGGTGACACCCAGCATGGCTTCTTGTTAGCTGCTGTGGGGTGACCCCTTTATGCCACAGTAATGCCAGGTCCACAAGATCAGACCTGGATGCACAGGGTTTTCACTGGCTGATTTTCCAGTAGATTCCCAGCCCCTTCTTTCTTGTCTGATACGTGGACACATGCCGTCACTCTCAGATGGGTGGCAGCTGACCACAAAGTGCACTGGTCAGAAATTGAACCCAAGTCTCCAACAGGAAAGGTGATAATTCTACCCCTGGATGATCAGGGGGAAGAGATCTGGGAAGACTCGATCCACATATGGATGGCACAGCCAGTGTCAACACAGGTGAGGCAATACAGGAAAGTCACAATGGTGAGGAAAAGAGACTTCGTGTTGTACCCCAAAAGTCTGATACAGAATATCCCCCGTGGTTGCAGAGACAACCTCCTCCCAACAGGCACACCCTGAGCCTTATAGCCCAAGGCCCTCTATTGAATGGGTATCCTCACCTTAAAATACAAAGCTAGTTGGGTGTCAGGGTCTTAATTACTACCAAATCCACTTTACAATGGGAAAAAGCCAAACAAATGGCGGGCCTTGCCTGCAGCCAGGAGTGGCAGCTGAATGGAGGCACAGGCATTTGGGGCCCTTGCTCTTCTCTGACCACATTCCCACCTCTGACTGCAGCCGAGAAGGGTGGGTGTTTCTCTGACTATGAATAGGTCACTGAGTGGGGTTCATTGGGAAGTATTTGCCAAATTGTTAATATCTGTGTAGTTAGTACTTTATTGCTTTATCATATTTCCACCACAGAGTTTCTTTCCATGAGTTATTCTGTAAGTTCAGAAATTCTGAGTTTGCTGCTCCGTGGTTTCCTGACAAGTACTTATTTTTAAAATTCCATGCCATATATTGAATAAGAATGTGAGACCTGGTTGGGGACAGCTACTAAGACGATTATCACGCCTCTGCTCATCTGAATTCATGCTCTCCCTGGGGATGCGCAGAATTTCCTGAGCTGTGGGTTCTGTCCTTAGTATTGCTAGCGGTTCTGAACCTCAGGGATGACTTACTTCCCCATGAAATACTGGATGATGTCTGGAGACACACCTGATTCCTATAACCAAGAGGTTCTACTGGTGTCTCATGAGTAGAGGCCAGGATGGTGCCAGACCTCCCACAATGCAGAGAATCATCCGTCCCCAAATGTCAAAAGTGTTGAGGTTGAGAAACTTTGGCATAGCACACCAATAATTGCCCTCAACATGTACGAGGAATAGCTCATAATGATCTCTGAGGCTGGTTGTGAGTTTTTTTGTTTGTTTTGTACAAAATACAAAAATACCAATAATGATGTCCAAGCTGGTGTTGACAATGATTATTGTTAATTGATGATTTTTGATCGTCAATCCTTCAGATTGTGAGGACTTTACACCTTTCATTTTCTTCAATCCATGTGGGAAACCAAGAATATGCAGGGGTTTACAATCCACTTTCACAGATGAACACTGGAAGCACAGGGAAGTGCAGTGACCTGCTCTGGGTGCGAATCTGCGTCCATGCCTCTCTGGCATTCATCTGTGTTCTGGAAAGGATAGTATCCCACATTCCTTGGGCACATATTGTTTGCTAGCTGGCATTATGCAGATATGGTTATGTACCTCTTTTAATTTTCATCATCCTTCTGAGTAGAATTTACTTTGGGGATTTTTTTTTTTTTAACACGTGATACTTCATGCAGTGAAACATAAAGCTCACTGTTGTGGTGTCAGAGAACTGATGTGAGTGAAATTTCTGTTTTCTACCAAGCTGCCTTGTTGTTTTTGTGATGGGCTCAGCATATGATTCTCATGGCTCATACTTCCACTCCACCCTGAAGCACCAAGGACTCAGTTGGGCCCTTCCTCCCTGAGTGGACCAGGCTATGCCTTTGTTTGTGAATGTGCTTCTAAAAAGACAGCTTCTAAGAAAATAAATCAACTAATTAATTAATTGATTAAGGATGTTTGCAAATTCTCTAAGCAGGTTACAAGAATTTGTTTTCTCCTTGGATTCATTCCAAGATCCTGTTCAAAGCCTACTGTTTGGAAGGAACTCCAGAGTTTTGAAGCCCCACTTTAGTCGTGAGTGGTGATGTAAATGAACGCTTGCCAATTTTAATACATTACTGCAGCATTTGGGTACCAGTATGCTCTCACTTGGGAAGAAAATTAGTTACTTGGTTTTTGAAATATTTTACTGTGCTGTAGGTGAAAGTTTACTGAGCTTATTTCCCATCCAGCCATTAACACAGGGAATCACTCGTTAAATGCCCTTGGGTAGGGTAATTCCCCACAACAAGTCAGTATTCTTCCCAGTTCCAGGTTCGCCTCCCCAATTCCAGTCTCCGCCCCTTTTTTCCTGCCTTATGAACTTTGCTTTTGGACAAACACTGCCCTTATGGCCACATGTAGTTGATGGTTCTCAGGAATATGTTTCTACCAGTGTTGCTATTCACATGACAGGCCTGCCTCTTCCATGGCTGAAGAGGAGTCTCCAGGGGTGGTTTCTGCTATAAGTTAGAAGGAAGGGGTGGTGTCTCAGAACTCTATTCTCAAGATTCCACCACTCCCTCAGACCAGTAAGTCTGGAATCAAAATTTGCCCTACCTTTTTACTCCCTTCTACCAGGTGCCTTCTATTCTGATCTGGAGCAGAGCAGTTGGTGTGGCAGCTCTATACCGTCCAGTACCTCTGGTCTCAGATTAGTGGAGTTTATGGCTCATGCAGCCAATAGGCCTTTAGATGAATTGTTTCCTTGATTCTTTGGTTTTCTTCCTTGTTGTAGCTTATAGCGACAGACATGGAGTCCCTGGCCTTAGGTGAGGAGCCCCATTAGCTTTCCATATAGTAATTCATGTTAGGAGTCCTGAGGCACTGTTGGGTACCTGTTGGGCTGCTAACTGGAAGTCAGTGGTTGAAACCCACCAGGGGCTCTGCAGCAGAAAGGTGAGGCTACTTGTTCCCACAAAGATTTGCCACCTCAGAGCCTATTTCAGTGAGTTAGGATTGACTCAGCGGCGGAGGAATGCTTTAGGCCTAGGCAGCGGTTCTCAACCTGTGGCTCGAGACCCCCTTGGGGGTCGAACTACCCTTTCATAGGGGTTGCCTAAGACCATTGGAAAACACATATTTCCAATGGTCTTTGGAACTGAAACACCAGTCCTCTATCCAATTCCGGGTGCATCTGCCCACTTGCAGATACACCCACATACAGTTCCCCGGCATGATGACACCATCGTGCTAACCCCATCACATACACCCTGTACAAATACAGGTGCTTGTGACAGGGTTGGCACCATAATGTACACATGTGGCCCAGTCACACATATGTAGAGAATAGCCACTGTGTAGAAAGCAGCTACTGTGGAAATATCTGATATTTACAGGACGATTCATACCAGTAGCAAAATTTCAGTTATGAAGTAGCAATGAAAGTAATTTTATGGTTGGGGGTCACCACAGCGTGAAGAACTGTATTAAAGGGTCACAGCATTAGGAAAGTTGAGAACCACTGTTTCAGAGGGTAAGAGGAGTAATGAATATTATTACACGTGTATTTATTCAGTTTGAAGAACACTTTTTATTTCTATCATCATAGTTATCTTGTGCTGACCTAACAAAAATACCACAAGTTGGTGGCTTTAAAGAACAGGAATGTGTTGGGAGGCTAAGACTCTAAATGGCAGGATCTTGCTCTGTTGACTCTATGTGGCTATCACTGGATCTCTGCTTGTCTCTGCTTCACATCGCTGCGATGCTCCTTCGAATTCTTTGACTTTGTTGGCCTCTTTCCCGAGAAGACATTCCTTTCATGTCTTTTTGTGAGAGACTACTTGGAAAGTATTGGACGTAGGCCCCACTCTGCTCACATGATCTCCTTAACATAAAAAAGAAAAATCCCATTTCTAAGCAAGTCAAGTTCACTGGGACAGGTGTTAGGATTTCAACATATCATTTTGGAGAGTACAGTTTTATTCCTCACACCATGTTCCAAGTTACCACTCCAGTCTACTTTTTCAAGCATTGCGAGTAGATTTCTCTCATTGATGACGTCAGAGGTTGGGACCACTCAGGAGAGAGGTGCCCAGGAGCTGTGGTTTTGCCTTTCTTTCCTTCTCTTAGAGATGAACTGTTGGCAAGTTGCTTGCCTACATTGAAAAAAAAAAAGAAAGTTCCTCAATGTTGGTTTTCAGTGATGCTGTTGTCTAAGACGTAGAAATCCAGTCTCAGGCAGGTAAGCTGTATGAACAGGAATCAAAGATAAGTGGGTTTCATGAGGATATTGGGCCCTGAGTAGAGTCAGGTCTCATGGAACCTGAGATGAGCAACTCAGTAAATCCTCTGGCTGTACCCTCCCTCTCTCCTGCCTGTCCTTTCTGTCATAGACCCGCCTGTCCCCGGCCCCACCCTCTCTCCACTACCATGCCTTCCTTTCCATCATCCTCTGGCATATATCTTATTCTAAATCTTTGTCTGCTTAGTACTGCTGGTTTCTCCGAGACAGGATGCTGCATCTTCAAATTCTTGGTCTGCCCATTTTTCTATTACCTCATGACCTTTTTCGGGGCCTTTATTAAGGTCTGCTCCTGTAGCCAAGCCCATACATACTACTTGCATTTTCTTATAAGAAGGAAATTGATCCATATTATCCTCACAAAAGGGGAGTGATATTTAACCTCCAGCCAGTAATCTGAACGCTTAACTGCAAATCATCACATTTTAAAGGAAGACTCTGTTGTGCAAACTATTGGAACAGCCTCAAGAAGAATGAGAAGCAGGGAGCTAAATGGTTACAGACCCCAGGTAGGCAACCGGAAATATTAGAGACAGTTGATAACATGGCTGCCAAGACAACTTGGGCTATAGTAAGTTTATATAGCTTTTTTTTTTTTAGTTCAAGACCTGTAAACACATATGTAGATGTGCCAGGGTGATTTTTTTTAAGTTCAATGTGTATCAAAAGTATTGTGACTTTTAATTTGATTGTGCATTTTCAAACATTTATCAAGTACTTCCATGTGTCCAGAGACTGTACCATAGACATTGTTACAGGTGAAATTTAAATTGTAATAGTAATTGGTCGTGAGCCTGTTTACTTACTTTTTAAAGGGGGGGGGCTAAATATTTTTCTAGTGTTGTCATTTAAGTAACTGGACTTAGCATTCTGCTTCTTATTTTTCATGGGGTTGGTTGTGCTAGCACTTTGACCCAGGGGAGCTCACTCTAGAAGGGGCTGAATCGTTGTGACCTGCCATCTTCCACACGAAGCACCCCAAGTAGCTTCAGACTGATGGTGACGTGCCCACCAGGGACTTCTGCTTTGCTCAGTCCTTTCCTGCTCTGTGGGAACCCAGACAATCTTGCCTTCTGGGTCTTCCCTAGCTCCTGTGTTCTTTTCAAGATGGTCCAAATGTAATGTTTTACATATTTGCAACTTAATGAGTTCAACTCACCCCAGGATTTAAACTGAGACAGTCTCCCAGTTTGGGAGATTTTAAAACCAAGGAGAAGGCACTTGACCCGCAGTTGTTCTCTAGGTGAAGAGAAGGGCCCGCATTAGCTGTCCCGTTGGCAAGAGTGCAGACACCCTGCCTTTAGACATGTTTCTGGACTGCTCGAAACCACTAACATCACAGCCACAAATGCCCCACCATAGGGAATATTATCTATCTTTAAATGTCAAATGCCACCACATGTAATATAAAGCCTGTGGCATGTTGACCCTTTTTGTGGTTCTAGTGGGACAATGAGACTGGGACATAAAGGTGAGTCCTTTTTTTAAATACTGCCCAGCCAACTCCATGGTGGGATTGACCCCCTCAGTGTCCACCCTCTTTTCCTCCTCTCCTTCCCCCGTCATTTCTTCTCTTCCTTTCTTTTCCATAATCTCTCTTCTCTTTTCCTTTTCATTTGCCTTGTATGTTTTCTGACGGGCAAGCTAATAAAGCCTGAGTCACTCGGAGCAAACTGAGGAGGAGAAAAGCAACAGAAATAGACTGCGATAGGAAGCCCCCCCCCGGAGGCTGTCTGTGCAGGAAGGCTCGTGGTCTAGGGGAGTGTGCACCGCCTTTTCTCCTAAAGTCTTCTACCAGAGAGGTGGATGATTTGAAACCAATTCATCCTTTTTACAGAGGAAGTCAGTGCACATGTGCCGAGAAGGGCTCGCTTATGCGGATGAAGTCCTCAACTGCTGGCTGTGTTTGATGAGAGCAGGGCTGCTTATTCCAGATACTTTGCAGGAGGGTTAGTTCCTCTAATTAGACCATATATTTAGGAAACTACTTCAGTTGATGCAAAGTATACAGGCAACTTGGAAAGCCCAGTCACACTTGTATCTCTTCAATAGCCTCTTAGGAGGCTGCTTATGATAGGAACCTAAGTGAGTCAACCATACACATGGTCACACAACTCTTTTGGGCTATGTGATTTGAAAAATTAATTCAATAGGAAATAAAATATACAGATGCAAATTTTATTTTTCTTACCTCCCTTTCCTCCCTTCCTTTTTGAATATGTGAGGTAAATTGTCAAAGAGCTTATCCAACCCAATGGAAGCAACAGCACTGCCAGAAACACTGTGAGGAGTTGGGGGAAAGGGGCACTGCCCCTTCTGAAGGCTGGGTTTGAATTCTAATGTCAACTCTGGAATGGGAATTCTTTGCTGTTATAGGACCTCTTAAAAGCCCCGGAATAAGTGATCATCACAATTCTGTAAGGTCCTTCGAGGCCCATATGAATGACAGAGTAACTGAAGGGACATCATTTGGGGAATATTAGTAAAATCTGAATATTTTTATCATTAAGATAAAGGGATTAATTCTGTTCAGAAAGAATCGCAAGTCCGACGAGGGATGCTGTCAGCCTATAACTTTATAGTAAATAAGAGATAAGAGTGTGTCTTGCCTCTATAGCAGGAGTCCTCAAACTATGGCCCTCGGTCCACATGTGGACCACTGAGGACATTTATCCAGCTGCCGGGTGTTTTTGCCTCCACTGCTGTCCTGCTTAGCAGCCGACTCATCCTGGCCCGCAGTGAATTTGTTCATAGGTTTTTTTGGTGTTTTTTTTTTTTTTTTAACTATAGTCCAGCCCTCCAACAGTCTGAGGGACAATGAATTGGCCCCCTGTTTAAAAAGTTTGAAGACCCCTGCTCTATAGTGTGAGTCACACAATTGTTTCAAGACAGATTAAAAAATTAAGAACTATTTGGTTTCATATGATCTGTCTACACTTTAATCTTTTCAAATGTCACTATATATTATTTTTTAAAAATACAATTTTCTTCCTTAGCTCTGAATGAAGAGCACATGAAAAATCCCTGCGGTACATCAGAAAGTTAGTTAGTGTCCCCCCACCTCCTTCTTGTCTCTTTCCTTCCTTCTTCCCTCCCTCCCTCCAACCCTCCCTTCCATCCTTCCTCCCTCCAACCCTCCCTTCCATCCTTCCTCCCTCCAACCCTGGCCCTTCCATCCTCCCTCCCTCCAATCCTGGCCCTTCCATCCTCCCATGCTCCCTCTCTCCAACCCTGGTCCTTCCATCTTCCCTCCCTCCAACCCTCTTTTCCATCCTCCCTCCCTCTCTTTCTTCCTCCATTCCTTCCTTCCATTTTAATGCTGTTTTTAGCATAGAAAAATTAAAAGGCCACTGGGTAATTTCTGAGATCTCTCAGTGTTCTCCAACACCCTGGAATCTACAGAACTGTGACTATACCACACTGCAACTATGCTGGAGGTTTTTTAACCCAGTGTTAAATAAGCATCTACTATGTGAGCAACCCTGTGCTCACATCCCTGATGGAATGTCAATCAAAGAACAAGGAATGCTTTCTGATCTCAAGTTGCATGCTGGCTAACAGGGAGGTAAATCGAGGCTTTTGTACATTAGACTGTGCTGGGACGGGTAGAGCAGAGGTGCAGAATCTGCAGGTTAGGTGAATGACTGCATTCCTGGCGTGACGGCTTGAGATTCTGTCTTTTGCCCTCCCACATAGGCGAGGAAAGAGAAGTATGATGGACCGAGCCCACTGCCGCCCAGTCCATTTTCACTTCTTGTGACCCCCCCCCAAGGACAGTTACTATGCGAGTGGACAGCCTCATCTTTCTCCTATGGACTGACTCATAGGTTTGAGCATATGATCTTGTAGTTAGCAGCTCAGTGGGTGAATGGCAATTCCACAAGGGCGCCCTATGTTTGGATAGGAATATAGAATCAACTCTAATTTCCCCCAAGCAAACAAAATGCACACTGAGATGCTTTAATTATTAACAATGACAAATTATTTCAAATGCCTGAAAGCCACTGGGTTAAGAAACTGATGATAAACATAACTGAATTTATTCTTGACATATCTTGCTTACAGAATGATAGAAACAAATACAAATAATTGTTTTGAGAACAAGACCTTTTTAAAGCACATTTAAAACAGCCGACTTTGATTTGCTTTAATAGGAGAATAGTGTGCCAAAACCCCCAAAACATCAAAACACTTCCATCCAGTTGATCTTCATTCTGAGACTGCTGACCTTGAAGGTAGCTGCCCAGTGCCTAACCCAGAGAGCCACAGCGGCTCTTTATCATCTGATGCCAAAGCAAAATGTTCCCACATATTTTAAAAATTGTATGTTGGTATTTTTTGCTCCCTAAAATGTTCTATGCACTGTTTCAGGAACCAGGGAAACAGGTCAGTTCTGACTAATAGAGACCTTGACACAACAAAAGAAAACCCTTCCTGGTCCTGCACCATTCTCACAAGCCTTGCTGTGTTTGAGACCATTGTTGCATCCGGCCTCTTCCTATTTTCAGTGAGCACTTAACCCTGTGGGAGAAAAGACAGGATGGTTCAGGACAAGGAGTCACGGGACGAAAGCTCTACCAATGTCTTCCAGCTCAACCATAGGTTTGGGAACATGACCATAGGCATGGTGTATGAATTCTTTGAGTTGTCCTTTACTGCTTTGTAACCTGTTATAACAAAAAGGAGGTGGACTCAAAGATCTTCTGTTCTGAAATATTTCTGTGAGTTGATGATCTCGTTCTGATTTCCGTTTTGAGCATTTTAATGACAAATGTGGGAGAACAAAGAATTAAAACTAAAACAAAACAAAAACACATGGCTCCCAGGAGGTTCAAATGAATTTTGGAAAACAAACTAGCAACAAAGTAAGAGATTAGAAAGACCTTCCATTGAGCTCACAGAGCTCCTGATGACTTTCCTGTGATTGATAGCTATGGCAATTGCAAGGGAAAGTCAGCCACTGAGTTTTAAACTGTCCTCGCCAAACCTACCTACTGTGGCTTCTCAGCTGTTTCTGTTTAGTGTGGAAATCTAATGTAGCTGAAAACGACTGCTGATTTTTATTAAGTTGAAGTCTGGAACTTCCCCTTGTAATGATAGAAAAGCACACTTTCAATTAAAGGAAAACTGCCAAAGTTCTGAAATTCATTTATTTTATTATTACTTGGTTTAACCCTAGAAAATAGGAGATCAAGCAAACTGGATAGGTTTGACAGTTCTCAGGTCACAAGTTCAATTTTCTCACAAGTTGTTTCTAGATCTAATTCACTGCAAATCATATAACCCTTCACCTTCGGGTACCGAATCTTTTATATCATATAACGGTCATCCTAAACCCACCAGGTCTAGGGAGTATGACAGGGAAGTCAAGCCGGCAATGGAATTTAGGAGTACAAGTTAAGGAAGCAGTATGTAGCTTGCCAAAGGCGGGACATGGCTTTATTTAATAGACAGGACTCAGGGGAATACTGAAATAAGCTTATTTATTCTGGTAAGCAGGAACCAGTGGTTAAAATTGGCATTTTCAGGCATTTTGCAAATTGTTACTACATACACCACTAGGTCGCACAGAAGCAGCCAAGGTAGGAGCATTCACACCACGGAACTTGGCGAATGGCCTGATAAGAAGGTTCACGCTCTCCTCTCCACCTCCCTCCCTGCGAAGAAAGAGAGCCAGTTGTTAAGCATTTAGACCAGAAATCACATGGATTAGAATCCAATTAACTTGGGTGTTCTTGTTAGTTTGTTTTTTAAGTGCCATGGCATCCCGTGTATTTATTTTCTATAAACAAAACATGCCAAAAAGCATTGTATGAAATTAAATTCAGGTGTTTTCAGAGCAGAATAACCCAATGAAATGGCATTTCACTTGATCATGCAATGCAGACATGGAAAATCCAAACTCACTGTCATCCAATCAATTCTAACTGAGTGACCCTGTACGACCCAGTAGAACTGGTCTGTTGGTTTTTGAGAGGACCCCGCCTTACAAGGCTAGGAAGCCTCTCTTTTCTCCCAAGGAGTGATTGGTAGTTTCAATCTGTTGACATGGTCATGCTGACCTGACCTTGGGGTCAGCATCCTGATGCATAACTCACTGTGTCTCACAAAAAAAGGCATTTATTTAAAGAAAATATTGTTTCTGTTCTCTCCTCATTCCCCTCTCTTTAATTTAAACTTCTCCTCATTCGAGAGAATCCCGATGCTGCCTTTATCTTTCTTTCTGCCTGGAATGCCCACATTGCTCGAAGGTTCAGGTTGGGTCCAATCTGCGGAGGGAAGCAGCATCATGAGCTCCTAACCTGCAGTTTCCTGGTGCCAAGCACCCACAGCCTTGTCAGCTCTAGGTGGAAAACCAAGAAAGCATCCCGTTTTAACCGAGTGACTTTTTATGGTGTGGTCACCAGAATTCAGTGTACCTCAAAATGAAGAATCAATGATTTTGTTAAAAAAAAAAAAAGGTTTAAAACTGAGAAAGCTAAATGCTATCCCACGGATGCTTAAAGATTAAAGACATGCGAATGGGATCTGCCTCCCTTTTTCGGCTGTGGTCTAAGTGCACAGGAGGTGGTAGAGTGATGATGCACTCCAGCAATTTGCGTCCATCGTGTACTCAGAAGTGTGGTGATCGAAAGGTGCCAGGGACGGTGGGGGCGGGGTGTTGGGTGGCAAATGCCAAGCGTTTTCCTGTAGAGAGAATTTAGAGTATTCCTTCAGAGGGAACCCTCGCTTAAGTTTGTGCTTTCTGTGAAATGCACATCTCCCCAGAGACCTAAGGCCCCAAATAGTTAAAACCATCCACACAGTAAGTTAATACACTCATCTCCCCAGTAATGAAAGGAGAGAAGCAAACAGAGTGATTCTTCAGCTTGTAAAACATAATGTGAATCAAATGCCTTGGTTTGTTCTATCAGTTGACAATTCTTTGAGATGTCTTCACAGTAGAACTGCTTTTGTATCAGAAGAGGGGATTTGTCTTTCTACTTGCAAGAAATAAACCTATGTTTAAGTTCCCAGGACAGACAGGTCTTCTTACTCACCGCAATCCTATAGGACAGCTGTTCTCAACCTGAGGGCTAAACGACCCTTGCACAGGGGTCGCCTGATTCCTCACACCAGCAACATGGCAGTTTTGAAGTAGCAACGAAAATGATGTTATCTTTTGGGGCTCGCAACCACCTGAGGAACTGTGTAGGAAGGTTGAGAGCCCCTGCTTTCAGACAAAGTAGGGTTTCTGCCCTTCAGTGTTGCTAAGACGGTAAATCTCCATGGAAGCAGATTACCAGGGCTTGCTTCTTCTGAGCAACTCGTGGGTTGAAAGCGTGACCTCTTGGTCAGCAGACGAGAGCTTTAGACGAGGATTGATGACATTGGTTTTTGTTGTTGCTGCGGCTGTTGTTCAGAACAGAGAAAAGAGAGACAGCTCGGTGTACTTCTTTAACTTCTGTGTATTTGCATATGCGGAGCATGTGAACATGGAACATCATCTGGGATCTGTGCCGCCACTCCTCACATATAGAATGTGTACGTAATCAGTTCCCACTATATGTCATATTGCTCTGCGTTTCAAAGGATGGTCTAAGACATCTCGACACAGATGGGGTAAGCAGTGGAGTTGCTTACAAGTTCTAGCACTACAAAGACACAGATCAAACATGTGATATTAATAAATAGCCCAGTCAGGGGAAGAAGGATTAAAAACTACATTATTTATTTAGAAAGTTGAAAGTCCCCAATTGTGATCATTACTCTGTTCTCAGAAGGAAGTTGGTGCTGGGTGTGTGCGTGAGTGTGTGTGTGTGTGTGTGTGTGTATGTGTATGCGTGCGCGCGCGCATTCTCTCCCTCCTCCTATCCTCATGTTTCCCTCCTCCCCCTCCCTCATGTTTTGAATTAACATCTAAAGACAGACCAAGAGGGTGTATCTATAACAAGAAGGATGTGGTAAGGCATGGCAGTGGTTTGTGAGCTCACAGACACGGTGGTGTCAGGGGCGAAAGACCAAAGTCGAGCCCCCAGCTTCCAGTGGATTTACTTGAAGTCCCTCACCCTTGTGGCATATCGTGGATAATTGCATTTTTACAAACGGTAGAGAAAATCATTTTGACACACACATACACACACAGTGTTTTTCCAGGCAGCCCAGTTTGTCAGACTTTCTCAGCTTTCATGCCTGCAGGCTCCTATTTTCTTTGATTACTTAAGAAAGTATTATCGTTAATAATAGATTTATTCTGTGGTCGGCCTCTGAATAGAAATTACTGAGGAGGGTCCCCCTTCCCCCCTACTTGCCCCTCCTCCAAAGTTGGGTACCTTTTCCTTTGTAGATGCTTGTGCTGCTCATGTTTTTGATTAAGAAAATTATGGCGACCAAATTTTCATGGAGATTTTTAGGAGCTGTGGTCATTTTTCAGTTTATTGCTATGTGTCATAGAATGGATTAGATTTAGTACCAAATCAGTAGGAGCTGGGGGACGGAAATGGGAGAACAAGTCACAGGAGAAATGGTGTTACTGCTCTGCTTACTGCTATTATGCAAGGCAGTGAATTCAGTCCGGATGGACCTAGACAGAGTCCCCCCTCTCACACTCACCTGGCTCAATGGGCTCCTCTCCAGGGCAAAGGAAAAGATTAGGGGGTAATATTGTCTTTTCTTAGCCCTTTTTGATCGAATGCAGTTTTTCATTTCGAAAATGAAATTAATTCCCCCAAGGCCTTTGAAACTTTAATAATACACAATAAATAAAATCATATCTAATAACTCAGTGGTTTCATTTGGCACCATCATCTTCTAGATGTACTGCAACTGCAGAAACATAAATACTTGCAGGCTTCGAAAGCCCAATTTCTATTTGCTAAATAAACTTGGCTTGTTTTAAATTCCTCTGTGTACAGTCATTAATACAATCTACTTTGACAGCATTTAATTAAAGTGCTTTTCTCTATTAAATTCATTAAAAGTTTATCCCTCGTCCTCAGCCCCCGCCTCCCCACACCCCAATGCGTAACTGTTTTCCAGATGCTGAATGGCAGGGACCTATAGGCCTTACTTTAAATAACTTCTCGTTTCTCTTTGTAAAGTGTTTATTACATTCAATTTAGAAACTGTTAAATATGGCTTAGAAGAAAAGGCAGATTCCAGGACATGTCCCCTCGTCCCTTCTGCAATCTCTTAAAAAGCAAATGTTAGTCTAACTCCTCTGAATAGGCATTTATTATCTGCGTATTTTCTTATGCGCTATCACCAAGATTAGACATTTAAGCTGGGAGGGAATAAAGATATTCATATCATGGTTGGGGACTTTGCCTTAGTTCAAAGCAGGGACTTGACTCGAATGCATTTGCCTGTACATTCAGGGAGAGTGAGCAAAGCGGTTCAGTATTAATAGATTATTGACAGTTTAATGTCTTGGCACCTACTTAGCTCCTGAAGTATAATAAGTAGGAAGCTGCCTGATATGAAAGCAGTCAATAGTATTTTCAATCAAAACCTTTCAGTTAATTGCTAGTTGACCTTAGAGATTTCCTTTAGGCAGTGCTGTCCTGAGTTTCTACCAAAAGGATCATATTGATTTGAAGGGTTTATTCAAAGATGATTATTTAATACCCATTGCTCCAGTGTATGTGGTAGCTTTTGCCTTTTTTTTTTTTTTTTTTTGCGTCTACCAAATAGATTGTCTTTTTTGGCAGTGCTTTTCACAAATACTCCCTTTACCAAGTCTACTTTGAAAATATCTCTTTAAATCTGTTCTGTTTTCAGAAATAGAAAGTTGGGAATCTTGAGTGTACACATGATCTAGTATTTCAAAATGATTAAAAAATTTGATAGAATTCTTTGCCTAGTCTGGAATTATAATTCCAACAGAGACCCTGACAAAGCAAAAAGTCTAAAAGCTATAGTGGCAGTAAGGATAATATTATAATGCATTGATATTATAAGGACTTTAAAAACTATATCCTTTTTTTTGGGGGGGGGGCATCACTGCCTCTGGTGGTCGTGGGTGCTACCCAGTGCTGCTCCTGAGAGCCGCTGCTGGATTTGAACCACCAAGCCTGCGGGCCGCAGTCCCATACTCAACCACTTACGCCACCGGGGCTCAGCCCCAAAACTATATCCTTTACTCCCCACCCCAAATGAAACAAAAACAAAAGCTATCACTAGTGCCAAAATAATTTTTGGTCTTTGTAAGAATAAATGAGACCTGGCTTATATTTAGGCTCCAT
This sequence comes from Nesogale talazaci, assembly GCA_004026705.1. Lineage (NCBI taxonomy): Eukaryota > Metazoa > Chordata > Mammalia > Afrosoricida > Tenrecidae > Nesogale > Nesogale talazaci. The sequence goes on along the minus strand of PVJH01001580.1, from coordinate 21,049 downwards.
ATATTCTATATTTAACCTCCTTGATTTAGTTAGTTTTCATGAAATATTTTTAAAAACAAATTTTGATAAAATCTATATAAGATACAAAGGCAGGCAGGAAGTAGTAAAAGCAATTTCTGGCCCTCATTTTAAACCATCTGTCTCGCTCATTTTAGAGTGTGTGGTGTTGGAACTGCAGTGGTTGAATCAAAATTGGGGGTGGTCACAGAGGTGGGGATCTATATTTTTGAATGAATCTTGTTCTTTCTTCCTTTGTTGGGTCTTCACACATTGGTTAACATTTCAGTCTACTCAAAAGAAAGCCATTTTGGCATTTCATATTTGTTTTGGGCAAGACCTCCTGTGCTTTTCATAGCATTTTGTAGCTAGGCAGCATTCCTTCACACTTCGATCCATTGATACTTATTTCCTTCTGGGCATCATTGTTTTATTCGTGATCAAGCAAATACATCTAGTTTCCATATGTTCTGTAGGGTTTTTGTTTTGTTTTTAAAGGGCCTCCTTTTGCTTTGTATGGATTCTCCCATTTTTGTTTGTTGTTTTGCTATTTTGCCTCCAGCAACTTTTCTTGTCATCGAAGCTGTCTGCTGCGGGCCTTTTTAGTTCTGTTGATATAGTAGAAATCCTGCTGCAGACTGGGGAGGAGGAGAGAGAAGCTAATTGATGAATGCGTCAGCTTGGATTCCTGAGAACAGGAACACTCTACACGTATTTCTGAATGTCACATTTTTTTTTCTAGTCAGATACATTTTCAGTGGGAATGAAAGAACCGTGTGAATCACTGTATTGCTTCATTGGCCTGTGCCAAGCATGTGTGTGACTCCATCCCCCTGTGGAGCCCTGGTGGCTTCGTGGGTTAGACGTTGGGCTGCTAACTGCTGGGTCAGCAGTTCAAACTCACTAGGCACTCTGTAAGAGGAAGACGAGGCTGTCTGCTCTGGTAAAGATCTACCACCTCAGAATTTTCCGCCCTACTCTGTCTTGTAGGCTCGCTATGATTTAGAATCCACCTGATAGCAATGAGTTTGATTTGTTTGGGCTTTATGGAAACTCAACTTTTAAAACGAATACCTTTGTAGACCTGGTGGTATAGTGGGCTGATGTTGGCTGCTGGCTGCAAGGTTGGCAAGTTGAACCCACCAGCTGCTCCGCCCGAGAAAGAGGAGGCTGTCTGCTTCTGCCAAGATTTTGTGCGGATGGCACAGGACCGGGCAGTGTTTTGCTCTGCTGTGCATAGAGTTCCTATGGGTTGCAGCTGGTCAGGGCCCTGGCCGGAAAAACCCATACAGTAGAAGTTGTCATCCTTCCCGCACTGAGAGGATATGTGAAGGGGATGAACTCAATCCTTTAGAAGCTCATGTGCTTGACTAGATGCGGAGGCTCAGAAGCGGGGGAAGGAGTCAGTGAGAACTCGCAGGTCCTGGCTGGGTCTTGGAGCACCGAGAGCATCAGTGATTAATTCCCTGTTAATGGCATTTGTAACTGTTTTTTTTTGTACCAATTTCTCAGCTATTAAATTAAATCCCCCCCTTAAGAAAATTCCCATTTGAAAATGTAATGATTTGACAGTTCCATTTTCCAAGGATGACCTGCAGCGTCTACGCAGAATATGCTTAGACAAGCCCAAGAAGCATGAGATGGGACCACCATTGGGCCTGCTTTGTGAATCTGAGCAGAGGAGGAAGCTCAGCTTATCCTATGTAATGGTAACCACGCTTGTCATGGCACATTGGAGACCAGAGTCTTTTACAGGACAAAGACTTTCCAGTCTAGTTCTGTTGCCTCAGGGAATGAAGAACTGGGATTCCTCTTTGCCCAATAGTCAGTCTTGGTACCCTGGAAGAAAGAAACTCATTTCTTGAAGTAGCCTAGTCTGAGAACTGGACCCTGTCTGCCCTTCACCCTTTGCTTAGGGTACGTACCTCTAAGTTCACAAAGAAATTTTTCCTCTACTGGTTTCAGTCATTAGTGCAGAAAGATTCACAAACCTTATAATGATTTGGTGTGCTTTCAAAAGAAAGGAATACTCTAAACCTACAAAAGGAGCCCTGGAGGCACAAACATTACACACTGCTCACCCAAGGATCAGAAGTTCAAGCCCAACGAGCAGCACCTCAAAAGGAACACCCTAGGATCTGCTCCCATAGAGCCTGACCTAAAATACCCCATGGGGTCCCTCTAAGTTGAGCTGGATTTGACAGCAGTCAACCACAGTAATCTCGAGAAAGTCCTACCTGGCCTCATTGAATCTTTCCCCCTTTGGCAGCCGATCTCTGATGGGGTTAACTGAACTTGAAAAGTAATGGTTGTGCTTGATAAGCTCCCTTTGGACACCTTTTAAGTGTTAAGCCACAAGGAATTTCTGCTGTCACTCCCTAGAGGCCAACCATCTCGTGCAGTCTGAGGAGAAAGCCCCTTCTTTGATCATTTGACTTTGTTTACCCAGTTTGACTTCAGGGGATAATAAGCCATAATATGCGAGTGGTGTGGTCATGCTAGATATTTTGCCTTCTGCCAGAGTCGTTGATTATAATGCGCTGCTTAAGATTCACTTTCTATAAAAGGAATAGTTGTACTTTTATGTGTTTGATTCACACAGTGCAGTTTTCTCAAGTCCTGTTATTAAGTGGTTATATCCAGAAAGCAAAAAAGATGCTGAGGTAGTATTTTATTGGTGAACATCTAATATTTTCTCTAACCATACTGTCAGATTGTTCTGCCTCTTTGAGTGCCCCAATTGTAAAAATTATACAGAAAATGTGGCCTATCATGGGATTCCACATCGCCCCATGTAAGGCCTAAAACACAAGAATTCCTTCTTTCTCCTCTTACCTCACCATTCCAATTAAAGAGTCCAAGCCAAACACCTTTTCTCTTCAAACACTTCCAAACTTCTTCTTTTATTTTTAAATTAAATCATTTTATTGGGGTTCGTACAACTCATCACAATCCACACATCCATTGTGTCAAGCACTTTTGTATATTTGTTTCTCTCATTGTTCTCAAAACATTTGCTTTCCACTTGAGTCCCTGGTATTCACTCCTCATTTTCCTCCTCCCTTCCCCTTCTCCCTCCTCCATGAACCCTTGATCCAAACTTCTTCTTTAAGACACTGGAAAATAGCGTAATTATAATGTCACTAGTAACATCAGAATCATGGAAAAATTTCACCTTTATTTTAAGCTGTGTTTTGGATGAATTTTGTCAGGAAGGTTCTCTCTCTTTGTGTTAGAACATTTTGATGGAATTGGGTATATATGTTTTAAAAAATAGGACACGAAGAGAGAGAAGTAAAAATCGTTGCAGCACAGCCCATTCAAAATTAATATTTAAGAAGGGGACTTCTCTGTAATCTATTCTAATTTCCCCCTAAATTCTTCTGTCTTTCTTTTTAAACTGAACCTTGAATCACTGAATAAGTAACCTCTGTCATTTTTAATATACTCCTTTGTTTTTAAGTGTAAGATGTATGCTCAACCTAAAATGAATTTGTGTTCAAACTATAAATAGAAACAACATTTTTGTATTCCCATCACCTCCCCACTATACAAGCAGTTAGGGCATATTGTGAGGCTGGGTTTGTGTGTGTGTGTGTGTGGGGGGGGTGTCTGTGACTTTGTGAGGTCAGAACTCCTGTATTAATTTCCTCTCTGAAGAATCAATGCAACAGTACCCACCAACATTGTGGGATCGGTTTGCTGTTCTTGCTGTTGTCTTGACAAACTGTGAAGTGAAGAAGAGATGGCAAGGAGCCTTGCAAATAGACAAAAATCATAGGATTTAAAACAACTTAGAAGTTTGGCATATGTCTTCAAAATCACATCCTATACTCTGTGTGTTAACCAGAAACACTAATGTTTCCTTCAACGAGACTTTGCACATTGCACCATTTGTGGAGATCCCATTGCTGAGAGTCCGGAGAGGAGCAGCTCTGCCCTGCTCTGCTCTGCAGCACTGCGGGCTTAGCTGTGGACCTTAGGATGGTCCCCTCGGATCATCACTGCTTCAAAATCTTCTTTTCCAAGGGGTGCTTTGAAATGTGTTATTGGGCTTTACCATGAGCTGGGACTTTGGGAGTGACTTGCATTCTGGTTCTTTGGTACTTTACCATAGGAATTATTACCACATCTTCACCAGATCTTGACTGGTTCTTGAATGACTATTTAAAAAAAGTGAACCTATTCTCTACCCACATTTAACCTAATGTAGTAGTACTTCAAAGTACTGAAAATTCTTCCCCAATCAATTGGTAGGATAAAATGTACTTCTCTAAAATTCAATTTTTGAGACAGTAGAATAGAGATATTTTACCTTTTCTTTTTAAGTTAACCTTGAATCCATCTCAAAAATTGAATTCCCAATGGCAGGAGATCATGAATCATTGACATTCAAAGAAGATGGTTCTCATTGGGTCACATTTTTTACTTGCTTTAAGAATTATTTAACTAACTGGATTAATTAAATTTTTGATAGTTCTAATGGTTCATCCTTAACCTGAACCTTTGGACATCTTTCTCTTTGGACCTTTTGCCATTTATGAATATGCAGGTGATGCTTTACATATCATTGTGACTCCTGTATCCCTAGATCACCCACACTTTTATCTTCCCTTCTGCACTGAGTTGCCCTGGTCATCTACAGTTTGATCTAGCAGCTCCTTTCTTTCATGCTGATGCAAAAAACAACAACAACACACTTTTCTTGGTTATACAAATAAGCTAGTTATACACTCATTTACAACTCAGAGTCCCAGAAACACTGTCCACTGTGAACATGCCCATGGTATCCTTTCCACCTTTGGACATATGGTTTCTGGTATTCAGTGGCTAACCAAATGGTGGGCAGTTTGGGCCCATCCTTAAGCACCTCGGATGGTCTAATATTTAAAAATAAGCCTGTGAAAATCTCTAACGAACACAATTCTACACTACCAGAATAGGGGTGCCATAACTTGGAATCAACTGGTAACTGATAAAAAGCCTTTAAAGTTCTTTATTATGTATAGGGTCTTCATCCTGGTTTCCAAAAGATAAGTCTTCTCTGTGAATTTTGAAGATACCGTAAAAGATCATAAAGTGTGCGGGGGCACACTCAGGGGTGTGAGGACGTGGGATTGGACTGGGTGAGCCATGAGAGGGTGGAAGCTAAATGGTGGCTGCCAGGTCTGTTCTAAAGTGGCTGCTCTTCCTGAATCCTGCCCGCCAGGCTGTGGAACGGCTTGGGTTGTGTTAGGTCCTGCAGGAGCCTTGTTGGCAGATGCTGCTGCTAAAAGGAAAGATAGAATTGGTGCATTGGGCAACTCCCAGGGACGCTCAGCACTTGCAAACCCCCAGCAGCCCTGTGAGACAAAGACATCTCTCTGTTCCCACCAAGAGTGGCTATCTCGGAAACCCACAGGGGCAGTTCCGCCCTGTCTTGTAGGGTCACTGCCAGTCGGAATCGACTTGCTATCGGTGATTTGGGTTTGTGTTTATGGTGTGTCCCTGTTTTTCTTCTCATGTCTTCACTGGAGAGACCATAGTTTTCTTTGCTGCCGTGGCGTGCTTTGAGCCATGGGCATAATCTATGCTGCTAGCTCTCCTTTCTGTGGGCTCGTCTTGTTTTGAAGGAGCAACCCACTGAGCCACCTTGTCATGTTTCTATCTTGTGGCCACTCCTAATATTAAGATTAATGGCCCCAACATATGTGGGTATGTGTGTGTGCCTTTTACTCTCAACCACACTAAAGTTGTTGGTGTAGTTGTTCTCAATTTATTACCAGAGAGGAAATGATATAAGCCAAAGGCTGTTTTAATAACCATGCTTCCTCCATATCCCAAGTTTATTTTAGCAGATTATTGTGTCACAGTGCTTTTGTGCTTTTATCTTTGACCAAAGTGTTTATTTTGAGAAACAATTATTAAACTGCATTAAAAACATACATGATGTTCCCCTAGCATTTTACTTACATTATTAAAGGCAACTCAGACTAAAGCTGGATGAAATTGAACACATATTTCCATGTTACACTTCCTACCCTTGCTTGTTTGTATTGATTTTTCTTGACATGGTCTTCTTTTATTGAGCCCCACCCTTCCCCCCATATTCTCTTGCTTTCTTTGTAAATCCCTTACCTATAACTGTAGGTGCAATGAGCAATTGTAAAAGGAAACCAACTTATATTAAACCTGCCTGGAGTCAGAATGTAATCTAACACCTGTAGTGTGCATTTGTCATCACTTTGTGGATCCTTTTTTTCTTTAATAACAGATTTCCTGCGTTTGACCTTAGGGTATTGTGTAATCCAAAAAAAAAAAAAAAAGAAAAAGAAAAAGAAAAACAAACAAAACCCCTAAACTCTGTTTTTTTTTTGTCAGTATTATACTGTTAGGATGTGAAATGATAGCCATAAGTGCACAAGTAAGTGACATAATTTGAAATGAGAAATAGCGCTGACGTGTGTCATTTAGGAGACTATGATTTGCCTTTGGACATGTCTTTGAGTGGTAAAGTCCAGAGGCAATTTGTAATGCCTCGGTAAACTCTGCTGTGTTCATTCTCTGATACTTGCCAGGTGACTTGACTCCAGTATTTTCATTGTATGGTCCAGTGTGGATTTCATCTCAGTGGGGACAACACAGGGCATCTGTGATTTTCAAAGCACAGAGTTTGTCACACTCTTGGGCTGTGGGACCCTTTATAATCTTAAAAATTATGGAGGACTCTAAATGTGTTATATCTATTAACAACTACTATACTGAAATTTAATCCTAAGAAAATTTTTAAATGTTTGTCTTAAAAAGAGCTATAATAATATGTGTGCATGTAGTTGTAAATAATATACAGTTTATATAAATATATTTCAAAAGGCAAAAACAATGTTTTGATACCTTTATGACTTCAGAGAAGACAACTAGAGTTCAATCCTCACAGAAATTAATTTAAAAGATAGGAGTATTTTAATGGTTTTTTTCCAGGTAATTTTCATATTTCTCCGATTCTACAGGAAAATTCATCACATGTTCACTTCTTAAAGATAAGGTAGAGAGTAAGATATGAAATCTTATTGAAGTGTTTTTCATATGTCCATCCTTTGTTAAATTAGAACCCATTCTCTTTTTTTAAGCTTCTACTTTGAATAGATCTTTTTGATGATTTTATACCACCATACATCAGTAATTTGGAAAACAATGTTTAATGATTTACATAAATCTGAACCTTCTATTACACATTATTTTAACAATTGCATTTGATAAATCCCTGGTGATTTCTTCAGAAAACTCATTAAGTATTGGTAATCTGTCAATTTCATGAGGCAGCTACAAGTTTTCAAATATGCAAAATTTTGTTTGATAGGTCACATCTTATTTTTGACCCTGAATGTGCTCAGCTATGTCTTGTAGTGATAATGTGCTCTATTCTTTTTGGAGAAGATTCTTGCCCATTAACCAACTTGAATGACCCTCGTTTGCATTAGCTGTGCTGTCAAGTCAAAATGGGGTCCCATGGCAGAGACGCCTGGCTCAGTTCACCACCCAAGCACTCGCACAGGTGCTCTTCCGCAGGACCGCTTCTTCCTCTGTGCGCTCTCAGATGCCCATCAGAGCTGAGGCCAAGTGACAAGTAGTAGCTTCTTTGCTGTTTAAACATACTTTCGGGCTGAGCCCCGGTGGCATAAGTGGTTGAGTGTGGGACTGTGGCCGGCAGGCTTGGCAGTTCAAATCCAGCGGCGGCTCTCAGGAGCAGCACTGGGTCGCGCCCACGACCACCAGAGGCAGTGATGCGCCCCGCCCCCCCAAATAAAAAAAATTAAAAAAAAACATACTTTCATTGCAAAAGAACAACAATATTAGCTAACTATGCTGAGTAAAAATAGTAACTGGTCGGAAAAAAGAGTAGCAGAGCAAAGATGTTTGTTGATGTGTGCCAGGAATAAGATGCGCTGGAACACAGCTTATCATCCAATATCAGAAGCCAAGCCAACCTTGCTGCCATTGGGTCAATTCTGACTCCTAGAATCCTAGAAACCTGTAAGACAAGAATAGAGCTGCCTCCATGGATTTCTGAGGCTGTCACCCTTCATGGGAGCAGTAAGTTTCATCTTTCTCTCGAGGTTTCAAGCTGCCGAGGTGTGGTTAGCAACCCATTATGTAATTCACTATGCCACCATGGTTTCTGATCTATCTATCTATCTATCATCATCGTCATCTGTGCATATCAATACATAGTGATTCTATTTGTATTTAAATATTAATGACTGTTTACATTATTTATATTATATAATTACACCAATCACTAATACTATTTTATTATAATATTGCATTATGACATTAATAGATATAATGATATTTATATTTTTATTAATGCTCAATTGTCCCAGCTAAAATCTTAGCCAAACTTAGGTTGTTTAATCTGAAAGAAGGAAATAAAGGAAGATAGTGGTAGGCTGTTAAATTTAAGACAAACACCTTGGTGACATGATATTTTGCATAGAATATATGTTTTAAAATACCAGTGTGCATTCTTTCACTTATCTAACATTTCTTATTGAGTTCTGCGTATGGAATTCTCTTTGTTTTTCAGCTTGAGAAAAGTATAGTTCATCTGAACTTTCAGTGGGACAGTGCATCCCTTATTGAATATCCTGCTGTCATAGATAGGAGAGAGCAAGCAAGTCTTTGACATTTTGACCTTAACCACAAAGAAATAAAATGCCATTTCCCTTTAGGATCTGGTGCCACCCTGGATGAGGCTGGTTAAAGGAGGTGGACACAGCCACCTGGGACCCTCATTTCAACATCCTGGTGCACTCCATCCGCCGCCCCATGCCATCACCTCCTTAATAATTTCTCATTTTCTCTCTATAAAAAAGACCACAAAGTCGTGGTTTATTATAAGTAATCCAGTTCACTCCATAATGATACAGTGGATTATATACTTCCCTAAACTTAATCATTCAGGATCTTACTTCCTCCCCTGCAGGCAAGAACCATTATATTTTACACATGGCTCCCAGCTGGTTTTCATTGAGGCCTTCACAATCTATTTGAACATGGAGAGCTTTGAGAAGAGCTGCTTTATCTTTCTTAGTCAACTTTTGTCATCGTACCATTTTGTTCCATGTTCAGTTTTGAAATGTGTGTCCATATTATGTATTGTGCTTTGGGACTAAACAGGGAGATTTCACATTATATATATATATATATATATATACACACACATATACATACATATACATATATACTTTTATTGGGGGCTCTTACATCTCTTAACACAACCCATACATTAGTCCAGTGTGTCAAGCACGTTTGCTCATATGCCACCATCAGTATTTTCAGAGCATTCTCTTCCCACTGGAGCCCCTGATATCAGCTCCCCATTTCTGCCCCCGCCCTCCCTCTCTCATCCTCCCTCACGAGCCCTTGATAAGTCATAGATTATTATTTTCATATCTTACATAGTCTTCCATTGCCCATCACCCACTTTTCTGTTGTTCATCCCCCTGGGAGTTAGTTGGTTATATGTTGATCCTTGTGATCAATGCCCCCTATCTCCCCCACCCTCCCCAAATCATCCTGGTATCTCTCTTCTCATTGTTGACCCTGAGAGTTATCGATCCTGAATTCCCTGTATTTCAGGCTCTTGTCTGTGGCAGTGTGCATGTTCTGGTCTAATCTGACTTGTAAGGTAGAATTGAGGTCATGATAGTGGGGGAAAGAAAGTGCCACTGAGCTTGAGGAAAGTTGTGTGTTTATCGGTGCTTTACTGTACCCAGACAAGTCATATCCCAGACAACTTTCAGAACATCAGTAAGAACTTCTTAGACCTCTGACTATTTTTTATTTATGTTTTCATAATACCTTGAATACATTATATATGTATCAGTTGCTCAAACCTACATTTGTATTAAAATGGGTCACTTAAGCATGTAATATTTACAACATAATAGTTGGCAACATGACCCCTTTTAGAAAGTTGAACAAATTAGCATGTCAAACTACTATAGTTGCAGGGAGCTGTCAAGTCAATTCTGCTTCCTGGAGACCCCATGTGACAGAGTAGAAGTGCCCACGGGACTTTGTTAGCTGCCATGCTTCCAGGAGGGACCCTGGTGGTGGTTACATGCTCGGTTGCTACTGGAGAGGTTGAAGGTTTGCACTCACTCGCACCTTGCTGGAGAAAGATGTTGCCATCTGATTCCAGAAGAGTTACCTGGAAAGCTTGGAAACCCTGCGGTGCGGCTCCCTTCTGTCCCTCGGGGTCACAAAGAGTCAGCATGAACTTGGCAGCAGTGGATGGATATTTATAGGGATGGGTCACCAGATCTTGCTCCCGAAGAGCTGCTGGGTGGTTTCCAACTGCCAGCCACTCTATCTGCAGCCAGGCTCTGGACCATGACACCCCCAGAGCTTCCTAACTACCGAGGGGACTTTAGAAATGTTTGATAAATGGGTACCATTTTTACTCTTTTAACCCAAGGCTGGTTATTTTCAACAGAACTCCTTTTAGATCTGATAGGCAAGTCATTAGTTAAACATAAATTAGCCATTCTCCTGAGGATGGAAGTGCCAATGCATCCTTCTGGTTGTTTTTATGATTACGTTGCTATTTGTGGTGCTATGTTGCCAGGAATATATTACAAGCTCAGTATTTCTAACTTAGTATGTGGGTATATGAATCTTTTTTCCTTCCCGATAGCTACAGTAGCTATTTTTAATTCTTACTATATTTTAGCTCTATCACATTTTATTACTGCAGATCGTTGTGATGGCTCTCCATCACCTGGACAATAAAATGCCAAGGCCCTACATGCGCTGGCCCTGGCTGCGTGTCGATCACGCCTCCTCCTGCTTCTGTCCTGTCTTCTACACAGCTGTCCAACAGTGCTTTCTGTGATGGTGGGCGTCCTCTAGACCCGCGTTGTTCAGGATGGGCTTAGTGCTTGAAATGTGACTAGTGTGAGAGAGGAGCTAAATCAACGCTAATTAAATGTAAATGTGAAGCGATGCGTGTGCCGTGTGGCTACCCTGCTGGGCGGCACCACATTACCATCGGGGCTTCCTTGCTGATCTTCAGATCTGCCGAGGCTATGCCTACGTCACGCTTCTCGTGCTGGCTGCTTCCTTTTTGTCGTGAGAGCACTCCGCTTTCACATCGGAGCCCTTGTCGCCCTCAGACCTGGCCTCACATACCGCCTTCCCCGAGTCACCTCGCTCTCCCTTCAGGCAGCGCCTATACTCACGCTCCAGTCAGCAGCGGGATTTGATCCCAAAGACCAGGTTCTTCTGGGACAATCAGCATTATGTATATTAGAAGGTTGGCTACATCAGATCATGCCATGCTGGCTGACTAGTTTTCCATAGCTGCCAAATTGCATTCCGACATAACTGCCAAGTCATGGAGAGCCATCACCCGGTCTAGTTGGTATTTACAGCCTTCACTATTACCGCCAGTTTTATGCTCACCTCACGCCTCAGACTTTGTTTCTGTCAGAGGTCTGCCATGAATGTTCAAAAACTGTCAGATAGTAGATCTTTGACTACTATCACAACTATGAAATACCAGGTAATGAGGTGGTCCATAAGTGAGGAGAAGATGACAGGTAAGTTAAAGTGTTGCTACAGAATAGTCAGATCCTCCATGTAGAACTACAGAGTTTGGAAGATAGCATTCGATTTCTCTAACCCATATGCTCTTTAAAAATAAAACAACACACACACACACACACACACACACAAAGTGCCACCATCTTCTGAGCTAGCTTCACGACCTTAAATTTCACTGACTCAGTAAATACCCTCAGAAATCACTGTTTTGATTCAACCTTTTAAATTTTTATTTAGTAAAGCACCCTAAGAAGAGGAAAACAAAGGTGTTACTGAGCGAACTCGCCTGCATTCATGCATGAGGCACTCAGATATGTCTAAGGGTTTGGAATCAACCTCTGCATGAGCAAATTGGAACCCTATCAGCAATACTTCATAATACCTGTTATTTTATTTAGAGTTTTTCTTCTGTCCTCTGGATGCCTAGTTCAATTTGCTCACATAATCTCATTCAGAGAAGGAGAGGACAGACATTTTAGGGACATGGGCTTTAAAAATCAATCAGACATGTTTTAGAATGCTACTTATGAGTTATTCTTTTTTGACTTTCTGGTTTACCTCCTCATGAAATGGAAGTGCTAGCACCTACCTCAGGATTGCTGCTGTGTTACAGAACATAGAACACATTTAAGCCATTTCTGTTAGTGTCTGGCTAGCAGTAAGCATTCCATGAATTCTGATGCATTGTTGTCGTCGTCATAGTTATAGTAGTATTCAAGTTACTTTGCTCTTTTGCTGTTGTGAACTCAATTGTCAGAGAAAACTCAATAGGGGAAACTTTTAAATTATTATTAAATCATTTTATTGGGGGCTCATACAACTCTTATAATGATCAATATATGTGTCAATTGTATGCAGACCACATTTGCACATTTTTTGCCATCATCATTCTTGAAACATCCTCCTTCTACTAAGGCCTCTGGTATCAGCTCAGGGGAAAATTTTTTAAAAGATCATTATATTGGAGACTCTCACAGCCCTTATAACCACCCATACGTCAGTTGCATCAAACATATTTGTACATATGTTGCCATCATCATTTTCTAAGCATTCACTTTCTGTTTGAGCCTTTGGTATCAGCTCTTCTTTGTTCCCTCCCTTCCTCCCGACACTCTCATGACTCCTTGTAAATTATAAACTACTATTATTTTCATATCTTATACCAACCGTAGTCTCCCTTCGCCTTTGGTTTACTTTCCCCTCTCTCCTCATCTTCCCCCTACCCTCCAGGTATCACTACTCATATTTCTGTTCCTGAGGGGTTTATCTGACCTGGATTCTATGTGTTGTGAGCGCTTATCTGTACCTGTGTACATCCCCCACTATCCTGCAGTGAAAGGCAGTACTGGGGTCATGATAGTGGGGGGTGCTGAAGCTTCATGAACTCTGGGGAATATTGTGTGTTTCATAGGTGCTATACTGCATAGGGGAGACTTTGAAAAGTGGGGTTTTTACACTAACTTGACACTCGGTATACACATTACCAGAAATGAACTACTGTCTAGTTTAAGTTCAGCTGTAATAAGAAAAAAAATTCTAAACCGAAAATAGATCCAGGATGGATTGGCAGACTCTGTCACCCAGCAATCAAGAGCAAAAGACGTGAACCGCCATCTTCACAGAATGCTCCATTCTTAGGAAACAAAGAGGATGACTCTTGAGCCTGTTTTGAAAAAAGAGAGAGAAAAGAAGGGCTCTTTAACAACTGCTGGCATGCACACTTTTACATGTGGAACTGTGAAGATGTTTGCTTAGACTTGAAGAAAGTCTCAGAAAACAATACAATGGCTACATGAAGACTTCATGGAAAAGAGCTCACCTCTATTCACCTGTCAAGTTTTGTTCTTTGTTTCCACAAAAGAAGTTGTGAAATTTGTGACTTAAAGAAAACTCTAACAGCTAGAAATATATGCTTTGCTTCTAAAATGAGGAGAAGAAGTAGGTCATCAGTGGTACAACTTCATCGACAACCTACAAGGGAGACTTGCTTGGTACAAGCACCTGACTTGATTTGTTTTCATTAATAAGGAAATGAGTATGGAGTCTGAGTAGTCCCAACAAAAGAATTAAAATTTACTGGAATAGAAGGTCAGAAACTTGTCCTATGGGGAAGAGGCTAAAAGAACTGACCTATGAAAAAGGGCTTCAAAAGTTTGTGGAGAAATAGAATTTAAAGATAATGGAATTTTTCCATGAGCTTTTTGAAGCCATCTCGTGTTTAGATACTTAAAAAAAAAATGAAGAATGCATGACTCGATCCTGCCCATTAGACGAAAGGACAGTAGGAGGGATTTGGGTTGATCTTCAGGCCTATTGGAGACTATCCTGCAGGCAGTGGGCTCTGCTTAGAGTACTTACCAGTAGAAAAAGGCATTCCAGAGTGAGCTACTGAAATTGGCTGGGGGTATAGTGGTGACATATTGGGCTTCTAACCAGAGGAAGATCTGCAGTTCGAAACCACTAGCCTCTCCTCGAGAAAGAGAGAGAGATGGGGCTGTCCACTCCGTAAAGAGTTACAGGCACAGAAACTCACAGAGACATTTCTACCCCGCTGCCCATAAGGGTTGCTATGGGTTGACAGCGACTCGATCTTAGTGAGTTTGAGTTTTCTGCGCAGTGGGCCAGAGGGGAGATTTATCTGTGTATGTGTGTGCCTCCGTCAGATAACTTTAGGGATTTTTAAGCCATAGGCATTGTACATGCTGTGGAAAGGAAGTGGCAGTGAGATGGAAGACCCGCAGGTCTTTTTAGTCACCTATAAGGCAGTTGCTGCTACTTATGCCACTCTGCGTGTTTCCTGTTCTTTTCCTTAGCAGTTCAAAGATCCTCAACATGCCATTTAACCTTCCACATGTAAATATTGCCCTACTGTCCAACCCACCATAGAAGATTACCTGACTAACAGCTAGGTCATTGATAAAGTGACCAGATTTTAAGTGGGACACCATTGGTCGGGGGGAGGGGGGATTCTTCGTTAAAGATTTGGTCTATATGGAGCAACAAAAATGTTCATAGAACGCAATATATTTTTGTATTGTATATATTGTATGGTAATAATATTTATTTAATTTTAAAACACTGCGGGACACGGGACAAATTGTTAAAAAGTGGGGCTTCTGGTCACCTTATAATTGTACCTTTTAGATTTAAAAACAGAAACCCCCATTACCTCTTGGAGAAGCATGTCCCGGTTCTGTGACGGGCCCCATTTCTGCCACTGTTCTCTTCTCTCCCACCTTCTCACTGCATTTATAATTTCCAATGCAGAGGGCTCTCCCGAGATATTACTTGTTTCCACTTTGTTCTTGATCCACCCGCCCCCTTTATCAGGAACTGACGGGAATTAAGTGAAAAACTCCATAAAGTTCTTAGAGCTGTGCCCAGCACAGACCAAGCGTTGATGCCAGGATAGATGTTACTGCTGCTGTGTGGCATGCGTAGCTTCTCTGCAAACGGGCATCCCGACAGCTGGATCCCAAGGCATAAGGAGAGGTGCAGTCGGCCGACTGGTTGGACCCAAGGAGAAGAACAAACCCTATCATGCAGAAAGATTATAGGAACTTCAAAGTACAGTTTTGGAAAATCCTTTTAAATCTAACCAATGCACAATGGAAAACCCCTAAAGAGTCAATCTCATTATTCCATTAAATGGAACCGTTATGCTGGCTTTTACTACAGAAGGCAAGCATAATTTAGAAAATGGGGCATCTTAATTCTCTTTTGTTTTTCAATTAACGCAATTGCTCTAATGGGGGGTATTCGTGCTTGAGTATGTGTTCTAGAAGTAGGTATTCTGTACATCATTATGGCCTCTTTCTCCCTTCCCTTCCCTTCCCCTCCCTTTTCTCTCTCCCTCCTCATGAAATAAAACGCTCACCTGTTGACATGGAGGTCCTTTTATGAGAAGCCCCAGGCTGGTCACATTATGGCCTCAGAGCAAGTCTCTTTCCACCCCTGAGGCGGCCGTGAGTCACGCAGGCCCACCACGCGGCTGTGCTTTCCCTGCCGGGTATAATTAGGATGTTTAAGGAACGCAGCTCTCACTTTTTTTGCTGATGCCAGCTTACCACAGTGGACCACATAAGTTTACTCTTAGTGGAAAGTGGTAAAGAAAATGCCAAGAACATTCACTTTAATTGGTCCACATTATATGGGCTTTTCGGGCCCCTGTTTTCTCGTTCTGTTTTAGATTCTTTTCCGCCACTAGCAGTCAGCTTATTATTACAGATATTCTTATTTGCATTGGATTATCCTACCATTGCTTGGTTATTGTCTGAGAAGTTTCAAGTTCATTGTTAGTGATATCTATTTAGGTGGTAGTTGTATTTGCCCTTGTGTTTTAGTTGTAAGTAGAAGGCTGACATTTCCAAATTGGTGGGGAACTATATCTTCCTCTGTTAGTCTTACATTAGGATATGACAGAGAGCTTTTTGTTTTTTGCTTTGCTTGTTTTTAGTTCTTGCTCATATACTGGTGTTTCTGAGCTTAAAGTTGGGGTGGAGTGGGGGGTGGGGAGAGAGGGTGCCCCGCGGGTCATGTCTGATGATGATAGCTGGACTGGTGAGGTGAGTGGTTCTATAATGGCAATGGCCAGGACTGGACTGCTTTCTCTTGGAGTCTAGAAAATGTCATTTTCTACTCTAACTTGAAAGAGATCACTAAAACATGCGACACTGGTGAGGAGAGTGTTTGTGTCTCACAGCAAACTCAGCGTTCTGAGACACTCTGGGGATCATATGAAAAGCTGGGCAGTGATCGATGGAGAGGACATATGGTCTTTGCCTTCGGTGTGCACATGCTGCAATCTCTGATGGGACAACCCGGGAGCTTTTTCATAAGGGGCTCTTGTCACGGACTTAAAGGGTGCGCAGAGGCCCACAGCAACCTGCGGGGGAGAGCAGAGGGTGGGGCTTTCGGACACTCCCCTTCCCCTCCCTGGATCACTCACCTTCGTTTGTCTCTCTGACTCCCACTTTAGTCAGGGCATGTGGGGAGTTACTCTGAATGCTGAAGACAGGGGGTACAGATGTCAGCAGGAGAAGCTCACCTAATTAGAAGTTGTTTTTATGGTTGTTAACTAGGGAGCGAGAAAAGAGAATTTGCAATTAGTTACAACTGGAAAATCCTGACAGTAGGGGTTAAAAACCTCAGAAGTTAGGTAATCTGTGTAAAACAGAGGATGACTCATTCATTCGAATATAAAATGATCATTTAAAATTCATAATTGAAGAAACAGATATTTAAGCTCCTTTAGAAGTATTTGTGATTTTTAAAAGCGTGATTGTCCAAGGATCCAAATAAGTAAAAGAAAGCAAACATGTCTCTAATCCTTTATAAAGGATGCTGTCGTTAGGTACCAAGTGGGCTCCGGTGCACCATGGTCTGAAAAACCAAAAAGAAAACACTGCCCTGCCCTCTGGCCTCATTGTTGCAGACACGTGGTCTCTCCTCTCCTCTCCTCTCCTCTCCTCTCCCCTCCCCTCCCCTCCCCTCCCCTCCCCTCCCCTCTTCTCTCTCAGCCTTCCCTCTACCAGGCACGATGCCCTTCTTCAGGGAATAGTCTCTCCTGAAAATGTGCCCAAAGTACATGAGACCAAGGATTCTCGCTGCTAAGGAGCATTCTGATGGTACTTTCTATAAGACGGATTTGTTTGTCCATGGGGCTTTGAATATTCTTCCACACACGAATTCAAATGAATCCATTATTCTGTGACCACATGTATTCGTTTGTGCATGTGAAGTGGATGAAAATACCTTGGCCTGGGTAAGCTGTGTCTTAGGGTAGATTGTCAGCTGTAAGTAGTGGTCGTGGTATAGTCAAGTGGGACTGTGAACTTCAAGGCCACCAGTTCAAGATCACTAGATGCTTTGCAGGAAAACGAGTTCTTACCCTTGCAAAGAGTTAATTGCAGTCTCAGAAATTCACAGCAGAATTCTTCCCAGTCCTGTAAGGTCAGTCTGAAGCAGAATCGACCTGATGGCAATGAAGTACCAACTGTTCTCCTGTAAAAATCTAAAAACGATTATAGACTGATGATAATCATGGCTCATGTTTATTGGATCCTTCCCCCAGGCCAGAAGTGAGCAAAGTATGGCCAGTAGACCAAATTAATCTTGCCTTCTGTTTTTGTAAATTTTCACATTTTATTTAATGAGTAGTGTTCAAAGTATAACACCATAGTCAGGTACCTGCAACGGAGATTGTGTACGTAAAACTCTCACTATCTAGCCCTTTAGAGAAAACATGCATCAAACTCGGAGTCAAATAAGCACTCTCTTGGCATACATCTTAGCCTTGTAGTCCTTATGGCTTTCCCCCAAGGTCTCAGCCTTACCTGCTTTCTTTCGTAGGAGGTGAAATTGAGGCTTACTGACACTAAGTGGCATACTCAAGGACTAGACTGGAAGCATGGCTGAACCTGTATTTCCTCTCTGGGCTCAGTTTATCCTTGGCCTTCAGAGCTGTGGGCTAACAAAACACTTAACTGCCTTATCCCTCCAAATGTAAATGTTAGCAACTATTACTGTTACTGATTCCCCTGTTCTGTAAATGAGGTCCCAAGTGGTTCTGAATGGCCCACCCAGCTGAGTTTCCAAGGGTGCAGCATAACCCCAAAGCTAGTGCCAGCTGTTAGCTGCTTTCTGACATATCCCCCTCATGACATCCCCACTCATAGAGTTAAAAAATGCTGCCTGACCTGAGTCAGCTCCGTGATTGGCTCTGGGTAGGATTCCTGTCACCCATTTCTAGGGCTTCCTTTGACTGGAATTGAAATGTGGATCACCAGCCCTTCCTAAATCCTTGTATTAGTCTGGGTAGACTAGAGGAACAAATTTTATGGGCACTCATTTGTATAAGAAAGAGTTTTATACACGAGAGCAATTGAATATTGAGAAAACATCCCAACCCAGTCGAAATCAAGTCCAGAAGCCCAATATTAACCCATATGTCCAATATCAAGGTATAAAATCCTCTTTAGACTCCTGAAACACATGCAATGACTCCAAATGCAGGAAGATCACAGGTCAGTCTTGTGGTTCCAGTAGCAGTGTTAAGCATCTCAACCGCTGGCAGGGGTCTCCATGTGGCTTCTCCAGCATCCAGGGCTCTGGCTAAATTAGGATAGCTTCAGGGGGCTTCTCCTCAGAAATATCTCTCAGTGAGCAGGGGGAGGGGAGAGAGAGAGAGAGAGAGAGAGAGAGAGAGAGAGAGAGAGAGAGAATGAATGAATGAATATCTCTCCTACCTCCAAGGAGGAATATAGGAATTCCCAGAATAGGTCATGACCACACAGAAGCCTTATTGGCTATTACCTGATTGACAGCCAAGACTCCGCCCCGTCACTTGAATCCTCAAATTGATACCAGATTACATAATTACCACAATTCTCTTAGTCTGGATGCACCCTGAAATCTGTCCACTGGCAGTTTGAGGATGACTGAGCATGTCTTGAATTGGCCAAGAATTTAGCATCACTGAGTATCCATGGGCACCATCCAGTGCCAAGTAGACAGTGCACATTTTAGGTGAGTGATTTTCGAAAGCGGAAACTATGGTTCAAATATTGATTTTTTAAATTATTATTAACAGGTCCTTCATAGACAGCCTTCTCAACCAGCCAAGGAGAGCTCCCCTCCCAGAGAAGAAGCACCTCCCCCACAGCCACCGGCCGAAGACAGTTGTGCCAAAAAGCCCAGGTCCCGCACAAAGATCTCCTTAGAAGCCCTGGGAATCCTCCAAAGCTTTATCCATGACGTGGGCCTGTACCCCGACCAGGAAGCCATCCACACGCTCTCCGCCCAGCTGGATCTTCCCAAACACACCATCATCAAGTTCTTCCAGAACCAGCGGTACCACGTGAAGCATCACGGGAAGCTCAAGGAGCACCTGGGCTCCGCGGTGGACGTGGCCGAGTATAAGGACGAGGAGCTGCTGACGGAGTCGGAGGAGAACGACAGCGAGGAAGGCTCGGAGGAGATGTACAAAGTGGAGGCCGAGGAGGAGACCGCGGAGAAAAGCAAGGCGGCGCCCGTCGACGTCGACCAGAGATAATGTGAACTCCCCCCGCGCCAAGCAATACACCGATTGGTCCAAGGATTTTCTGTTGTAGTTTCTCTTCTTTAAAAAAGAAAAAAAGGAAAAAAAAATTTGGGGCTTTATCTTATTTTTGTCTTTCTTGTTCTGTTTGTTTTGTTTTCCTTGCCCCCCCCCCTTTTTTTTTGACGTTTCTTTGTTGTACAGGTTCTACCTGTAGACTGAAGAGGTTCAGTATTTCCGAGTCAGACACCTGCCTTGCAAAGACACTCCCGTGTTACCCTCCGGCCACGACCGGAGGGGCGTCCGAGCAGGGCCGGCCACTCCTGGGCCCCTGCGGCATGTCCTGACCGGAGACGCCAGGCAGGCCCCGCGGAATCACGGAGGAAGCTGCGAGTGTGTGTGTGTGTGTGTATATGTATATGTATATATCTCTATATTTACATATATATATGAAAACTGCATGGGACAGAGAACTTTACAATCTGAAAGAATAGACTGTGAAATGAGTTCTTAAAGCAAAGACTTGTTTATGTATTAAAAACAAACAAACAAAAAACCACTTCACAGTGAGTCGCTTTGGCTTTTTGATAAACTGCGGCCTGCTTTCAGGGCGGGGTGACTATTTTTGAATTCCTATTTATTTTCAATGTTTGTCCCTGATTTTTTTTTTTTTTTAATTTTATGGCTTCCTACCTGGCAGCTTGATGGGTAATTTCTGAGGTATGTATTTAACAAAATTAACACTGCCAAAAAAAGAAAAAGGAGAAAAAGCGAGACAAAGAAAGACAAGTAGGGGGGAATCAGGGCACCTTAAAAACCGATATGTCAAATGACTCTTAAAGACACAATGCACACTTACAACGACTCGGCACCTTCCATGACCCTCTCATTACCGGAATGGACAGAGACCTTTTTGAGGCGCCCCCCAGGGAGCAGAGCTGGAGCCCCGTGCAGAGAAGCAGGCTTGATCAAGTGGCATTTTGACGTTGGACCTAGGGATTCAGTATGAGCCACATTTTGTTGTGAACATTACTTACCTGCTCATCTTGGCTTCAAATCTTACAAGTCTCTAAGCCTGCTTTTTTTTTTTAATTGCTTTCATAAACAATAGTTCAGTATAATGTTAGTGAGTGACTGCCCGGTTAGAGGGGACTCCCTTGCAAATACTTCTCTGGCCTGCGCTCTCCCCCTTTCCCCACCCCCCACCCCCACCCCCTACCCCCCACCCCAGTGCTTCTCCTTTAGGTTTCAATTTGGCTTTCCTGGCCTCAGTCTGCATTCCCTCCACACAGCGCAAACATGTTCAATCCCTGAGCTCACCAGCCTGCATCTCTTCCCTTTGCCTAACGCAAACCTGTTTCAGGATCGTGGTGCAGCCCCAGGCAAGAGTCTAAGCAAAGCGATCTCAGTGGAGTCCCCTACTCG
>PVJH01001579.1:55265-202472 GCA_004026705.1 Nesogale talazaci | reverse complement strand
AAATTGGAAATTAGATTTATGAGAAACAACTGATGCTGATTCTTAACTTCTTTCACGATTTACAGCCCATTGTTTTCAGCAGAGTATCTGTTTCCCAAGGGCAAAGGAGAGGCTCACAGAAAGAAGCTGAAGAGAAATAGGCAGTCCTCGGTTGGCATGGTTTTAAAAATATGTGGTAAAGAGTTCATGGCATGTGGCTTAAGGTTGTACTGTGTTAACGGGTGCACAGAAGGATGCTGTGCCAGCTTTAAAAGGTTCAGGGGAAGCAGTTGGGCAAATGTTTTGAGACACAAGCTGTAAGAACAACTAACAGCTGTTTTAAGTAAAACGGCCCCGCCCCTACCCCCTCCTTGGTGTTTTCTAGGTGCAAGGGGTAGGGACCACGACAGAGTTATTGTGTTTCTCCAACTCAGGAAAGGCAATCCTACCCTCTGCGGCCTTCAGCTGCAAACACGCTTAGTTTTATTCAGGGGGAAAACAAAGTGAAATTTCAATAGGGGCAAGATGACTATTTCCATTTCAGAAACATGGAGAGTATCCCTACCAGAATGTAATTCTTAATCAGGCTTGTTTATTCACACTGAAAGCCACTGCAGGTCACGGTGTTTCCTTGGTGCCATGGGGTCTGCTCTTACGCCTTCCTGGACAGGAAGTTCTTAAGATTAAAGATTGTGTTTTTATGGTCTCATGCCTCCTTACTCCAAGCTATTAACCAAAGAGAAATATAACTGGGAGTTGGTTTCTAGAAAGAACATTAACCGTCATGCGTGCGTGTGTGTCAGGATGAAAACTAGTAAGAATCAAGGTGGAGTAGGAGAGGGAAGAAGCGCTACCTAGAAACCAGCTAAGTAACTCTATGTCATGGTGGGAGTCAGAGTAGTACTGTGTTGGAGTGGAGTTTATTTTCTTTGTATATCATGTATATTGCATATGTAATTAAAATAAAATTGATGGAAAGAAAAGAGATATAGCAAATAGACACCTTCTAAACCCATATAAGGAATTTCATCTTACTCTTCGTGGCTCTTTCACATGAACTTTTTTTTTTTTTTAGGCATCACTGCCCTCAGGTGGTGGGAGTAGGAGGCCCAGCCTTTGCTCCTGGGATCTGGAGTTGAACCTCCAACCCAGTGGGCTGCAGTCCTGCGCACAACCACTACACCACCGGGGCTCAGCCCCACATGAACTTTTTACAGAAAATCTTGGCCAATGGAGATAAATAAATATTTGAGGATAGTAAACTGCAGGAGAGAGAGGTGTTTCTCTTTTTTCCCCCCTTTTCAGCCAGCCTTGATACTAATGCCTTATCCTATAACTATTTAAATGCAGCACATTTTGAAACTCTAAGTTTTTCATACATGCCTGATGGAATATTTATGGTTCTTCATTTCACATACATTCAATTTGCATTTATGCTCTTACATTTAACATTTGTCAAGGTGAGGTAATAAGGTGCAATGTATAATTCAATTGTATTTGAAAAAAATCCTTCTGCTTTTCAAAATGAATAGCTGTTAATATAATGGACTGTTATATTTATTTCCCATGCATGCTGCTTTTACTGTGCTCATAACTTTGAATGTAAGTTGAAAGAGATGATAAAAATTTCTGAAATGTCAAAAGTGTATGCATTCATATATGTGTTTTTATAGGTGCTTATTTGGGTTTCTTTAAAAGTAAAAGTGAAATTGTTAATATTGCACATGAAGAGAGTTTTAAGACATTAAATACTCTTTAAATCTGTTAACCTTCCATGAAACTATTGCTAACCTAATAAAATTTTCACATGCTGAGTTGTAAAAATAATTCTTAATATGAAAAATAATTTGATTAGACAATTTTGGTGTTATCAACAATAAAATTGCTTATCATTATATACCATTAATTATGCATACTATTTTAATGTTCATTTGTGAATTAAAGGGTTAGCCGATTTAAAATTAATAAAAGAAATTTTTCCATAAGATAAAGCAATAGCGTTTCACATTTTGGGAAAGATGAAAGTCCTACAAATTAAAAAATAATATCTAATTAAAAATAAGACATACACATAAAATAAGACTCATATTCAAGTTTGAAAAGTTTTTCAATAGAGAAAACACAAAGAAGAAAATGAGTAATATTGAATTATCTTGTGCTACTGCTGTGAACATTTTTGGATTGCCTAATTTTAGCTATTTTTAAATAGCTCTAGCCTATTTTTAAAAAATCTCTAACCTATTTTTAAAATGGAATTTTTCTTTGCAATGTTTTCATATAACATAACAAGAATATTTTGTAACCTCATTATTGCTCCTTTCACCCTATTACAATTTACTGAATCAACCCCCCATTAGACCTTTCATTGCTTACACTATTTGAAGAGGCAGTCATCTGAGTGGAAGGTGGTCTTTGTGGTAGCAGTTTGGGTTCCTCCCAAGGCAATTGTGTTGAGGGGCAATGTATTCAAAGGCTTTTTCTTAGAGTAAAGTTCTCAGTGCTTGCCTCCCCATCGTTCTGCCTAAAGTTCTCCTTCATAGATTTTCTCCTTGTGCTTTCCTCTTGGCGAATGTCAAATGGCTATATTTGTTCTGGATTCTCCTGAAGTCAAAACACTTTCAGCAATTGTTTTAGACGATCCCTTTTGGATCATGCGGGTTCGCATTTTCACCCGTGTAAATGTAGGGCTTCACACATAAGTTGTCCTTGCTCGGATTTCCCTTGACACCCGAATGCAGCTTCCTTCCAATATGTCAGAGCTGATTTTGCACTTCTCTGACAGTGCTAGGACTGCTTGATTTCCTGTTATTTTCCTCCCTTTTGTCTTTAAATAGGTTATTATTATTTGAAACAGAAAACGATAGTCATTTCATGCCAGTGACCGATTCTTGCCTCCCATGTGGGCATGGGCTCTGCAGGTGAACGTTATTTCTGCTATTCACAAACTCTGGCTGCTGTGGGGATCTTCCTTCTGCTCCTTTCAAGGAAAGGGAACTTTCTCAGGGTGCCTCTAACCAGTGATATGTGAACCAGGCTCTAGGCTCAAAACTCTGGTGTTTATGGAGCCACATTCATAAAAACTTTTCTTATTGTCTTTAGCGTCAACCTTGAGAAAGAAATATGGAAGCAATCCCAAATGTAACATTCTCCTTATGCATTCTTCCTGTTTTTTACATCTAAGTGCCTTTTTTTTTTAAAGAGAAAATGAGGGATTATTTATTACTTGTTTCTTTCCTTCATTTCTCCACCACTACTCTATCCCCTAACCCTTCCAAAACTCAACTCCTTCACGAATAATTTCTCA
Organism: Nesogale talazaci; assembly: GCA_004026705.1. Classification (NCBI taxonomy): domain Eukaryota; kingdom Metazoa; phylum Chordata; class Mammalia; order Afrosoricida; family Tenrecidae; genus Nesogale; species Nesogale talazaci. The sequence goes on along the minus strand of PVJH01001579.1, from coordinate 199,189 downwards.
GACACAAGAGGAAACAGAGGGCCTCCTTGGGCGTAGACTCGGAGCAAGCCGTCCTCCAGTGGAATCTGTGAATGCAGCACATGCATTCTCACAGGTATCAGTGTGTGCCAGGGTGCCATTGCCAGAAGCTTGGAAATCTACACCCTGGATCTGAGATTGTTGCCAGTGCTACTAGAACATAGGAGGGAAAAAAAAAAACCAGTGATTAAAAAGCATGTGGGAAAAAAACTGTTTTAAAAAAGCATTTTTTTTAACATCGATATAGTAAATTAAACAAAGCAAATTAAGAGGAATTGCAAATATATATCTACATATACATCTATACAAACTAATTAAAATTTCAGCACTGCTCCCTCCCCCACCGATGTGATTGACACTTAATAGTTAAAAGCGAGTTCATTTGTTTTGAAGGCCGGAGTTCCCACAGCATGAAAAGCACACAATAGTCCCTGCTTGGCCGCTCGTGGACCAGTGCAGTCAGCATGGAGAAGCTCTGATGAGTCTATTCAAAAAGCAGCTGTTGGCGCCTTCCCTCCTGACCCGTTGGTGCACTCTGCTGTGGCTCGTTCAAAACCCTTTCACTCTCCACCCAATGCGGCTGGCTATTCACAGGGATGGAAGGAAGGCATTTATTGGTTTCCACTACTTCAAGAAACAGATGCTGCGATTGCCTTTAGAAGTAGGAGTGAGATGGACTTGGAGGGGTGGCCTGCTTTCATGATGGTGGTCCATCCAGGGGCACTTCTATTGCTGGTAATCCTTTTAGACCTTTTCTACCAATCGGTCATCTGTATTGCATGCTATTGTCAACACCGATGGTCTTAGATCTGGAATGCAAAGGAGGGGGCAATCCTGTTTGTATCTTTGCCAGTGTATATTCCTGTACTGATATAATTATGAATGCAAGTTGAGAGGATATTTCTATTATCTTTGATTGCTCTATTGTTAAAACTAATTAGGATCGCTCCATGAACTCCATAAGCTAATGAGAAATACTTTTCATTCAAATTAAATTAAATTACAAAATATTGCTACTAGGGTTTCATGTCGAACATGCCTGGCTTATTCCCAGCCAGACATGTGCACATGTCTCTCTGATCAGTGAATGGCTGCAGACAGTTCTCTCAAGATACACGTGTTTCCGTCTCATCGGTCCCCTGGAAGAAAAAGTCCAGTCCACACAGTGGCTTCTGCGGGCATCTGCAGGGCCCTTTCCATGCTAGGGAGTCAGTTCAGCAATTATGGTGATGGTTCCTGGGAATTTGCAATGGATAATTGATAAAATTTTCTCATAGGATTAAAAAACAAACAAAAACAAAATTTTCTCATAGGACACATGTTAAAGAAAATTTTTAACCAAATAAAAGCTGCATTGTGAAGATAAGTCTAGAAAATTGTGTTGCAGAATTTTTCTTTTCTCATGCTGATGTTACCCCCACATGTTCTTTAGGGTGATGAAACAAAGGGTATCCTATTTTTCTGTTTTTTTTTTTTTGTGGGGAGAAGGGTACCTTATGCAAGATTTCCCCTCAGATTTCTGTTTCTCAAGCTCAAAAAACATTTAGAAAGAATGGGATTTGAATCCCTTGATGATGCTGCATATTGCTGCTTGGGTGTGGTATATGTTGAAGTACTCACAATTGGTTGAGGGAAGAGTTAAAGATGGATCTGTGTAGATCTGGAGGATATGTAAAGAATCAATAGCTTTGCATTTTGATATTTCCATTAATAAGTATTTCCATGATTATATAGCAACATTTTCTTACTTGCAATTTTGTATATCTATATTACATATAATTTGCATGCATATATATATGCAGTTATGTGTTTATGTTCATAATGTCTTTTTTGGGGGGTTACTTTTAGCTTCCAATAGTTTTATTGGCACATAGTTTACATATCATACAATGGAGTAGTTCAAGTTTTCTTTTTTTTGTTGTTCTGTTTTGTTTTTTGGTGAGGGCGTCACTGCCCTCTGGTGGTGGGAGTAGGAGGCCCAGCCTTGCTGCTGGAGTTGAACCTCCAACCCAGTGGGCGGCAGTCCCGCGCACAACCATTACGCCACCGGGGTTCAGCCTCACTTTTTCATTCATGTAACCTAACAGGTGTGTTGCCAATAGGAAGCATTTGAAATTGATTACTGGCTTACTTTTAAAGTGGAAAATTGATATTTCTTGATTATTCTGACACAAAAAAACAAACATGGAAAAACCAAACTAGCTTCTGTTGATTCAAGCCTGAAAATCCATGGGAGTCAGCAGAGAACTGTACACAAAGCAGTTTTCAATGGTGAGTTTTTAAAAATGGGTCACTGGCTGCAGCGATTTTAAGACATCTCTGGGTAGACTTGAACCACCAAACTTTCAGTTAGTAGCAGAGCATTTATCCATTTGCAACACTTAGATATTTCAATATAATCTATTTGAGTAGAGTGGTTGTCTAATAGGATTCACAGGACGGGTTTGTGAGAAGCACTAATTCCTTAAGATCTGAGATTCTTTCTATTTTGGATAGGTCCCTGCATGTTTATTGACACCAAGCATGAAAGGGATGGAGGACTGCCTACACTTGAAGGTGCCGCATGGGCTCATCCTCTTGGCCTCTATTATTTTTGACATATCAGTTCACTGAACTTCATTTAAATCTTTGAGTTTTGTGTCAACTTCTGATGCTCGATTGTCTTCACAGACTTTCTATTCTTTATTTGACCAATGCTTATTTCCTAGTTTGGAGTCAAGGTTCATATCAAGGGACACTCTTCTCCCTGGAAATAGGGCTTCATTTAGTCCACCTGTTAGATGATCTTTTTAGTATGTGTGTCTAACAAAGCCCATAGAGTATTTTCCACATTTTGGTTTTCTGACATTCTTTATTACCACACTGAGCTACATAAAGGGGGTGGCAGTTTCCCACATCTCTATCATAGTTTCTGACAGTAGCAGGTGCTCAATAAAAATGTGTGAATAAAATATACTCATGGGGACTAATAAGGTGTAGCAACTACACTATAAAAACTCAACCCTATAGGAAATAGCTTGCAGTGGTTGTTTAGTAGATGTTGAGGCATACCTCTCAGTTTCTTTCTTTAGACCCCATGTAATTGCTCCTGAAATTGTTGGAAGTGAGGCCACAGAGATTTCCCTAACATATTGAACTGGCTATGTAAATATATATATTAAGCAGACCTTATCTACTGCTCGGTGATGGTGGTAGTATATAAAGAGTGGTCCCCGTGTAAAACGACTGAGCTGATGATAATCTGAAGGTGCCAAAGTTGAAATAAAAGTATCAACCATGCTGAGTCCTTCTGAGAAAATTTGAGAGAAATGTTCCTTGACTTGTTCATAATTTCCAGTGACTGCAGAAATCCTTGGTGTCCCTTCGCTGCCCATAGAGATGTCTCTTCACATTGTCTCTTTCACTACCCACTACCTGTGCACTTGTTCTTCATTTTCAGGAAACATCACTCCTATGATCCAGACCACTGCACTCAGGTGTGACTCAATATCATCTCAATAAGATATCATCATATCATATCTATCTCCTAAAACTAGGTCACTTTCATAAGCAGATGTGTTGATTTCAACACATCTTTAGAAGGCAATGGGGTGGGGAGGGGGTCACAATTCAATCCATAATAGCCATTTTCTCAACTTTGGTCAAGACAATATAGCTCTATGCAGATTGTTCACCACTCTATTATTGTAAAAAATAGTTGGAAAATATTTTCTATACACTTTAGGAAAATACAATGCTCACTCTTTTACCATGGGGAGCCCTTAATCTTGTCCTCTCTCATCATGTGAAGAATATGCACATCTTATTGCTGCTGTGCAGTGCCCACCCGTTAGTTCTGACCCATAGTGAATGAAACACTGCACAATCCTGTGCCCTTCTCCACAATGGTCCCCATGCTGAAGTCTCCTGTGGTAGCCCCTAGGTCAGTCCAAATTGGTCAGGGTCTTCCTCTTTTTCGCTTCCCTTCCGCTCTACCAAGCATGATGTTCTTCTTCAGAGATTGGTCTCTCCTAGTAGCATGTCCAAAGTATGTACATTTGCACAGCCCATTCAAATAGTAACAGTAATGGACTGACCACTTCCTCATATGTATATTATGCTTGTGTCTTCTGGTTATTACTAGGTGTCATCGGGTTGGTTCTGGCTCCAGACAAGACCGCCCTCACAGGTGACATGATGTTCGAATTCATTGTGGCAACGACTTTGCCCAATGATCTTGTTGAAGTTTTTCTCCTTTTTCAATGACTTTTTACCAACCATGATCTCTCTTTCTGGGGGCCGTTCTGTTCAGAAAACATGTCCAAAGTACACGCAGTGAAGTCTGGTCATCCTTGCTTCTCAGAAGCATACTGACTTCTTCCAAGACAGATTTTTGTGACTGCTCTGGACTTCTTTCTGGAGAGATGATGATGAGCATTTATTGATGTTCATAATATTTTCATAGGTGGATTTAAGACCTTCCCAAATTTAATTATTTTTATCATGAAAAACCCAGTCATGGCTTCTATCTGACTTTTGATTCCAATTTAGACTTGGACACTGATCCGATAGTTGACTGTCTTTCTAGTTTTCAGCTTCCTATGTGTAAAATGAAGCTTAAAAATAACCTGGCACAAGGAAGTCCCACAAGAACTAAAAGGACCACATAGATAAATTGTCAGCTCAATGTCTACTTCATAGTGCCATCAAGTTGATTCTAACTCATCATGACCTCATACGATGGTGTATAATTACCCCTTTGTGTTTATGAGGCTAAACATCTAAGTGAGCATTAAAAACAAAACCCCTTTTACCCCAATGTGGCTGGTGGGCTTGAGTGGCTAAGTTTGAAGTAGCCAGCAGACCAAGGCATAACACACTGAAGCATCAGGCTTCCCCATTCTGTTACAGAGGAAATGCTAAGTATATAATGGCAATTGTTAGTTCTTCTTTTCCTTCTAAGACCTTATTTCCTCCTCTGGACATCCAGTGCATGTGGCAATTGAAGTCAGAGTGGCTGGTATCCACAGAAGGAGAGAAATCAGTTAAGGATGTAGCCTCTGAAGTTTCATTTGAAGTTCATTTGAAGTGTGTGATGCGGTACCCACTGAACTCGGGATTTTTTTTTTCTGTCTCACCCATCATTATCTCTGACTTGTTGGCTTAAAGAAAGAGTGTTATCCATGAACACATGGTAAGATGAACCTCCCCGAGAGCTGCTCGTGTCCCTGGGTTCTTATTTTAAGGCAGAAACCTGCTTAGTTGGAAGGAAGATAGATTGATAAGAGAGTCACTCAGCTGGGGCAGTGTGGCTGCCAAGAAAATGGGCAGCCAAATTCTGCCAACCCTGAGTATAGTGATGCCCCCTTAGTGATGCCTGTGGACAGAAAGGCTGCCAGTTAGATAATCTGCCTCAGTAGCAGCCGTGTAACCTTGGCACTGAGTTTCAGGAAGCCTTGTTGTGATCTCCAGTGGGTCACATTTTCAATTTTTCTGTCTTCTCTGCTCACAGATTATATAATTGTCTATATTATTTAATGTTGCCTAAAGTTGACCAGCTTATGATGAAAGCAGTCATAATTTGTTCTTTGATTTTAGGCTAACCTACACATCGTGGGTAGAACTTTGGTCCCCAATAGGATATTTTAATCTTGTAAATATTTTAACTTCTGTATCAGCAGTTCTGATGGTGATTTGGGGTAAGTGTTGGGTTGCTAAGGTTAGAAGTTGAAGCCACCACCAACCACTGTCTTCTCCCGGAAAGAGTCCCTTCATGGGGTGATTATGGGTTGGAATTGACTCAGTGGCAATGGGTTGGATTTGATTAAGCCTTACACCAGTAATGTGAGCTTGTTTGAATGTAGGGTATTTTGGAAATTTCAGCACAACCCCACTTTAAAGTCAAGGGACAGCCGTAAGTTTCCTTGGCTGCCAGAAGCTGGATGAGAATAGCCACTAGAACAATGGACCGAGAAGGCATGGTCTTGTCACCACACTGAATTCCGACTTCTAACTTCCAGAATCAGAGTCGATACATTTGTGTGCTTTAACCTCCCACACTGTGCAATTTTCTTGTGTTAGGCCTAGGGTACTAGGATACCACATGTGGTAGAAGAATGATGAGGGTATTTCTTAAAAAACACTGTACCACATCTATGTATTTTTTTAGATATTTCATCTTATTTTTTGACCTTTAAATCAAGAATCCAATCTAAGAATCATAAAGCAAAGGATGTAAGTGCCAACTTTATATGGTGGTGAATTTTTGTAAATATATTCGTTCATATAGCTATATGTAAATATATTCATTCAATCATTCACATATATTCAGATATGCCAGATAAGACCAATGTTTCAGGAGTTACCATCCTGTCCCCATATCTTAAGAATCCCTCTCTCCATCAAGATAATGAAAACTTTTACTTTAATTCTTTTTCTTATTTAGATCCTTGAGGTTTTATTGCAGATTATCATCAAACTCTTGAGTATTCAAAGTAATAATGATAATAATAAAAACAGCAATAGGGCTGAGCCCCAGTGGCGTATTGGTTGAGCACGGGACTGCGGCCCACAAGGTTGGTGGTTCATATCCAGCAGCACCTTTCCAGGAACAGGGCTGGGCCTCCTACTCCCACCAAGCGGCAGTGATGCCCACAAAAAAAAAAAAACAGCAGTAATAAAACTGAATAAGACAATCAAAACTAGGGAAGATGAGTTTCAAGAAAGTTCAATGACTTGCCAAAGAGTTAGCAAGTAGCAGACCTGAAATTTGACCCCAATCACTTCACTACAGAAGCCAAATATTTAATTTTTGTTATTGCTTCCTTCTGCCAGCAATTTAGATATGACTCAAGGAAAATGATAGAGGGTGAAAATTAGTGACCGGGTCATTAAAGATGGTCAGAGGAACTGTTTTCTAAATCTTTGCATTCCTCTTATTTATTGCCTGATGGTTCTGAAAACTAGGAGGTTGAATTCTATGAACACATATGAGTATGGACTTCCAGAAGGTATATTGTTTTCAGCACTATAATCAGGCTCACCAGCACTGTTCTTGGCATTGGTGCACATGTAAACTCTTACTTAATTGTCAGATACAACCTGTCAAAAAAATAAAAATAAATAAAAGTAAAGCTGTCTGAGAGGCTGAGCCCCAGTGGCGTAAGTGGTTGAGTGCGGGACTGCAGCCCGCGGGCTTGGTGGTTCAAATCCAGCTGTGGCTCTCAGGAGCAGGACTGGGTAGCACCCACAACCACCAGAGGCAGTGATGCCCCCCCCCTAAAAAAAAAAAAGATACAACCTGCAATGGTAAGTAGTAACGCCCTCTCAATTTTGCATGTGGATAAGAAACTGAAGGGGCTAGTGACTTACCCAAGGTCACAGAGCCTGTAGAGAGTGCAGATTGGATTGTTCACCCAGAGTTTGTACTTTATATTGTACTATACAATATAGGAATGTATGTTCTTTTCCATGCTATGCCAAAAAAAAAAAAGATGAAAAATCATATGGTTGAGCAACCTAATTTTGAAAACCTTCATGTAGCACCCAAAGTCTTATCTTAAATGTATCTAGATCTGACTGCGTCATTAACAATGAGATTTTCAAGACCTATCTATTAGCTGAAAGACGGATATCTTTTAGTTTTCATAGGATTATTTTCAAGCACGTAAGCTTTCTAGAAAATAAAAATGGAACACATTTCTCACAATCAAGGTTATATTTACTATTTGAGCGGCTAAGCATAAAGTCAGCAGCTCAGACTCCAGTAACCCGTGCAGAAAGATGGGGCTTGCTAGCCCTGGAAAGAGATGCCCTTATCATGCCCCAAGAGCAGTCCTACCTGTTCTCTTGGGTCACTGTCAGTTGGATTCCAAACCAGATAACACAGGAAAGAAGTAAGAGACGCCAGGACATTCAAGGGCTTTCAATGAAAGATTGAAACAAGATGTGTCTGCATTTTTTCCTCCTCTCTTTTATTTATTTCTGCTACCTTTGTCCAATAAAAACTGGAAATTGCTCAAGTACAATTGCATCACGCTAAATGACTCCTTTTTGTTTGTTTGTTTTTGTCTGTTTGTGTTTTTTTTTTTTTTTTTGGTGGGCATCACTGCCGCTTGTGGTTGTAGGCGCTACCCAGTGCCACTCCTGAGAGCCGCCGCTGGATTTTTGAACCGCCAAACCCGCGGGTTGCAGTCTCGTACTCAACCACTTAGGCCACTGGGGCTCAGCCCCTCTAAAGGACTTCTTAATGTGCAATCAATAGGAGAGGACTTCAAAAAGTTCACAGGAAGAATGGAATTAAAATATATTGAAAATTTCCCCTTAAAAGTTTCAAGTTTGCACATAGTGTTAGCATAACGTTACTTCCCAGGAAATGGATTGTTTTTAAATCATCCCTTAAATAATAATGCTTTTTAAAAGCCTTGAAAGATCATTCTGGAAATCTGGAAAGCACCTATTTGCATATGATCTTTTGACAAGTGATTTGTGGAGAATACTTTGAGTGGTAACATTTCCTAGAAAGTGGATGGTTTTTATTTATTAGGTGCCTTCCAGTTGGTGCCAACTTACAGTGACGTGATGTTCAACAGAATGGAATTCCACACCCTCGGCAGCACCATCGTCATCGTTCCGTTTGAGCCCGTGTCGCATCTGTTGTGTCACTCCACCTCTTCTTCCTCTTCATTGCTCCTCCACTGTCCCTAGTTTGATGTCCTTCTCCAGGGACTGGTGGTCTCTCCTGACAACATATCCAAAGCAGCTGGGGCATTATCTCACCACTCTTGTCTTTGAAGAGCATTCTAGCTCTACTTCTTCTAAGATGGATTTGCTTGTTCTTTTGGTACTCCATGGTACTTTCAATATTTTTCCACCAAGACCATAGCTCAAATATATTAATTTTTGTCAATTTTTTGGGAAGGAGCAAAACATAGTGCTAATCAGCCACCTTGAGAATACACACACACACACACACACGTGAGCGCGTGTGTGTGTTATAAGCATGGAACCCATTCTTGTTTGCTTTGTGAGTTTTTCTGGATCTTCCAATGGAATATGAGCTTGTATTTGCATACCTCTTCCTACCCCTTTCAAATAGACCCATCCTGGACTTGGAAATCTTTACCATTTAAATGGAAACATCATGTCCCCTGGTTGTTTATGATCAAATATGACATTTTCAAAAGTACATGATTTACCTGTCAAATGATTTTCCTCTAAATGAGACATTTCTGAATAAAAAATGATTTCTATTTGTTGAGCATGAGATGAGGGAGCCCAGATTTTCCCAGAGTATTCCAAAGCAAATTTAAAATAATAGAAGCTATAGCTGCAGACTTACTCATTTATACATAAAATTCATTTCAACTAAAGCATCCAAACTTGTGTTTAGCCGCTTACCGAGGATCAATTACCCAGCTTGCTGAGAGTTCATTACGCCTGCAGCTCTGACTCACACAGCAAAGATGCTTGTTCAGAAAGAGATGTGCTAAAGTCAGAGCAATGCATACAACTCCAGCTGTTTGTTATCTTTCTGCTCCTAATCAATGGAATATTTATTACTCTATCCCTATATGCTGGCATAAACACATATCCAAGAAGACTTCAGGAGCTTAATGAAAAATTCCCATTTGCTATGAATTCTTTGAAGCTCCCTTGTGTTTGATGAGCCCTAAAAACACAGAGAAGAAAGGTGAACAGAGAAGTTGGGTTCACTGAAAAGTGGCAAATTACATTTTAAAACACATTCATTTTGATCACGTTAAAGTTGTGATGTCGTACATGGATGCTTCTAGGATAATGACAGTGAGAAAGAAATAAAAATGTTTTCAGAAGCAAAGTGAGAGATACCATACATTTTGAAAAGGAAGATAGTTCCTTAGGAGTATAGGGCTGCGTTCTAAAAACATTCATGAGAATCAAGACACTTTCATTCAGTCAAAAAACATACGTTAAGTTCAACTACTTTTTAATGCTGGCACAACGTGCTATTAACCCACTCACTGCTGACAATTGCATCTGAGTCACAGCAACTCTAGAGGACAAGGTAGAACTGTCTCACAGGGTTTCTGAGGTCACCAATCTTGACAGTAATCAACAGTTTCATCTTGTTCTTGAAAAATGACTGGTGAGTTTAACCTCTGGTTTGCAACTCAATGCTTAACCTACTGCACCTATAAACTCGTTCTCTCAAATTTGTTATAATGCATGGACAGAGAAAAACACACTAGCTGTGAAAGTGTATACACTAAGCACTTTTACAGTATGTGCTAGTGGCAGACAAGAGAAACGGGTTGTGCTTGTTGGGTCTTAGTGAGATAGTTTTTAGAAAGACCTCACGTGTGAGTAATCCACATGTTCAGATTTTGAGATGGAGGAGTTCTCTGGAAGATAAATGAGGATATTTTCTGAGAGAAGAGAGTGATAGAAGGACTAAAGCAAATAGATGGTTTATTGCATTTTACTATTGCCAGATTATTTGTTACATTCATATTCTTAGCATTTGTCAACTAATTCTCAAAAGTTATGGTTGTAGGTTATGGTAGCTGCAGAAGATTAGTTGAGAAGATGGAAGTGGTTTATATGGAATAAAAAGAATCTTTCAATTTTATTTTTTGGAAGGTGAGGAAATGTAGAAAGGCTTCTAGCCCAGAAATGACTTGAGCTTGCTTGAATTTGAGCATAGTCGATGTGATACTAGTGTACTGTAGATGATGAGGAGAACAGAGCATACTAAGACTCTGTGCAAAAAGAGGCAAAAGGATAAAAATACTGGAAAGAAATTGAACATGTGAAAAATGAGTTGAAACAAAATGGAAATTAATTATTGAATATAAAACTAATTATCTGATATGGAAACCTTAACTTAATTCACAATACTTTTAAAAGAGGAAGTATTTTTACTGAGTTTACCTGTAAAACCTTTCCTGATATCATCCAGTTTATCCGGTAATAAATTGAAAGACACGTACCTTTAACCAATAAGGTGAACACATAGGGTGTTAACTACATGTCCCAAAAAACTCATTTCTGGATACCCAGGTGTTGCCTCCCTTGGTTGTCTGTTAGCTGATTATAATTTTTATTATTTTTGATACTCACCTTGACAAAATATATACAAAATATGTTTTCCCACATTGAGCGTGAGCATTTTCATTTTGTGGATTTGAATGTCTTCCTGACACAGATTATCTCTATCCATCAATACACCACTGTTACTTTTGCTTTTTATAGTTTATACATAAGGCATTAGGGAATGGAAGGGGAGAATTTCTACTCCTGTAAAGATTTACAGTCTCAGAAACTCATATGGGGCAGTTCTATCCTATCCTATGTGGTTTCTATATGTTAACATCAATGCAATGGCTGTGTACTTGAGTTCGTTTGGAGGAAACTGAAGTAATCTAGTATTGTGATTTGGAATCAGAAAATCATATGGTTTCCTATGCTTGGAATTAAAATTTGAAGAGTGATGATGTCAGATTCATATTTATCAGTAGAAAGAATGCTTTACAATCTATCCTAATATATAACACCATACATGATTGGATAATATCCTCACATCTACAAGGAAGACCAATTATGACTATTATTGATAATTATACTAATGCCAGAGATAAAGATATAGAAAGTTTGTGCTAAGTTCTGCCATCCAATTTTTTAAAAACATGCAATCAAGATAGTAATTGGAATGTGATCATTGGAAACAAAGAAGTATTCATTGGAAATACTTTCATTTATTGATGGATAGAGATAATCTGGGTCAGGAAGACATTCAAATCCACAAAATGAAAATGCTCATGGTCAGTGTGGTAAAATATATTTTGTATATATTTTGTCAAGACAAGAATTAAAAGTCATGAAAATTATAATCGGCTAACAGACAACCAAGGGAGGCAAAGTCTGGGTATCCAGAAATGAGATTTGTTGGGATGTGTAGTTAACACACAATGTGTTCACCTGGATGGTGAACTACATGAATGGCAAGCCTCACCAGATGGAATACACAGGAATCAAATACATTGCCTTCTTAAAAAGAGAAGATGAAGGAACTCAGTATCATTTGTCAGAACAACGTCAAGGGCCTATTGTGGAACAGACCATCAATGGAAGTTAAACCTGAAGCTAAGGAAATTTAAATAAGTTCACTAGAGCCAAAGAGCAAACAATAGTCAAAAGGCAAGCTAAAGCCAAAGACATACCATCTCAAGAACAGATTTGGTGCATTCAACTCAAGACCAGATGAGCCGTGGGATGACATCAAAGACATCAGACATAAAGTAAGAAAAGCTTATTTTGAAGATAGGAATGAAAGAGAAGACCAAAATGGCTGTTAGAGGAGAGTCTGAAACTTGTCCTTGAATATAGAATAAATAAAGCAAATGTTAGAAAATATGAAGTAAAAGAGTTTTACAGAATATTTCAAAGGGCAATTTGAGAAGACAGGAAACTATTATGATGAAATGTGCTGAGAACACATCTCAGTATTTCTCAAGCTGAAAGAATTAAAGAAAAATCCTAAAATTGAAATTTTGAAGGAATCTATGGAAAAAATATTGAATTACATAGTAAACATCGAAAGAAGATGGAAAGAATATATACACTCACATATTTACCAGAAATGATAGACATCCAGCTATTTCAGTAGAGATTAAGGTAGTATGTGATCAAAGACCAATGATGTATTAAAAAAGAAGTCCATACCACACTAAGCAAGAATCGATGATATGTATTTTTAAAAGAAATCCACATTACACTAAACAAGCTCCAAGGAATTGATGAAATAATAATTTTGATATTTCAAAAAACAGATGCAATCCTGCAAGCACTTATTCATCTATGCCAAGAAATTTGGAAGCTACTTAGATAACTAGCTGAAAAAAATCAATACTTGTGCTCATCCCAAAGAAAAGTGGTTCAACAGAATGTACATTATACTAGATAATATCATTACCATCATATGTAAATAAAGATTTCTTGTTGATAATCCAAAAATGATTGCAGCAGTACATCAACAGGGAGCTGCCAGAATTCAAATTATATTCAGAAGAAGATTTGGAATGAGGGATATCATTGCTGAAGCTAAGTAGATTAAGGCTGACAGTAGAATATAAACACAAATAAAGCACAAATTTGCTTGTATTTTGTTAACTAAACAAAAACATTCAACTGTTTTCATCATAATCAACTAGGAATAATATTCAGAAGAATGGAAATTCCAGAACAATTTTGTTTATGTAGAACCCGAACCTAGACCAAGAGGCAGTCATTCAAACAGAATTAGGAGCTATTTCATGGTTTAATATCAGAAAAGTGTGTTCCAAGTTTGTGGCCTTTCACTATATTTAGTAAATATGTTTGCTGAGCAAATAGAAAAACCGGACTATATGAAGCTGTGGTAGTTACATAATCTGGTGTCAACTTATAAAAGGGGTGGAATCTACAGCTTGATGTCCTCTTTGGCAGGTGTCATGGAGATATATAGATCCCTGGAGGATGGACATTCCTGTTGACATGGTACATTGAACTACGTTAGAGCCCTGGAGCTGAAGGAGCCACCTGGAAACCCCTGCCAGTGCTGAGATGTTTCCACTGCAACTGCATCCATAAGACTTTCACCCACTGACCTGTAATCTTCCTGTGGCATCATTGCATGTGTGGTATGAGTCTGAAGAGGAATTATAGATTGGTATCAGACACATGGACTAATATTGAATGTGTGGACTTGATCTGAACTGAGCTGAGATATTCTCTTTATGTACAATTATTCTTTGATAGAAACCTCTGTCTTAATGAGGTCTATGTTCATATTCTCTGCCTCTGTATTTGTTTCTCTAGTGTTCCCGGAGTAGCACAGAAGAAGTACATGGTATCTGGACTGGAGGAAAGCCTCTTACCAGCCTTACTTGCTGAAAGTCAAGAGGACATAAAGTGCTTACTAATTAAGGGCATAGAGTACTGAGGATCACACTGCAATATAAGGAAAACAAAAATCCTTACAACCGGAATAATAGACAATATCATGATAAATGGAGAAAAATGGAATTAATCAATGCCGATAGGAGCTGCAGTCAATAAAACAAAAGAATGTATTACAGTTGGGACATCTGCTTAAAAAGATCTCTTTATAGGTTTCAAAAACATTGAGGTCACTTTTAAGACTAAGATGTTCCTGACCCCAGGCATGGTCTTTTCAATCGCCACAAATATATGTGAAAGCTGGACAATGAATAAGTAAGAGAGGAGAAAAATGGATACATTACAATTATGGTTTTATCAAAAAATACTGATTGTCCCATGATTGCCAGGAAGCTGGAACAATTCTGTTCTGGAAGAAGTACAGTCAGAATACTTCTTGAAAGTGAGGTTGTCCAGTCTTTGTCCCATTTACTTTGGACATATCATAAGCAGGGATCAGTTTCTGCACAAGGAAAGGGTAAAATAAAGAGCACAGGTAAAAAGGAAGTTGCTCAGGATTAATTGACCCAGTAATGGCAACAATGGGTTTAAGCATAACAATGAATATAAGGATGGCAGGAACCTGGAATGTGTTGTTCCATAGTACATGGGATGACTATGCATTGGATTCTACTTTATGACACCTAGCAACAAAAATATTTTGTTGCTCTAAATAAGAGAGCTAAATGGAAAATACATTAGCAGAGCTGAACATTGCAGAAAATGCCTTATTTTATTTTCCTTCTTGACTATTAATTTGGCCAGGAAAACATTGAAAGGTTAAAAATAAGTTTTCTCTAAATTGTGAAAGTCATTCCATTGTCTTCTATCCTTGTGTATTCTATTTCAGTTTAGTTTAAAAATTCATGATCTCCTATCTATAGAGGTTTTTCTTGGTATCTGAAGTCCTCCTCATTCTTTTTCAATACGCTTATCTCTTAAATAAATTTCCACTCCACCCCACTCATCCTTGGTTGCCTCCATTTCTTCTTTTATCTTTATCCTTTGCTGTAGAGGTTGTTTTATCTAAAATATCTATTCACAATGGAGAGTTTGTGTGGCAGAACTTGTCACACATGGCCTTTAAGAGAAGTGTAGAAAGTGGCCAGGTGTTGCAAATGTTTAACACTCTCCTTTGTTACTGAAAGGTGGGAGCTTCAAGTTCACCAAGAGACATGTATAACCTACTAAAATTCAGACATTATTTAGTGGCCCTCGATTATACTCTGACACTGAGGGAATGGTCATGAGTCAAACTCTACTAGATGGCAACTGACGTTAATAGCAAGCTAATGCTTTAACTGAATGGAATCCCTTCTATTAAGAACTGTTGATATTGCCTCTTGTGGGGTGTGTGAAATATGCAACCAGTCAAACACGCTCAGCACACTGCATTCTGAAGCAGAGATCTACCCTCGTCTCTAGCCCTTTGTCTGAGCTCCCTGGCGCAGACTTGCTTGTTTCCTTTAGGTTTATCCATGCTGAGTGAAGCTTAAGTGTATTCCAGATGGCTTAATTCTTCAGTTCTAGCTTGCAAATTTGGATTGTCACCTGGTACTTTGGACTCATGACCCTCTGCAGCTGAGTAAGGAGAAGCCTCCAATCTGACATCTGACAACAGACATGGGAATGACCTGCCTCTGCAACTGTCTGAGCTAATTTCTTGAGATAAACACATATTGTGTGAACATTTGTGCATGTGTGCATGAGCGTGTGTGTGTGTGTATGTATGTGTGTTGTGTGCTCTGAGAAATTTTCTTTAGGAGAGAGGATTGTATGTTTGAGGTAGCTATTTTAGATTTTGCTCTCCACCCCACCCACAACAGACAGCAGACAACAACAGCAAGGCTGTGAACAAAGCAGAGATCCAAGGCTTCCACATTGCCTCAACTACAGACTGCTTCCTAGAAATACAGCATACATGTGTGATTTTCTACTTTGGTCCCTGCCTACTCTACTTTATAGGGATACAGAACTAGAGTAACTCCTGCTACTAACTCCATAGCTTTAAATCGGATCTTTATATTATGTTCCTGCCTTACAGTGAAATCTGAAGCTTCTGTCTTCCCCTCTCCATTTCATTTAGAACCCTGTTTAGCCTTCACTGCATTTATCTACCTTTTCTCATGTTTTTCTTTTTGTTTTGTGTTTTCATTTTTGCTTTCTTTTGTTGTTGTTGTTGTTCAATTTTGTTTATGTCATAATATGACCACCAAAGTGAACCTGAGCTGTATGTTACCTGTGGACAAGCAGATGGATTCTGGGCTCCCATTTCTAGCCCCATCCAACAGCATTTAGTTCTTATAACATGACTTTCTTTCCTTTTCCAGGAGTTATTATTGTCTATATAAAACAAAGTGGGACTGAGCCCGGTTGGCATAGTGGTTGTGCATGGTACTGCGGCCCACTGGGTTGGAGGTTCAAATCCAGCAGCATTCTCCAGGAGCAAGGCTAGGCCTTCTACTCCCACCACCAGGGGGCAGTGATGCCCCCCCCCCAAAAAGAAAGAAAAATAACACAAAGTGAATATTTCTTTATAAATTCTTTTTGGGACTTTGGGAGGTATTGGAGGATGGTGAGCATAAGAGAATGAAAAAGAATTACGATGCTTTTCTCTTTAAAATTGAAAGTTAAAGAGTGCTGAAATAAGCAATTAATGGCACAAGACACCATGCTACCCATTAAAAGCAACACAAAGATGAATCACACACTGTCTCCTTAGTCTTATATTATTAACATAGTCGAGAAATGAATAGAAAATGAATCCAATAATACTCAATATGTCGTGACCATCCTCAGAAGTTACAATTTCTCTACTTGAGAAGGCTATTGTGGGTCAGAATGATCTGAACTCTGCCATCTACCCTTCCACCAAGCCCACCCATTGCAGATGGTGAGAGAGAAAGAAACTTCTTTTGAGGGAAATGGATAAAGCACTAGGTTGCCATGTCATGTTTCTTCAACTATGCCTGACCCTGAGAACCACAGAGGAAGATTAATACAACTGATGCAAAATTTCCAGAGCACAACCTGGAACCTGTGTTTTTCACAAGAGCTCAGAGCAATTTATATTCAGTCGGTATTGGAAATCCTTATGGTAGTGGAAAGATCACTATGCTGGAAGTTATGAGACATACTTTTTATTTCTGATTTTGCCACTAACTAGGTGTAAGGTTTGGATAAATTTCAATATATCTGAGCTTCAATTTTTCTTGTCTACAAAAGCAGGAAACTGGATTTGATAAGGTTTAAAATCTCTTCCAACCTTTAATATTCCGTTATTCTTTAAAATACACAGAGTTTATATATATAAGAGGGGGCTTCAGAAATGTCATGGATGAATGGAATGAAAAGATAATGAATTCCTTTGTGGGTTTTTGGAGCCCATCTTATAAGACAGGAAAGGAGGGGGGGTGGGAGCAGGAGATGGAGGAAAGGAAGTCTTGAGTTCTTCCTTCACACCTAAGACTTCAATGAGGCCCTTTCTCCTGCTATATCTGAAACAAAGAACAACTTAAAAGAGAACTTAAGTTGGACAGGGGTTCATAAAATCTCTCTTTCAAGGGCAAACAGGGGAACCCTTGACTTCCCTCAGAGCAGTAGATAAATATTAATTATTCTGTCCTGCCACACAGTCATTAGAATATGACAACTCTCAAAACGCATCTTGAAATACCAGGAGCCTGTTCCCCCCTCACTGCCACCACGTGAAAACAGTGGGTTCTGCCTACAGGAAACCCGCCTCCCCAATGTAGCCCTTACTTGCTTTCTTTGGGAGTCTGATTGGCAAGTTTCTACTAAAGAAGAAAAATGAATTTCAAAAGAAGCCTGAAAATAAGAAAAGCCCCAAACTACTTTTTTTTTTGTCTCCCTGGCTCTCCCTGGACTTTTGTTGCTCCAGGTATTACAGGAAAAACAAATTTATCAACAGGTCTCCTTCTTAATAACAGTATTATTAAGATCCCCAAGCACATCTGATATTGCTCTTCCAAAGAGTTTAGGGAGCGCCATTCATTTATTAATGCTGCAGCCACAAAGGGCTCACATGTTGCTTTGTTTGAAGGACCTGAAAGCCCTTACAGTTTTTGTTTGTAGAAACAGTGTGGTACACATGAAAGAGGGGGGAGGGCGGGAAGACAGGGAAAGGCAAACAAGCCCAGTCTTTGACAGCTGACCGCCTTTCCCATTCACTTGAAAGGCCTCGGGGTTGATTGATTTGTGACATGGATGCCACTTCCTCCTCTCAGCTCGCACTCTGAAATCTGTGCCTGCCACGCATAGCTGACAATCATTGCATAGCTGACAGCCATTCAGCAGTGTCTCCCCATGGTGACTGATCAAGACATGGAGATGCATTGGTTTGCAACACAACTTTCCCTTGGACATGCCACTAACCTGCCATTTTCAATGCCATGAGGAAGTTGGATGGTGTGTGGGTGGAAGCAGCGATAGTATGTCCAAGTGAAAGCCACAGGAAAATGAGATTTATCTGTTTTTAAAAGTCATTTCCAAAGGTCTCTTACAATCTGGGACTAGCTATATGTGGGATGTGGCTCGATTGTAATGACCATAGGCACGCAGTGTGAGGGCTGGTGAGATGTTCCTGCATGATTCTCAAAATGGAAGATGGGACACTTAGGGAAGGCAACCACTGTTCAGCCTAGGGAGTGTATTTTCAAGATTTGCACAACTTAAAGCAGGACAAACTCTATATGGTGGCACGTATGGGGAAGTTACATTTCTGGACAACTTAACCTTCTGCAGGAAAGGGGAGCCTTCTTAAAGTGACCTCTGAACCATGCCCAAAGCCAGGCTTGCCAAATCAATTGCACTTTATTCCTAAGGGAAAGTGTCCTACAAACTCAGTTGAATGTGATCAAAGCAATGGATGGCAAGCTCTGAGAGAAAACTCCTCCAATGAGCAGTGATGATGCAGGCAGAAAGGAAGAGCAACACTCACACTGAGAAGAGTTACCTAAGGAGAAACAGCCACGGACAGAAAATGCCCCTTGTGTTAGTCCAGGTAAACTAGAGAAACAAACTCATAGACATGCACATGGATATAAGGATACGGTTTATATACAAGAGGAATAGGACATTAAGAAAGCATCCCAACCTCATCCAGTTCAAAGTCATAAGTCTGATATTAACCCATATGCCCAATACCAGTCTATAATGTTTCCTTCCAATTCATGAAGTCACAGGTCAGTGGGTGCAGAGTCCTGGCACAGGCAGGGTTCTCCCCATGACTCCTCGCTTCCAGGGTTCAGGGTCCATCAACAGCATCCAGTGGTGGTAGAAGCAACTCAGCGCTGGCAGGGCTCTCCATGTGGTTTCGCCAACTTCAGAGGTCTGGTTCCATCAGGGTAAGGCCGTGTGGCTGCTCCTCCGGCTCCTTCAGCTCCTCAGATGCTGCCATCTTGTCTTATCTGTAATTCATCATCTCTGGGACTAATTCCCAACAACTGGGGTGATAACTTCTCATCTTCACAAAGGAAATAGCATGAGATTTCCCAGAAGTCTGAGGAGAAAGCCATGTCTACAAGGAGGCCTCATTGGCTATCTCCAGATTAACAGGCTAGACTCCACCCCTACATCTCAATCACGAAATTAACATGAGCACATGACTGCCCCAACCCTGTATCAGAGCACTGAGAAATCATTAGAATCACTCAGAATAAGGTGACCTACATTTCGAGTTATTGCAATAGGCTTCGGCACTCTCATGAACTTTCTTCCTCTTCACTGGTGAAATGCCCATCTCCTGCAACAAGGGGCATTGTGGATGGTCTGTCTCCATGGGCCATGAGGCTGATGATTGGTTGCTTACCTATGGGTTGGTAGCTTGAACCCTTCCGATGGCACCACAGAAGAAAGGTCGTGCAGTGTGATTTCCCAAAAATGACTGCCGCAAACAGTAACCAAATCTTAACCCAACGGAGCGATTTGACTTTGTACCACCTGGGCTTGCCAGGGAATCAGCACAACAGGTTTGGTGTTGTGGTTTTTGGTTTCAGCTCAGCATTGGCACTGGTTGACTTTATTGAACCCCATCACCCCCTCCACATCCCCAGGTCTACCCTTCACTGCTGAACGCCTTTCAAAAGGATGCTTTGTGTGACTCTGTTCAGTCTGTTTCCATGGCTCCTAATTCTTTTCTCCTGATGTTTTATTCTGTCCTTCCTTTGTTTCCAGCCCCATTGGCCTGGGACAGTTCTGCATCGAAACACCTCAGGGCCTCTGCCTCCCAGGAACAGAGTTTGGACAAGCAAACTCTCGACAAGGAGGCAGTAAAATATGGGATGATCTATAGTCATGACACTGCTTAGCACAAAGGATTCAAACTCAGTGTTCCGATGAATAGAAGTGAGGTTTCCCTTCACCCCGTTCCTCTACATTATCCTAATGCGTCATCCTCATTACGTTTCTGCTGATTTAGCCAAGAAAATCCAATGAAGTGGAAAGCATGCAGGGTCAGCCAAACCCAGGCCAATCCTAGTTCTGCCGCTTACTAGCTACCTCTTGTGGGAAATGTTATGACTTCTCTGAGTTCGGTCTGGGTCAGCAGTTCGTGCCAGAGGTGTCAGTGGTATTAAATGCAGGCAAGACAGTATGACTAAGAGTGACCTTGTGAAGGAGCCTTTGCCTCCTCCCATCTTGATGGAATTACCAACTTCGAATGTTTGTTACAGTGGTGGTGTTTGGCACATTTATGCCTTTCAACTACATAATTCTTTAGTCATCCCATACTCAGGTATAACTGAGCACCAATTGTGGTTCGAGTTGCTGAAATGACAAGAAGGAGTGATGCAGACCCCCTTTCTGACACATTTCTACTTCCCCAAGTGTCTGTCTTTATGCCCCTAACTGCCAGGGAAGTCATAGTTAGGTTTTCCCTGTCAATCAGTTTTCTGTTTTTGTTTTTTGTTTTCCTGACACTGAACTTCCTGCATGGTATAAATAGTGAAAGGTTTGGGCTGGTACACAAAAAGTTTGATGTGTAAGTCCACCTACGTGTGCCTTGGAAGAAAGGGCTGGCAGTCTACCTCTCTAAAAAAATCACTGATAATACTAAGGAACATGTTCCTTTTAAAACTCAAATAAGGTGATCGTGGGTAGACAAAAAAGCAACTGGTTGTTCTACTAACATAGAACAACATTGGAGAATGAGTCTCTCTCTTTCTCTCTCTCTCTCTCTCTCTCTCTCTCTCTCTCTGTCACACACACACACACACACACACACACGATATAAACTGGATCAAATTCATGCTTCCAAGTGGAACTTAACTTTCTTGTCACCACTTGTTAAACTCCTACATGCATGCCCTCTAAAGAGTGATTACGAAGTTTCCATAGCTATGTCACCAATCTCGCCTTCACTTCTTCACACCCAACAGATGATCCCACTTTGTGTTTCTGAGAAATCCTCCATCGATTCAGTTTTCTCAGGATTATATATAGCCTCTGTGTTCCTAAAATCCATAATTAGGTACATTGTAATTGAACCTCTCTTTATTCACATCTCTTCCTCACAATGTCTCAGTATCTTCAGTGCATCTTTCTGTTTTCTTTGAGAGCTTGCAGCTAAAGATTAATTTTCCTCTTCCCTCTTTGCTTCTCCAGCATCTTTGTCTTCATTGGTTGACTACAAACATGCTCAAGTCCTTTCCAGACTAAACAACAGCCTCATAAACCCAGCTTTATTATTCTCTTCTGTACCTTCAGAACCCCAATTTTCCCTTTCAACTTCAAACTTAAACTTCTTGAAGCTTATTTTCAAGCAATTGTATTTTATTAATATGTAAATCTATTTCTAGATATGTAAATATTCAAGTATATGTGTATTATATATGAATGCATTTTATTAATATACATAAATATGTGTAAACAAGAGGAAGCACAAAATTATTATTGCTAGGGTCCCAGTTCATAGATGCATAGATTGGTTCCAAAAAACATGAGTGTATGCATGGTTTTGCCATCAGTGAATGCCTATGGATGAGGTCTCCAAGTAATAGAATCTGTTTAGTGTCTTCAGGCTGCTTTTCAAACAAAGTGCCAGTCAAAACAGTGGTTTCTGGAGGGATCTATGGGGCTAGTTAAATTCAAATCCAAGAGGCCAGTTCAGAAGGTTTTGAAGTTTTTTATTTATTTTTGTTTTTTCAGATTTCCAACAGGGTAATCTCAATAGATTTTCTGGAAGAACACAGCCTAGTCATGAGAGCTTATTTTAAAGAAATGTTAAGAAAATTGAAAACTGAGTTGGGGAGAAAAAGGCCAGGGAAATTGCTCCAGGGACATTTTTTGCTATCAAGACAATGCACCTACTCATTGTCATGGGCAGCAAGGGTAACTGGGAGAAGGTCCTTGGGACCCTGACCTTGTCCACTCTAGAGCTCTGATCTTTCCCCTTCAGACTTTATTTTGTTCTGAAAGTCAAAGGGACATTGAAAAGCTCAAAAAATCCGATTTGAGTCTTCAGAGGATACCAGAGTTGTCATTCTGGTATAGTGTAAACCAAAGACCACATCCTTCTTAATGAAGTAGAAATACTGTATTTAGACTTACATGGAGCATATGTCAAGAAATAATAACTTTACCTTTTGATATTTGTGTTTACTTAAAGTGTCTATTCTTTTGTAGCAATACTTTATGACATTTATATATATGTATATATGTAATGTTTATATAAGCCCTTTTAAAGGGTTTTCAAAAATTTTTTTGAAATAATTAACAATGAAATCTTGCCATGAACTTTTTGAAGCACCATTATAAATGTAAACATTTGTAATATATCTTGTACATTTTATTGAACAAATAAAAATATTTTACCAATACTCACGATCGTTTTCTTTTTTTTGGGGGGGGGGCATCAATGCCCTCAGGTGGTGGGAGTAGGGGGCCCAGCCTTTGCTCCGTGGAGCTAGAATCGAACCTCCATGCCAGTGGGCCGCAGTCCTGCGCACAACCACTATGCTACCGGGGCTCAGCCCAAGCATTTTCTTTATAATACTTTTGAATACTTCCACCACATTAATAAGATAGTTGTACTCCAAACCAATGTCTAGTTGTAAAAAAGCAATGGTCTTTTGTAGATTTTTATCCCCCTGACTTCCTTGCCCAAAATTGATTACTGATGAATTATTAAAGTAGCACCTTATACACCCCCTGTGTTAGTCTGGGTACATTAGAGAAACAAATCCACAGAAACTCATATGTCTAAGAGAGAGTTTTATATAAAGGGTAAGTTCACATCAAGAAAATATCTGAACCCAGTGCTGCCCAAGTCTACAAGTCCAACATTAGCCCACATGTCCAACACCAATCCACAAACTTCTCCTCCATCTCATAAAACACACACAATGATGCCAACTGCAGGAGTGTGTCAGTCCAGGTAGACTAGAGGAACAAATTTCATAGACACACATATAGATATAAGGAAAATGTTTATATACAAGAGGAACAGGACATTGAGCCCAGTCCAGTTCAAAGTCATAAGTCTGATATTAACTCATATGCCCGAAATCAGTCTCTAAAGTCTCCTTCTGACTCAAGAAGTAACAGGTCAGTGGGTGCAGAATCCAGACACTGGCAGGGGTCTCCCCATGGCTCCTCGCTTTCAGGACTCAGGGTCCATTAACAGCAGAAGCAACTCATCGCTGGCAGAGGTCTCCATGTGCCCGCCCCAGCTTCAGAGGTCTGGTTCTATCAGGGCAAAGCTGTGTGGTCTCTCCGCCGGCTCCTCCAGCTTCTCGGACGCTGCCATCTTGTCTTGTCCATGATTCATCATCTCTGAGACTAACACCCAACCACTGGGGAAGATAGTTTCTCATCTTCACAAGGAAAATATCGCGAGATTTCCCAGAAGTCTCAGGAGAAAGTCATGCCCACATAGAGGCCTCATTGACTACTCAATGGCTATCTCCAGATTTAACAGGATAGACTCCACCCCTACATTTCTATCATAAAATTAACATAAGTACATGACTGTCACAGGGAGGAAAGCTGAATCAGTGAGCGTATAAGCATCTCAGCACTGTCAGAGGTCTCCAGCACCCAGGAATGCATCGGGGTAGGTTCCTCTGACTTCTCCTCAGGTATATCTCACAGGAAGTGAGCCTTTCCAGGTGAATCAGGCAACTGGCTAAGGCAGTTGCACCCTGGTCCAACCATCAGAAAGCAAAAGATCTTAGAACTAGAAAGATGAGTCTCACTTTGCCATTTATCTCTCACCCTTCAATGAGGCTCACTTTGCCATTTATCTCTCACCCTTCAATGTGTTTAATCAGCCAACTTGGCTCAATAAACCTGATCATCTCACCCCCTAAAATAATTCCACTTTCTACTTGTTCTACATCTATATGATTTGGTCTAAAGAAATTGGCATGACTGTTCTTCCATTAAACTTTAATTTGCAACAATGACTTAAACATAAGAGTTTAAACCACAAACTCTGAGCAAGAAAGCCCAAGAGTAAAACATAGCATTTTGTGTATAGTAATGGATTCCTAGATATAATAGCAAAAGCACACTCAGCAATAATAAACCCCTAATAAATTGGACCTGAATAAAAATTGCCTTTTCTGTTTCAAAGAACCTTGTCTATAAAGGGAAAAGGTAAGCAGAATAACAGGGTAAAATATTTGCAAATCCTATACTCAGTAAGGAATTAAAATCCAAAATATGTGACCCATTGATACCTTGAGTTGACTATTTTAAACTCAACTTTAAATGTAGCCTTTTGGGAGAGGGCAGAGACTGATGGTTCCAATCTATACCGAGACTAGCAAAGACTAGCCCTCTCATTCACAAGATCCATCCTTGAAACCCCATGGAGAATCATTGTACTCTGGTATATGTGGAGTGAACAGGAGTTGAATTGACTTAATTACAGTTGGCTGTTGGTAATGCATAAACCACTGCCAAGCTGAGTCAAATTCTTTTGTCGTAGAGCAACCCCCAAATTTTCAACCTCAATCGGCTGCTCAGCAGTCTTTGTGTGTCTCTCTCTTGGAACACTGATTTTGTCATCTCACCAGATGGATATGATTTCTCTGGACAACTTCTTGCACATTAAAATCCAATGAAGAATCTAGAGTTCTAGAACAGATACTCACCTTACTCTGTGCTGTATCCAGTTCTTATTTTCATCTTTCAATATAGACATTGCCAATGGTTTCTGTTTGTTAGGAATTTTGTTAGTAGACAGTTATTTAATTTGGTTTATAGTCTTTCAAATTTTTATCTTTCACATGTAGATAGAAATCCATTTCTTTTCTTGTTGTGACACGATTTCATTTTGGATTCAATTGCAGGGTTTCACGTTTAAGTCTGCTAAGAATCTAGTGAGTTGTAGATCACAGCATCTGTGGTCTTTAATCGGCCTTACTGCTGTCATTCCTCACGTTTCTTTCCAGCAAAACTGTCCTTTTATGCATAAATATCATTTGTGGTTTCTATGGGAAGTTAATTTTGCTCTTAAACTCCTTACCCCCTACTATAGAGTGGGCCTCAAGCTCCAAGGCTAAGCCTCTCAGAGTCATCCCTTGACTTGGTAACTGGAGGGATATGTGACTCACATGAAACCAGTCTGCCTTCCCCTGCAATTTCGGTGGACTTGTCAACAGAAAAACTCTGACTTTCCTGTGGCTGTGGAAGAAAACTAGTATGCTCGCCTCGGGAAGCCAGCCAGTGCCTGCTTTCTTACCCCAAATCTACCTGAACTTCAGTAGAAAGGAGGCAGAGCTGAAAAATGAAGAAAAACTTGAATCCTCAATATTATGACTTAAGCCTCATGAAACCAGGACCCTCTAAGTTGCAAAACCTTAGAAATGGCTTTTTGAGTTTACTTTTTTTTTTCAGATTGAGTTCTAGAACTTGAAATTAGAAGAAATCTAGCAAAAATAATTTCATACGTTATTTCTTTTCTTTTTAAGCTTTATCACCCAGTGCATTGCTTTAAAGATCCTAATTTCTTTTCCTTTTTCCTTTTTTTGAGGGGGCATCACTGCCCCCTGGTGGTGGGAGTAGGAGGCCCAGCCTTGTTCATGGAGAGCACTGCTGGATTTGAACCTCCAACCCAGTGGATTGCAGTCCCACGCACAAACACTACGCCACCAGGGCTCAGCCCCCTTCTTTTAGAGAAAATTGATCAGCAGCTTATAAATAGGCTCATGAGTTGAAGTTTTTTTTTTTTTTTAAAAAAAAGGCATTCCCTCCCCAATATAAAAGTCATTTTCGATTGAGAGCTGATTACTTAATCTACATATTTAGCACACTCAGTCTACATATTTAATATTAGTCAATGTACTGGTTGCAAATTTATTTATCCATGCCATCAACAAGGACATCACAATCGACCTTTTCCAAATGTTCTCTAAAAAATATCTGCTATGCTTCTCACATCCATAAATGTGTCTCAAAATTACTAACCCACAAATTATTGTTTTAAGTACTCATGAACATATTTTCTAGCCATCCATTTTGACATTTCTTCCTAGTTTAGAGTTTACCTTCTCTGATTTCTTTTTCCAGTATATGCCATTGTTCAAAGATTACAGTAATTCAGAGTTCATTTGTAATTAAGTTACTCAGAAGGACATGTACCCATTTACAATATCTAGATGCTATGTTATACTATCCTCACCTACTAGGATTTCAATTTCCTTTCTTGAATATTTGTTCTATGTTTTCCATTATGAGATCTAGTCTCTTTGAGAGGATGAACACAGAATTTGATAAAATTCTCTCTTAGACTCTATTACTAATATATACCACAAGTGTAGAATTGCACATTTCTTATTTTATTCTTTCCCAAATGTAGACAATAATCTTTTATGACATATTCTCCACTTGCCCTCGGCAAATGGAGCATATATTCATATTTATAATAATTAATATTTTCTAAAATCTATTCACATTATAATAATTATTTTGCATTTAAGTTTTCCTGAAAGTATAAGGCATTAGTTCTACAAGAGATCACTAAGATCCATGAGACAAGATGTTTCCTAGGACACATTTGCTAAGGAAACTGGATTTCTTTATAGTAACACCTCCCAGAGTATTCACCATGCTAATATGAATCACCCAGAAGGGGATGTCTAAATTTGTGCCTTAAGCTGATTTTTCTATAGGAGCCACGCCAGTGAAGAGTATATGTATTACAAGAGTTATTGCAAGAAATGGCTTATGCAATTATAGAGGCTGACAAGACTTAATTTCATGGGTCAGGAGCAGGCTTCTTCTGCCTTATGTGGTTACAGGAGCTGACAAACCCAATGCGTGCAGGTCAGACAGCAGTGGGCTGGCTTATGGGATTGCAGGACCTGATGAATTTAAAATGTGCAGTTCAGTCCGAAGGCTTATCATTTTCAGGGGTATGACAAGAAGAATGCAGAACCAGAGAGAGAGGACTAGCTTTGGCAGAATACCTGTCTGTCTGCCCATACTGTTTTGGATGCTGGTCACACGCTTAAATTGTCCTTCCAACTAATTCACAGCTCACCTAAGATCATAAAATGGAGGATGGCTATGTAATATCTGTCCAACCTCTGAGAGTGATGGGCTAGACAAGTGGACGCTTAGTATTAAGCATCACATCTAGAAAGGGTACATATAATGTTGTAGTGTATAATTTATGTCTCTAAGTCTGCTATCACTGAAATCTGATGGACTTGGTCTTTCTAACTCACAAACATATGTGCGTTCAATTCCAAATATCCAATTTGACCAACTAACGGGAACGCTGTTAAAAGATGAGATGAAAAGGAAATATTTTGTGTTAATTCCCTTGTGGCTGAATATGATTGAGTTGTCGATCCTGTGCCTGGTAAAGGAACCGATTGTGCAGAGATGATTTCAAAAAACAGTTTTTTCTGTGATTATAAGCTTAGTCTCAGATCCCACCCTCAGACTTCCTCATCACAACTGGTTACTGTCCTAACTCTAGAAAGTGGATGTTTGAGTCCCTAATTGTAATTAACCTTTCTCTGTCATGCGGTGTACAGTGATGTAGTGGCATGGGACCTCAAAGTCATATCAAAACAGGATAATCTTAGATCTTTTGAAACTGTTAGGACAGAAAACTTCTCAGATCTGGGAAGGTTCTTGATAAAAGAGGCTATTCATAGTCCATCCAGTACAATTCAATCATTTCAACCAAAAGGGATGCTGCAAATTGATATGGAAAAAGAAATTGACATGGAAGAAGAAATAGATACAGCTCCAGTCTTGGCCACAATTTATTAATATCTTAGTTCATTTCTGAGTATTGGGGAAAGTTTATGCATAATTTATTTAGTATCCTGAGCACAACTGAGCACAATGTACTGATATTATTGAACAACTTCCTTATTGAGCACTCCATAGTTCTTCAACTGCTTATAAGGACAGCATTTGACAATCATAACAGATACTTGACAAACTGAGGCATTTTAAAATGTCTTTTAAACCCAACTGACTATATGAATTGAATTCATGTTTTCTTTATCGTTTTCCTTAATATCATATCAATTTCTCCAAATTTATGATATAGAATTTACTGTATCTCCCACCTATCATAGAAAAATACATTTTTGTAAGCACAAAATACACACATAGCTTGTTCATACTGCATATACTTTTTTCATTGTTATGTACAAACTATTTTAGCAAATGTGACAATCTGAAATGAGGCAGAAAAATTTAAGGAGTAGGCTCAGAATTAAAGTAATGTTATCTCTATTGCAATTGCACACTTTTAGGGCCATATGTGTGCTCAAAGACATTTGGTAATGAATCCTAAATGAAATTGCAGGGCTGCTCTGCAGGTTCCAGTGGAGAATGCATTTGGCAAATGCTAAAACTCGGACAGCATCAGGAGCTGGAATTTACCATTGATGCCGCTCCCCAGGGAACTGACAGAAAGGTAAAAAAGCAAACCGTGTGGTTGTCAAGTCAGGAGGCCTGCCCATCTAGTTCCTAGTGGACACTAATGCTGGTGTGTTCGTTTCCCCTCCCCCCCCTTCAATTAGGTTTGCTTCAGTAGAATAAGAAGTGTCTTCTAACTAAGTGTTTTTCTAAATTAAAACCTCATGCAGAAGTAATTGTTTATAGGATGCATACAGGGCCATGTTACACTCTGAAAATTAAAATGTGGAAATATATATTGATAGATGTTCACATTTATTATTATTATTATTAGTTGCTAATCTTTCACTGATGCAGACTTTCATTTGGATCCCTCTCAGATGATGGAATGAAAACATTTCTAAAGCCCAAGGGAAATGAAGAGGTTTTTCTTTTGAATTGACTTCTTCTTGGGTTAATGCTCAGGTTTTAAATTAAATTAAATTAGATTAATTTTATGGGTGTCCTTCGTCCAAATATAGTGTGTAGGTAAACAGATTACCTACCTCTTTTTGAAAATGAAGTGGGCTGAACCCTGGTGGTGTAAGTGGTTGAGGATGGGATTATGGCCCGCGGGCTTGGTGATTCAAATCCAGCGGTGGTTCTCAGGAGCAGCACTGGGTAGCGCCCATGACCACCAGAGGCAGTGATGTCCAAGAAACAAACAAACAAACAAAAAATGAAAATGAGGTGGACCTCAGGTCAAACCTTGATTCTTGTGTTATTGTGAAGATTCCAGATCAGGGGTGCTCACACTTTTTCAGCATAACAGCTACTTATAAAATGATCAAGTCAAAATGATCTACCAACTACAAAAATGCAAAACAGAGATTTATTTTCTTTTATTTGTTACATTTATTCATAAATGCACTGAAAATTCTTTATCTGTACAATGTATGTTTATGTTCATGCATAACCACATGAATCCATATTGCACAACACAACACAATTAACTATTTACATTTCTTCTCATTATCTGAGTTGACGCTGATGATCTGCACTGAATGGAATAAGCCAGAGATGCATTGTCCAGACAGTAGCTGCTGACAGCCAGCCTCAAGCACACTTCCAAATGATCATCAGTCATGGTGGAACAGAACTTGGGCTTAATGACTTTTATGTGATAAAAGGCTGATTCACATAAATAAGTAGAGCTGAATAATGTAGTCAAGGAGATAGCACATTTTCTCTTGTTTGGGTATTTTTCCTCTGCAAGTAAGTTCCAGAACTGTCCATGCACTCTGGACCTCAGCTGAATGTCAGCTTGTAGTGGCAACATTTCCCATTCAGTATGAAAGTGATACATTTTTGTCTTCTTACTTGATCCAGCTCCTCCACTCATTTTAATAGCCTTTCTTATGTTTAAGACAAAAAAAAAACCACAGGGAACCCGGAATGGAAGAACCCCTTGGGGTCAGTGGTGAAAGTGGAGTTACTGGATGGATGGAGGGAAGGTCGGGTGGAGAGAGGGAGTCAACTGTGGGGATCTACAGATTGCCTCCTATCTGGAGGATGGACATCGGGAGGAGTGGGCAGGGGGAGATGTTGGGCAGTGTAAGATATGAGAAAACAATAATAATTTATAAAGTAATGAGGACTGGGGAGGGGAAGGATGGAGGGGGAAAGAAGAGAAGCTGATATCAAGGATTTGAATGGAAAAATGATATTTGGGGAATGTTAATGAAAGCAGGCATGTGAAGGTGCTTGCCACAGTACATGTAGCTGTGTGTTGTGAAAAGTGATGTATGAGCCCCCAATAAAATTATTAAGTTTAAAAAAGAGTATTAAAACAGAAAAAAGAAAAAGGTCTAAAAATTGGCAATAACTTATCTTGTCAATTTTGCGCTTAGCATAGTTGTTGCGTATGTGTTTGGCAACTTAAGATGGCATCTGATGGGCTGCACTGTATATCAATTAAGGGACGGATTGATGTTAGGATTTTGTCTATTTTTCTAAATGACACGTGATCTACCCACACTACATTTATGATCAACTAGTAGATCACAATTGACGTATTGAGCACTCCTTTCCTACTATATTCAGTGGCGTGCCTGGACTATTCTTGTAATACTTGGTCATTTCTAAACCTGCTGATATTAGCTGAGGAAATCTACTTGTGGTCACTTTATTCTTCCTGACATTGGCCATGACTGTAATTTTCATCTCCTCCTACTGATTAGTCTTACTGGCATTCAACAGTTGTGAGTCTCAACTGAGCCCTCCAAGTAGTCTTTGGCTTGGACATTCCATCTTTTGGAGCCTACCATGCAATTTCAAACCCTATCATGGAAACCTTCTGCTAGTCCTTTTATATCTGGAGCCGGTGACTTTCAATGTACCTATTGAGATTGCTCAGTATTGTCTAGAATTCAACAGAGTGGTGGTATAGGAGTGTCATTTAAGACAGTTTCCTTCCATAATTGGACATGGGAAGCAAAACAACAGACCTTTTCTTTTTTTTTTAAAAAAAAATCATTTTATTGGGGGTGCATACAATTCTTATCATAATCCTCATAAACATTCATTTTTGTACATTTGTTTCCTTCATCATTCTCAAAACAGTTGCTTTTACTTGAGCCCCTAGTCTCTGCTCATTTTCCCCCTCCCTCTTTTCTCCTCCCTCCCTGCTAAACTCTTAGTAATTTATAAATTATTATTTTCTATATCTCACACTCTCTGGTGTCTCCCTTCACCCACTTCTCCACTGTCCATCCCCCAGAGAGGAGGTTATATGTGGATCCTTGCAGCAACAGACCTTATCTTAAAGCAATAATGTCAAGATTCTGAGATGTCCTAACTTATTCTTGCAAGGTTTAAAATGCTATGTGAAGGGACTGGCATTGTACTGCTAGACTCTCTCTATTCTCCTCTGTATTCCATAAGAGCCATTTTTTTCTCCTCTTCCTATACCATTTCCACCTCTTTCCTCCCCTCTGTATTTTCACAGTTTTAGATCACATCTTTGCTTTTATTTCCTGGAGGCAAGAGTTTCAGATCTTAGATTTGCAGTTTGAAAAGTTTGTTTGCCCGTTTTTGTTTGTTTTTAATTAGTCATTTTATTGGGGGGCTCTTACAAATCTTATAACATTCCATCATTCAGATGTATTAGCACACTGGTACATACATTACCATCAATGTTTGTTGAAAAATTTTATGGAACTTGATTTGGAAGGAGAATGAAAGTGCGCTGTTTGCACATTTTCACTTTGCCTCCACTGTGAAGTAATATGTCTCGGTGGCTCTTGCCTTGTGTGCATCACATGGCAGTTGGAAGCAAGTGGACTGAGCTATTCTTTAAATCCAAAGCTCACGGCTAAAGCTATACCATTCGATCAGAAGTTGATATTTTCTCAGCATGCCCATACCCCTTCTCAATTCCGTTCCACTTCTCTTAGAAGTCTCCCACCCCCCAGTATGGGATTTGCATATATTGTATGATTGTGAAAGGCAAATTAAAAACATGAACTTTAGAATTATTTTTTTTCTTTGCATCAAAATCTTACTAACTATAAGAAATAAGGCAAATTAAAACCCTTGCACCTCTCATTTTTTAGGTCCAGCGATGGGTGGGATAATATTATGATGATGAAAAAAGGCAACGTGTATATAATGTTAAGAAGAGGACCCATACATGGTTCAAGCTCTGTTTGTTTTAGCTGCTATGATGGTGGAATAGAAGCATCTCAGGTATGGAACGATTCTAGTTTCAATCCTTGTGGTATTTGAAATCCTTACCATTTCTGTTAAATGTCTATTCAATCTCTATTTGAAAGCTTCAAGCAAAAGAGAACTTCAATTCCCCTGAAGCAATTCATTCTATTTCTGGAGAATTCTGAATATTATGATAGTTCTCCTTTATCTTAAGTAAACATCCATCTCCCTGAAATAACTATTCGTTGTTCCTAGAGAGACTTCTTGGGGCCATTTAGAATTAGTTTAATTTATCTTCCAGGAGAGAATCTTTTAAATAATTTAACGTGGCTGCAGTAATTGTTTCTCCTTCAAAGCACGTTCTTCAATGAGCTCAACAGTTATGGATCTCAAAGTCGTTGTCATATGTTTTAAACCTTTAACCACTTGGCCCTATCCCAGCAAGAGCCCATATTCCAGAACAAAATGGGTTGAGGATAACTATTTACATTGTTTAACACTAGAGAAAAATTAGTTTCCTTTTTATCTCTTTACAAATCTCAGTGACTACACGAGAGTGGTTTGTTTGTTTGATTGATTGATTTTTACCAATATGAGAAAGGTCAGCATGAAGAGCTCTTCCTTTGATATTTTACAAATAATATAAAACCTTTAAGTAACAACTTTAATTTTTGGTAGATATGAATTCATTTTTTAAGGGGTATTTGAATACTTTTTTCACTCTAAACTTCTATGGTGGGGCAGCGCTGTCAGTGCATACAAAATTATAGAATGCATAGACTTTTCCACCTGGTAGTTTATAATCATGAAAGTTGGAAGTGAAGTTTGCATACAAAATAATTATAGAGATTGGCAGGCGTACTCTATGGCACTTAGAATTACAGAACATGTGCCATAAATTTATAGGAGATGGAGATCATTTCAGGGAAGATGGAGTAGGGAAGACTTCATGGTGAGGGAAAGAAAAAATGTCCCTTCAAAATAGATTGTGTATTAATGGGTAGAAATATGAAGTGGAACATGAAAGAGAAAATTGCATAGCAGTGGCAAATGGTTTGGTGCTTATGAGAAGTGAAGGGCCATAAAATCCAAGAAAGAAAAGAGTGGAATGGCATGCTTAAATTCATAAGTAAAAATTTAAGTGTATTTGCTGTGATCCAAGTCTTGAACTGGAGAAAAAGTATTGAACAACATGGTATCTGTAGACTGATGGAACAGAGAACTAGAAAGCAAATCATCCATTCCGCAACTAAAGAAGTTACTTGTATGTAAAGAAATCAAGTCCGATTATATAATTTTTAAAAGATACAAAATATGCAAAAGAATGCACAACACCAAGTCTTCTGTCATTAGGGAAGGCTTTCAGAAGTTGAATTTTCAGCTGCAAAGTAGTCAGTTAGCTGGGCAATAAAGAAAGGAGAGAGTAAGAAACTTGGCAAACACTACAAATTATGTGAATAAGGTCTGAAGGCCAGAGGGAAAATGATTGAAAGAAGTCAAAGTAGCTGGCATCCAGAGTCAAGAACAGAGTCAAGAGACAAGTTGGAAATCAGCTGTTAATTGTACCGGCAATTGAACCGAAGTGACAAGTATCGAGCAGGAAGTTATATGATGAGATATGCATTCTCAAAAGATGTTACATGGCAAAGGAGTAGGAAAGGCTTGAACATAGGGAACATAGGGACATTCAGAGTACATAGGGAACAAGTGTACTTAAAGTGATGCACACTGAGTCCTAAGAAAGTGTAAATGCTAGAGAGGGAGAGGATGCCAATGAAGGAGATTCTGAAAGACTGGAACCTTGAACCTATCTCTCCTTCTAATGGAAACACAAACTTTGTAACACAGAATTCTAGATCCTAAAATTAAAAGTAATCTCTTTGTCTTCTTCTCTATCTATGTATCTATCAATCTCCCTATCATCTATCTACATTCCCCCTGTAAGTTTCTACCTAGAAATACAATTGTTTTGGTTTACCAAGATGTTTTTTCTATATGTATATTCCAAGTTCCTAATGTCAGAATCTTATTCATTTTTGTATCACGCAAGTATTTGCACATGATGACTCAGTTTTTATTGAATAAATGATTATTAATGATTTTTATAATGGAAGGAGCAGCACTATAGTAACAAATAAGAAGGATTGGTGAGCACATACAGCAGGCAGAGAAGTACTTGTGGGGTAGGAGAGGAGCTTCTGGGCAAGAAATCTTAGTAAAGGAAGAAATCCTAAAGAAGAGATAATGTCAAAGCAGAAGTGACAAAACTAGGCGACTTCATCTGATGGTATGACAGTTCCTTTATTTCTTTCCTCCACTCTAGGCTCAGACATTCAGCTGCCAAGTTGGCATCACCAATGGACTCCCCCATCCTAAATTCGACTCTCTCTTAATCCTCCTCAAGAAATCCCAATGACACAGTGTTTACCAGTTGGGCTGCTAACTGAAAGGTCAGGAGTTCAAAACCCCTAGCTGCCCTGCAGGAGAAAATGAGGCTTTCTCCTCCTGTCCCAGAAACTCATAGGAACAGTTCAACTCTGTCCGATAGAGTCGCTAGGAGTCAGCACAGACTCAATGGCAGTGAGGTTGATTTTTATTTATATTTATTTAATTTTTAAATTATTAGTTGGGATTTAATGCTTATGTCGTCATTCCAAATTTCAGTCACATCGAGTAGAATGTACAAATGCTTCCAAGCATTATTTTTCTATATGGACTCCTTGACATCGTGTCCCTTTTACCCACCACCGACTCTGTACCTCCTCACCCTGAACCCTTTATTCTACTTGCTGCCCCTCTTGATTTATCAATCCTAGTTTTCATATACCAAAAAATGGTTTTGTGTTGGGTATATCTTCTTCATATCTGGTAATTCTATCAGCAGCCATGAATTGACCATATCTTTTTCTGATTGTTCCCTCTGCCCTTCCTTTCATCTCAGTAGCATGTCTGCTTCCACGTTCGATATGCTAAGTTTGCCCGGTCTTAGACCACACTAGCTACACTCCTCCAGCCATGACTTCCTATGGAATAAAGCAACAGCTTTGCCTCTTTGACCTCTATTTAAGGACCAGGGGAACCTCTTTCAAATAACAATCCAAACATACCATTCTATCACTTAAAATCCTCCAATACTTTCCATTAAACATAGAACAAAATTCGAAATCTTTCCTTGACTTCTGCCTCCCTCTATGACTTAGTCTAATATTGTCTTCTTTCTAATGTCATTCGCTCTAGCCAATCTTGTTCGGCTGGGATACTGTCACAGAACCAGCCCTATTGCCCTAAGGCCAAGGAGCCCTAATGGTATAGATAGTTACGTACTGAGCCACTTAATATCAAGTCAGCAGTTCCTGGAGAAAAAGATGAGGCTTTCCACTCCTGTAAAGATTTACAGTCTCGGGAATCCACAAGGGTTATTACATGAGAGAATTGAGAAAGTAGTCACTCAAATAATTCTTCCATGGCTGAATTAGCTTGGAAATTCTGCTTGAGAAAGATTGCTAGGTGCAGCTCGTTAGGTGTCCTCATGTGCGTTTCGACACACAGTAACGCTACATCTAGCAGAAGGGAACTCTGCCTGGTCCTGCACAAGCCTCACAGTTTTATATTTGGGCCCCTTGTTGCAGTGACTGGGTCACCCATCTCATCCTGGGTCTTCCTCCTTTACACTGAGTGAAGTTCTATTTTATGGAGCATGATGTATTTTCCAGAGACTGGTCCAAAATAAGTGTCCCCATTCTTGCTTCTCAGCAGCATTCAGCTTGCATTCTTCCAAGGCAGATGTGTTTATTATTTGGCCACTTGAACATGTTAAATAGATCCCTCCTTCTAGGCATTTGCTTTACTCTATTCTCTGCCAAGATTGTACTGCTCCCAAAACTTTACTGAGCTAACTCTTTTACATCATGCAGGATGCAGCTTAAAGGTTTAAAAAATTAAAATGACAATTTCCAAAGAGGCTTTCCAGAACCAACCAAGGTAGATTCAGTTCATAAGCCCT
The DNA here is from genome assembly GCA_004026705.1 of Nesogale talazaci. Taxonomy (NCBI): domain Eukaryota; kingdom Metazoa; phylum Chordata; class Mammalia; order Afrosoricida; family Tenrecidae; genus Nesogale; species Nesogale talazaci. The sequence goes on along the minus strand of PVJH01001579.1, from coordinate 162,693 downwards.
CTCTAGATCATTACGCTATATTAAATTTCTATACTCTTATCATCCCTTAGACTAAGAATTTTTTTCTTCCAGAGAGGATTTAAAATGCTACAGTCACAAATTGGATATGCAGAAATGTAGCTTTCTATATTTCTCCTAAATTCATTTGTAACAGATAAAATAATCTGATTCAAGGTGATATACTCAAATTTAACTCCATCAACTCTGAATTTGGAGTAAATGCTCAGTCTTTCCTTTTTAACTCTATTCCTTTTTTGTTCCTTCTTCTGAGATGGCATCTGGGTCTTAAAGAAGTTGTACAACTTGATGGCATTAATGAGGTTACTGATGTCTTTGTTCAGGTTTTCTAGCGCTGTATAGTCTTCAAGTTTCATGTGTGAGCATTGGCTGTGGTTACCTTTTCATTCAGCAGTCACCCATGATCATGAGAATCACGTTGTTTTTCTTACTTGAACCCTCTCTCGACCTCCTCCTGCTTACTTATCTCCTTTGCTTCTCCTTTGGAAAAGACCAGCCATCTTTTCTTGGGGTGACTCGGGAACTCTTTGATCATTTCTCTAGCATTATGTTGGTGGTGATGGTTTGGGGGGGGGGTAATACATGTTTCTTAGGCCTATTGTATCAGTCAGGATAGGCTGTTATATTGTAATAAGTATTTCTCAGTATCAGTGACATACCCATTCAACAGTTTATTTCATGATCATTTCACATGTCCACCAATGCTTGAGTGGATTTAATCTGCATCACTCCAGGATCCAGAAAAATATTACAGTCATTGTGTTGGAGTTCTAGAAAAACAAAACCTGAACACTTATGATTTATATACATATGGGTATATATATATACATACATATATATAAAAACAAAGAAATAAGCAGCTGATTAGTCCACATAGCAGTACAGAGGGCTTAGTTCAACTCACTTCCATGAGACAGTTACTATACTGGCAGTCCTTTAACGAATGAGGGCTGCTAGATGCAAGTCCAAGAAGTAGACAGCTGAGTCTTTTGTAAAGCAATACAGGCATTCTGGCCACATGCCATAAACAGCAGGGTAGATCACCAACAGGCAGATGACAAGGCCTGAGAGTCCCCAGCACAAGTTATGTATACACCAACAGTGTGGCGAAGAAGGTCTCAAAGGAACCTCAAACTATAGGGACAGAGTCTATGGGTTGGTTGGGTGTTCCATAGGTAGTGTATCTTGCAAGCTGAGGCAGTGAACTAGCTAAGGTAGCTGCACACTGCTCTGATCATCAGAGAGCGAGAGACAGAAAAGCCAGGCTCACCGAGCCATTTATCTCTTTGACCTTCAATTAAACTGAGACCTTATTAATCCTACATGTGTTTCCTGGCCAGGTCAGCACAATAAACCTATCACAATCTACCCCTTGCCAACTTGGCACCTGTACACAATTCTTTAGCCATAGTTTCCAAACATTAATAAAATCACACTTATACGTAACATCAAACATATATCACTACATATAAGTGAAAACAGAGTCCAATTGTATCTGATACATTATACATGAACAAAGGAAAGATACTTAATAAGCACATATGAAGAAAATAAACTGCCAACCACAAGCCTAGCTTTTGCCATCGATCACTGGTCATAACTCATAATAGAATTACCTTCTACTACCCAGTCTGTATTACCTTTGCCCACGGCATATACCTTTAGCTGGCTGTGGTTCTTTGCCTGGTGGGATGACCCAGACCTTAATTCCTGAGGAAGAACAGAAAATTTGTACTTGGATTATGGATAATGCTGCATGACATGCAGATGCCACTCATTAGTGGACAGCAGCAGCACTACAGCCCCTTTCTGTGATTTCCCTAAAAGACAGTGGTGAAGGGAAATCCTCCCAATGGGCAGAAATTCAAGCAGTGCACCTGGCCGTTCAGTTTGCCTGCAAGGAGAAATCGCCAGAAGTGAGATTGTGCACTGAAACAAGGGATGGGAACATATGGGCTGATGATCTAGCAGAGGAGAATATTGAACCCCTTGAGACTATTGAACCACCCCACTGAGTAGATCCACCCCTCCTCCCCGCCAGCTAAGGGAATTAATCCACTGTCACTATAACAACCCATACCTGAGCAGATTAACTAAACTGTTCAAGCTGAAATGCCAGGTGGGGCTGCATCTGTAGCATTGCCTGGGGAAAAATACCTTAGAAAATGTTGCTGAGAGCAACCAGGAAATACCTTCACCACCCTTTATTTCCTCTAGACCCATGGCTGAAATTAAGGCTCAGAAAATTCCTAAAGGTGATGTTCAAATGATGACTCAGGAAGAAGTGTGCTATGTTCATAAATACATGCTTGAGTTTTCTAAAATATACAAGCAGAAGTCTGGGGAATATCCCTGGGAAGGGTTCCAAAGGGTATGGAAGACTGGTGCAAAAAGCGTAACATTAGATTTGTCTGAGTTTCTTGATATGGGGCCCCTAAGCACAGATTCTTCCTTCAAGATCTCAGCAAGCGAGGTTAAGAGAGGGTCTGTTTATTTGGTTGGTTCACTGAAGCATGGACTGATCAGATGGCCTAAAATAGACGAACTTGAGGTGTCTGACCTATGCTGGTTCACTGTTGAAGGAGGTGCCCCAAAGCTTATGGAAATTGGTATGTTGGAATTGATCTATCAAGATAATATCATAGGCCCCCAAAAGGGGTTGCTCCAAGGACATATATTTCACTACAACCAGAAGGAGCAAGTTTGTGAATTGGACCCCAGCATCTCCTGAGACTCCCATGATTGCTATTTTATATATGTGGCAGTCATATAATTTGGTGTCAATTTGAGGATTAAGAGTGTAGGGGTGGAGTCTAGCCTGTCAATCTGGAGATAGTGTCTCCACCTCCAAAAAGGAATTACAACATTTCCCAGAATTCTCAAGAGAAGATCATGCCCACACAGGTCTCATTGACTATCTCTCTCATTTCACTCCCCAGGAGACATTGCAGCTGATGAGATAAATGACAGTATACTGTTAGACCCTGAACCCTGGAAAGAGTAGATGCCATGGGGAGACCCCTGCCAGCCCTGAGATTCTTCTACTGCCACTGGATACACAAGACCCTGCACCCACTGGCTGTGATTTTCCTGGTGTCATCGCATGTAAGTCTGAAGAGGACTTATAGATTGATATCAGACATATGGGCTAATATTAGATTTATAACGTTGGACTGGACTGGACTGGGATGTTTTCTCAATGTTCAATTCATTTTGTATATAAACCTATTTCTATAAAAACATATCCATGCTTATGAATTTGTTTCTTTAGTCTACCCAGACTAACAAAACGTATACCAGGATTAACAATGGGAACTGCCCTAAGTGAACTCTGACATTTGCCTACAAGGGGGCTGATTGGGTCCTGTGGTGGCAGTGAGCTGGTGTCAAAACTGAATCCAAAAAACACAGGGTGGATGTAGTTATCATAATGAACAGCAAAATTTCCGCAGTATTCAAAACAACCTGTTTCCTGTGGACTTATGGTATGGGCTAAGCACTGTGTCCCTAGGAGAGAGATATATGGGAAATCTACTAAACATTTATGTGATCAATATAGGTAGAAGAGTGCTGGATCAGGCGAACAGCACAATAGTCATAACCACTCAATCAGTCATCAAACATGGAACATGTTGCAGGGGGCGGTGAATTATTCAATGTCGCTTTTCTAGCCAAAGTCTGCAAATCCCACTAATTGATCTTTCCTGCATGAATCTCGTAAGAAAGTTGGGGTCAGGACTTATTGATAGAATTCACTTGTAATTAGGAAAACGATTCTCTGAAATGTGATCTTACTGTGTATAAAATGAGGCCTCTGAAAAGGAAGAGGAGAGATTTTATTACCAGAAAGTAGAATGCATCCTCTGGACTCAAGATTTGCATGCAATGAATTTTATTGATCGAGAAGATAGCTATGACATCAGAGGAGCAGAAGCAGAACGAGAATCCAGGATATGGAACAGAATATTTGACAGCCAACCTAGGGATCAAGTGAAGCTGGATTGGGGAATGGGGTGCCTCTGGTCACTTAATTGGGAAAGTGGGACTTGTTGACTCACGGAAGTAGAGTTGAGTGCCTTCAGGATGAGGCTTCCTAGTGTGCAGTATCTCTGGGAACTTAATTCAGGGAGCTGGGTTTGTTCACCCAAGAAACTTGAGCTAGATGCCTTTGGATTGAGGCTTACAGTGGAGTGTAAAGTTGTGCTCCTTTAAGCATATATTAGCACACCTGAGCAAACTTAGAAACATGTCCTGATATCCAAATCAACCCTAAGCATTTCTCACTAGAATTGCAACCTGTTCACTTCCTAATAAACTCTTTAATCAAGAATATTGAGATTAAAAACAAAGAAATTCATTCATTAAAAAAAAACAAATGGGGGGGGGGGGCACTGAGCCCCAGTGGCGTAGAGGTTGTGCACAGGAATGCGGCCCACTGGGATGGAGGTTTGATTACAGCTCCATGGAGTAAAGACTGGGCCTCCTACTCCCACCACCTGAGGGCACTGATTGCCCCCCCTCACAAAAAAAAGAAATGGGTATTAGAAGAGATAAAAGAAGAAACACTGATTAAGGCAACACATGTGTCCTTTCCACTCACATTTTAAGGGCCTAAACAAGGCATATGATCATATGTAATTTTTCAGAAAGGGAAGAAGAATCCTATGATAGACTCCACAAGAACAGAAAATGTTTAATGAAAAGTTCTAATGACACCAAAGCCAACTGGCTTATTCCTTCCTTCGGTTATTGTTATTCCATTGTCCACTGCAGTCTGCTCTGGAGTCAATTCTGACTCACTGTAACCCTAGAAGAGAGAAGACCCTCCATAGGGTTTGTGAGACTGTTAGCTGTTAAGGGAGCACCATCTTTCTATGGTGTAGGTAGTGGGTTTGACTTGCTGACCTTGAGATTAGCTTCCCAACATTTAACTCATTGCCCTACCAGTGGTCCTTTATAACGGTGGTTTTAATACTCAAAAGAACATCAGAACCACCTGGAGACCTTGCTAGCACACAAATGCCTATGCCTTAGCCCAGTGTCGATGATCCAGTATGTGTGGATTTTGCATTTCGTAGAAGAAGGCAATGTTGATGGCTGGGTGGAAGTGGGATATCCTTGGAAAACCACTGCTGTAGAAGTTAAAAATTATGTTGGTCAGGAAGCTTCTTGAAGTGGATTCTACCTCCCAACTCTATGATGCATATTATTATTATTATTATTATTATTATTATTAGCTGCCCCAGAGGGCCTCTAGGTAGCATCACCCAGACTCACGGTGAGCCCATACACAACTGAAAGACATGTTGCTTGGTCTGCACATGAAGGGCATTGTCTAACAATCGAAGACCAGTTCTTCAGAGGAGAGGCAAAAAATATAGTGCTGATTGACCAATGTCATGTATTTTCATTTCTACACTCTACAAAGCACAGATCCTTGCCTATTCTCCAAGACATCAAAGTTTTTTTCTTGGAATTTTTTTCATCTTGGTACTGTCCCACCATAGCCCAAATGCTCAGGGGGCAAAAGCATTGATCTTGTTTCTAAATCCAGGTCATGGTCACAACCAGTCTTCTTCCCACAGCATAGTAGGCAACATGTTTTTATTTAAAATGGCACAGAAATATTCATAGAGGCTTGGTCCTCTACTGGTCATATAGAGAGAGGATTAACTGGAGAGCACCAAAGGTTTCTATCAGCCCTTGGTGAAGTTATTCTATAATTCTAATGTGAAAGGATTATGGAAATTAGTGACTAAAAGAAACGATGCTGTATTTGGATGAGAAAACACAATTTATTATTTTTAAGTACATATAATTCAAGTTAAATCAATAAAGAATTCCATAAGGAACTTGCTTTAATAAATATAGAAGTGATGTTATTTGAAAAGGTTTTCATGAATTTTAAACATTGCCCCTGTGATTCATTTGTAAGATGAAGAAAGATTTTGCTGAGGTCAAAACTTTTCTCAGACTCTTACGTCTTATTGGAGTCCACTTAGTAAAGTTCAGCTACATTTGCTCCCTACATCGGATGCATTTGAGTTTGGGTATAGAGTCACATTTTTAATGAATATAACTCTATTTGTCAGAGTGAGTTCCCTTCCAAATGATTCATTCTACCTTGACATCCCAGGTTATTTCTGAAGCATTCAGTTAAGCTACCGAATCTTTTAAACTAGATGTTATTGCCTCTTCTCTAAGTCCAGATCAACATCCCTGTCTTTTCCTAGAATCATGACGATTTGACTTGATAGCGAGAAGCGAGGCTGGGGGCAGGGGGTATGTCTAGGGGTCCTGATGAAAGTGCAAATTAGACTCATTATAGATTTTAGCAAATGAAAGCTTCTGCTCCATGATTTGATGTTGCTTTCCCTTTGAAAATGTTAATTTGTTCTTCACCATTAAGACACAATGTTCCCTATTTTTATAATAGCTTGTGCTTCTCATTATAAAATAATACATATTCATTGTAGAAAGTTTAGAAAATACAAAAAAGTGAGGGAAAAGCTGCCTATCTCTATCTTATCACTGAGCATTTGCTAAGATATTAACACATACTTTTTATGCTTTTCTTTTCTTGTATCTATAAATATCTTTAAAAAATCAAATGATAAAGTATATACTGTAGGAGGCAATATACTTTCTTAATCCAATATAACAAACTTTGCTCTAACCCTTAAGTACTCGTCTATACAATATTAATGGGTACTTTAGTAACAAAAGAAAATGAACTACAGCATTCCGGTTTAAGTCACTGTACTGAAAACTACATTCTAGGTAACCCATGCATTCTGGCATTGGGCATGTTATAAATTTAGTGGTCCTATTACAATTTTCAAATATTTAGTTTACCTTTAGTCTTTAAAATACTCACTAGCTTTTTCTGTATGTAGTAATTGCCTACACAGGAAATAGCTGTATAAAAATTTTATTATACACATTTTATTATAGGTAAACTTGATTTGTTGAAAATTTGAGATGGTCCAAATTCCATAGGGCTTTATCAACATTTGAGCTTTTTAGGGTTTTCGTTCTATAGGATCAAAGCTACTTCAACAAAAGGCCTAGCTAGTCATTTTCAAGTTGACACCAACTCATGGAGGGCCCATTCGTGTCTGAGCAGAACTGGGAATGATAGGGGCTTCCATGGCGGATTGTCAGGAGTAGATCTCCAGGTTTTTCTTCTGCTGTACCGATGTGTGGGCTCAAACATTTAGCCTATCAGTTAAAAGATGATAATGCTTACCAGTTATACCACATAGGGACTCACCAGTGTGTGGCCCACCCTATCCTAATCAAAAAGATTGGTGTGATTTTGCCAGATTTTTAGATATCTATGAAGGAAATCATCAATTACTCTGGCCAGCATCTCTGCCTGTGCTTAATAAATCAATCTATGAGTTCCTTTTATCTCCCACAGAACTAAAATCTCATCAGCTGTATGTTAGCTACACTTTGTCCTCCATTTTAATGGCAGGCAGCACAGCTGGCCAGTAATTCTTTCTTTTCAAAACCATTCTCACCTTGTTGAGAAGTAGAATGTGCAAAACTGAAGGGGTGATGTTGGGTGAGCGTCTGTGGGGTCCCGCTGAGATCGACGGCTGTCAGAAGTCAGACACTGCATACTCAGGGATCCCTTTCCATTCCACTTAATATTTATTGTCACCAGGGGGGTACGAGGCACTCTAAACAAGGTGTTTACCTTGAAAGCGACCTTTAGATCCAGTGTCACTTAACGGCTACTCAAGTCTTCTTTGTCGAATATCAACACCACCTGGGAAGGTGAGAAAACGGGAAGCCATTCCGAAGTGGTGGCTTGGGAGACTGCTGTTTGCCCAGTCCCTGGTGCTGAGCATGCCGACTCATGCTGCGGACCCTTGAAAGGTTCATTACTGTTTGCATGCCTGCCACCGTTGTGCCTTCCATATGCAGATACTTTTAGGTGATATGGATACCTTAGTGTGACTATTATTTTTTAATTGCTTACACTGACAGAAAATGCTGTTTAAAAAGTCACTTGTTTGGGCTTTCTGCCGCAGAGTCGGCTCTCCAAGACCCGTTTTGGTGCGTCTTCTCCCCCCCCCCCCCCCCCCTCACAATATCAGTGGTTCCCATATCCGAGGCAAGCAGAGCATCATTCTCATATCCATGCTGGGCATCTCCCCGTAGCTCCTACCTCAGTTCTCTTACACGCCAATCGGACGCTGCGGCAGGACTTGCGTAAGTAAGGTCAGGAAGAAATGATAGGGTTTGGGGGTGGTTTACCTCCGGTCTTGCTTCCCAGTTCTGAAAGAATTCACCTGGCCGTAGCACTTTTGTAAATCCAAGTGACTTTTATGAGGGCAAGGGAGGTTTCAGACAGTGAAGTCTCAAAAGTACATGCTATAGGGGGAAAGCATACAAGATCACATGGGGACCGCACGAGAATTCTGGAGTGGAGATGGCTGCGTCCCGTGAGTCCGCAAAACCCATGTGAAAAGAATCGGGAGCGGGGGATCAGCACCACCACAGGGGACCAAGAGCAGGAAATCCCCAGGGACAAAAGCATGCGGGCTGTCCCCACAGCCTGGGAAGGGGTGGTTGAGGGTGTTGGCCCATCTTATCGGCTGGGTGTAAGCGCACCTATGAGATGTCATGTTGTTTGTGCCTAAGGTCCGTGTGTGGCCCAGGTTTGGATTTTCCAATGGGTGTCTCATGAGGTTGCCAGGTTTCTTTCCAAACCCTTTATTGTGGCACGGACAGCTCATTTTCCTTAACGCAGGCAGTCTGTGGAAACCGCTACTTTTTGTCCCTATCTAGCAACCTTTCCGAAAATCTTTGGGTCTTAACCTTCAAATAGAGTTTTTCCCTTCCCTATTCTGTTGCTTGCCTTCCCTAAGGGCACATAGAGTGAAACACTTGAGGCCTCTCTGAAAGGTTGCTGGCTTCAACCTTCCCTCGGTGGCTCTGAGGGAAATAGACTTGGTGACCCCCTTCCTGAGAGATGGAGCCATTGCCACGGAGTCAGGTCCAGACCGAGATCTACGGGACCAGATAGCCTCATCTAGCTCCCTCAGAGTGGTCAGTGCACCGGAACCACTGGCATTTAAGTTAACAGCCTGAGAGTTAGACGGCCTTAGTTGCAATGTCTAAAATATGACTCGTTACCTAGTAAAAGCTCCTCATTTAAACTGTTAACAAATTAATTAATAATCATATGCAAGGGGTACCCCCTCAAAACGGGAATTTTTTTCAAAGGTATGTCTTTATAAACTAACAAAACAACCTTAACACTTTCAAAGTACTCTCCACTACACTTAGTACATTTGCGAAGTCTGCGATTCCATTCTTGGCAACATTTCTCACACTCATCTTGTTTGGATGGCTGATAGCACTCCCCTTGTTTGCTTTTATTGTTGTTGTTCTTCGCCTCTTCTGCGTCATCAAATCCCTCTCCTTTCATGTCCCTCTGCGTTCTTAGAAACAGAAAGAAGTTGCAGAGGGCAAGGTCAGGTGAGTCTGGGGGGGGGGGGGGGAGGAGAAAAGAAGCATGTCAGTTTGGGCCTAAAACTGGGGCGCTAAGATGGCTGCGTGAGCAGTGCTTTGTCGTGTTGGCAAAACCAGCCTTCATCTGCCATAAATCAGGTCATTTCCTCACACATGACAATACAATATTCTCAGAACTTCTAAGTAGAATGCTTGATTAGCAGTCAGACCTGGCAGAACAAAATCCCAATGCACTATAAGTTGAAATTTTTGTCTATTTGGGAAGCTGATGGATGTCTAGAATGAGGTTTGTCATCAGTCAACATTTCCCCTTTTTTGAAATGAGAAAACAACTCATACATTTGAGTTTTTCCCAGTGTGCTTTCCTCATAAGCTCTGTTCAACCTCAGAACAGTTTCTGCAGCATTTTTCCCAAGCAGTAGACAAAATTTCATCACCACATGCTGTTATGTTAAATTGACCACCACAAGAAAAGAAAAATGAGGTGTGAGTGAAACTGCTTTTAAGAAAAACGTCACCATGACCAGACAGGACCTTTCCAGATTACACCACTGGGTGGACTAACTCAGAAAGCATCTCTCGATGCTGGCCTAGCAAGAAAAATGTGTACGATGAAAGCTTCTCCAACAGAGCTTTTTCCATTTGGTGTGTTGGGATTGGGGGGTACCCTCTAATATAGCGTTATAGTTTTTAAATTCCAGGCTAGCAATCAGGTAGAGTCCTGGCCCTCTCAGCAGATATCCTCAACAGAGGACCTGGAATTATATCCCATTCACAAAACCTTCCCCTTATCTTCCCTCCCTCTACCCACAGAACTATCAGCTATACATAATCCAATGGAAAGACCTTAAAGAAAGTTGAACGAGCGGAATATCCTTGTATCCTAGTTATGTCATGGTTTAAAATTGGAAATTATGTAAGTTATTGAGGAAAACACTTGTATTTCTTGCACATCTGAGAATACAGACATCAGGCATTTTACAGGACTATCTTGATATTATATTGATATATACTTCTCTTCCATAGGAACTATTTGGTGATCAGTGTACTAGTGACTGAAACTAGATAACTGTATCTAATTTCTCTGTTGATAGAAACTGTGTGGAGAATCCAAGTCTCTTCTAATGATTGAGGTGCCACCTTTAAAAAAAATCCTGCCCCAACAAAGATTGTTGGGAGGTAGGTGTTGTTAAGTCACATCTGACTCATAAGGAACCAATGAACAAGAGAACCCAATTCCGCTATTTCCACATGATCCTCACAATCTCTATGCTTGCAGACACAGTGCCCATTCATTTTAGTGAGAGGTTTGGACCCTCTACCTTATCAAACCTGATGCCCTTCTCCAGGAAGGAGTCTCTTGAGAACAGTTCAAAGGATGGCAGGCAGAGGCTCTCCCTCCTAGATTCCCAGGAACATTCCAGATGTACTTCCTCCACCAGAGATTCTGGCAGCAACGCCATCATTCAAATGCATCAATTCTTTGGTAATCCCCTTTATTCATTGTCCAGTTTTCACATATATCTGAAGCAAATAAAACTCCCCTGCCTGGGGTCAGGTGCAGTTTAACCATAGAAAAACAAACTTGATGGCTGTTGAGTGGATTCTGGGGCAGAGTGATGGAGTAGATCTGTCCTGTTGGGTTTCTGAGACTGTAAATCTTTACTGGAGCGGAAACTCATCTTTTTCCTGTGGGGTGACTGGTAGAGTTGAACTGCTAACCTGTGATTAGCAACACAACAAGTATCCCATTATGTATGCCACCAGGACTCTTAGAAATCCACTTTAAGCCTCAAAAGTATAGACAATTTTAATAAAATGTGGGAGAAAACAAAACAGTGCTGTCAGAATTCAGGAGAGTGGTTGCCTTTGGGAGTCCGGGTGTGATGGGGTAGGAAGACTGCTGGATCATCATGATTTTTTGTTTCTGGGCCTGAGCGCTTGTTATGTGGGAATGCTTGGAGTTTGAAAATTCAGTGAGCTGTTCACCTCTGAATGGTATTTTTCCCCTTTTGCATATAATATTTTAACCAAAATTTGAAACTATACTCCAAAAGGTTGGCAAGAAATGGAATCTAAAGAGATAATGGCCTTTTTTTCTCAGAGCCTTTTGATGCTTCCTAGGGTATCACGTTGTGTGCTGGGATGAAGTGAAGGAACAACCCCTTTCCAGAGTGCAGTTGACACAGGGGCGTCCCCTCCTGCAGCCTCTGCCTTTGCTGTGCTTGGGAGAATAGTAGAAGAATGGCCCGAGCAGGAGCTGTTATGAGAAAGTGAAGGCAACTGAGAGGGCTCACATCACAGTAGTGATGGACCCCCCTTTTTTTGGGGGGGGGGTTAAATAAAACAATCGTTTGAAATTTTAAAGGAAATTTGGTTTCTCCCTTCAAGTGCTTATCTCTTCCTAAGATCACCACTTTAAAGTCAGCTGTAATTAGAGCCAGCTCTTGGCCAGAGCCTGTGCTAAGGAGGCTTTGCTCACTTCTCTTGGCCACTGGTATTGTTTCCTAACAGGTCCCCCTGGTTGGTCGCAGGAGCATCCACAGAGAGAGAGGAGGAGAGTGGAAGGAAAGGAAACGAAGTCAGAACAGCAGGGAGTCTCTCCAGGCACTGGAAACACTTGGTAACTTTTCTTAGAACTGTCACCAGTATTAGCTTCTAACCCATTAAACTCCCTTACAGGAGAGCTTTAGTCAATGAAGCAGGATATGGCCTTTTCTTGGCCTCTGAATCTCCATTTGGAGCACATGAATGAAACACAAAAAGTTCACAGGGGAAGCGACTGGGGAGGCAGCTTTGGAAGCGAGTGCTGGGGAGAGCTTTTAACTTGTCTTAACATTACTGTCCTTTCGCATTTCAACTTTTATCTGACCATTAGCTCCTTCAGTTTGCTCATCCATCCATCAAAAAGGACAAAACTCAAGTGATATGAGAAAAGATCTTCTAGGTGTTGCTAGGTCTAGAGTGTCAAGTCCTAGAGGTTCTTAAAGTTGATTAATTTTTCATCAGGACATATCTACTCAGTTTTATGAACAGTTAATAGATATTTGTTAATAGCTAATAGATATTTAATAGTTAATAGATATTTACTATTTTTTAAAAGCACTTAACTTTGAAATTCCTTTAGAAGTCTTTACAATAATTGATGATTCTGATAAAATTAGTTAACTACCCCTAAATGTTGTATTGTTGAGAGCTGACAAAAATTCATATTAATATGAAAAATGCATGGTCATTTCTCTGTTTATTATGTGAGAACAAAATATTTAATAATGATTTAATGATTTCTTCAGCTTTGATGATACAATGTTTACTATTCACAGATGTATCTATGTACACAATTTATAAATGCTGGAAGCAGGCTCTCATCTTTGCTAGCACAATTCAGTGGCAGTCCAAAAAGAAAATGAGGGCTGAGCCCTGGTGGCATAAGTGATTGAGTACTGGACTGCAGCCCGCAGGCTTGGCGGTTCAAATCCAGCGGCGGCTTTCAAGAGCAGCACTGGGTAGCGCCCCATGACCAACAGAGGCAGTGATATCCCCTCCCAAAAAAAAAAAAAAAAAAGAAAATGAATGCTTGAGAGGGAACTGGACCAGACTGATGAGGGAGATTATATTGAATAAAATACATAGGTCCAACATTGCAAGCGTGCCTTAGGTAGCTAAAAAATGAAAATGGAACTAGCAGTTCATTCAGATCAAATTATATTATTCATTGATTGATTGATTCATGCAGATATCTCAGTAAGAATGCTAATATAAGAGATGTAAAAGATTAAGTTAGTATACCAAGATCTTCCCCTGTTGTAGGAGCTATAGACATAAGATTAAAACATTCTAAATATACTTTAAGGCTACCTTTAAAACTACCTGACAACGTTGTAGACTGTAACTATTATTTGAAAAGACAATAGGGAATAAATAATTTGTTTCAAAACTCGAGGCAGATAAATTTACTCAGTGGTCATTTTATAGAAACAATTGTGTTTCTTCAGGTTTTATATCATTATTCTGGACTCAGTCTTACTATTTATTAGATAGAAATATTGGACTACTAATCCTTTTCCCTCTTTTAACTCTTATGAGGTCATCAAGTGATTCTATTTTTTGGAGAATGAAAGAAATTCTGGTGCAAGTAATTAAAAGAAGCACTTCATGCTCATGTGCCTTTTGGACACCATCATTTGTTATGTGTTTGTTTTTCCAAAGTATCATTTATTTAAAACATTAGTAAGTCCCCGCAGGGAAGGGCCACATATTAGAAGACTAGCTGCATATGGGCCAGAGTCTGAATCTTAATCCTACTTCAGATTCAACACCTCTGCTGTATTTAACTCAACAAGCATAGTCTCAGTGTGTGCAAGGGACTATGCAAGTGTGGAGATTATAAGGATGAAGAGCCTAGCATACTGTTTTCAGCAGAAATGTACCTTTCACGTTAGCTTATCATTGCTGCATCAGTAGTCTAGCACAAGTGCCTCACGGTGATCTGCCTTAGAACACATTACAAATATTTTTTTAATAAATAAAAAAATTAAGACTGAAACCTTGCCCCTTCATTGGAACCATCTAATCGAGGAGAAAAGTGTGGAGACAATTGGACTCTAGTCAAACCAAGTACACTAATAACCTGTTGCCAATGAGTTCATAGCAACTCAAACTGACCCTGCCTACGGTTCCAGAGATGGACTTCTTTGCAGGAGCAGAAAGCCTCCTCTTTCCACCTCAGACTGGCCGCTAGGTTTGAACCGCAGATATTGCTGTTGGCAATTCAATGTTAACCCTATATAATCACCAGAACTCCCAGCACACTCATGAACTTTTTATTATGTGTCACAGGAACCCAGAGATGGAAGTAATTAGTTCTGATTCCAGGAGTTGGCTGAATTTGAGAGAGCAAGAGTAACTAGTATAAATGAAAATAGAATAAAACCCTAAGCATTATACATAAAAATTATGGTCAACACATTCCTACCTATCTAAATAATACCTTCAGAAATTCTTGAAAACATGGAATACTCAACTTCCATCCTAGTTCCCCACAGATTTATCTCTCCCCACAGATTTATATCACCCTTTCTAAGTCAACTGGTGAGATAATGTAGCAGCAACTTCTGAAAACTGCATACCCACGTCTACAGAAGATATCATTCATTTGCTCTGAATTATCCCCTTTGCTCATCCCTTCTTAAGCATAGGCAAGATATTGTCACTGTGAAAGTCATCTCTCTGGGTGGTAAACTTAGAGCTGGGATTTTAATCAGCTCTAGCAAGAGCTGAAAGGAAGGGTGCTCAGGCCACCTTGTCCTTTGGCTGTCAACCTGTTCCTGTGTATTTGTTTAGATAACCTTGAAGATACACTGAGTCTTGGCTTGGAGAGACAACTGAGGTGCCAAAGATTAGCAAGTTGAGGTTGTTGAATCAGCAGGTTAGGTCCAGGTGGATGAGGACTTTGCTCAGAGATGAAGGCATGGAGTTGATCTTCAGAAAGCTTTGAACATCTTGTGAATTCCAGTTAGTTCTAATTATAGCACATTGTTTGTATATTTATTTTAATTCTTCATCAACTCGGTTTCCCCCCAAGCTCCTTATTCCTGGGAAGTTGAGCTGACCACAAGACAACGGGTATCACTGTAACTAATGGCAGGCAGAATCTTCTTCAAAATAGTCTTTAAAAAAACAACTGTCTTTGGGGCCTTTTTGATAATTTTCACTTTTCAGGATCCAGCAGAAGGCCAGTGCTCTGGGAGGTTTTGCCTCAGGAATTTGCAGCAGTAGTTTATCCTTGATGGCTTTGTTTCTCATTAGTAGAAGAGTCAGTCTGATTTGTGTCCAGCCGGAGAGAGACACTTGCTGCTGGATTTAGAATCGGGAGGTCTTTGAATCCCCAGACAGTTGGAACTTGTCCTTTTCCTTTTTTCCAAGAGCTTACAATTACTTATGTAAATCAAGGCAATAAAATTATGGACACATTTAATAAAGGAAAGGACCTGAAAATAAGATGCTGATTTTTAATTTTGTCCAATAAAAAGAAGAGCACATTTCAAACAAGAGCATTGTGCATATGCCTCACCTTCAGCAGACACAATCAAACTCCTGTTTCTGCTCCACAAGCTTGTTTGTTTGTTTTTTACTGTCCTTTGGAGATCTCAAGATAGTTAAACTAAAATCAGGAGCAATCCTTTTCACTCAAAGGAATTCCAATCGCTTAAAAATGGACACTGGTTCCCCTCACCCACCACCACCATATTTGTGATCGCAGCCAGGATCAGCTCAGGTCTGCGGCGGACTGACTCCTGAATCAACCCAGTGGAAAGAAACCTTGGGATCGATAGAAAATTAAGCTGGCTTACAGGTGACTCCTAGAAAAGGGTATAAATAATACAACTTTCATTTCCATAAGGGAAATGGGTCCAGGTCATTCCTAAATCAAAGGAAAGTCCTAAGTGGTCCACTGGCTTTTTGTCTTTGAACCTTATCTCCATTCTTGGCGTATATCAGAGGGTCCAGGCTTGGCAATGGGCATGGACCATTTTTGTGTCATAACTACAGACAAACAGTCAAGAATTTGGGAGAAAATTTATAATATCACTAAAAAACTGTGGGCACATCAAATGCTAAAGCTAAATTACTGACCCTGGAATTAATCAAACAATACAAACTCTGGTTAAACATTTACAGCATAGTGGGTTGATAGAAGGGCATCAGTCTGCTGCAGAGGAGAAAAATCTGTATTTTCATGTTTACTTAAGATATTTTTTCTTCGTTTGTTATGTGCATGATATTTTGATTCACCCAAATTCCCATTGCTGTCAAATTGAGTCAAACTCATAGGCATCCTTTTCCTATGACCATACAGTGAATGATGGAAAGCTGGGCTCAAAACAGACATTCTGCCCCAATGTACACATTCGACCACAAGGCCATACAGCTTCTCAGGCATGACAGATAGTACGCATCTCAGAGAGCTGATGTGATCAAAGGGTGAGATACTGTATGCAAAATATATAGTGAATATTCAAAAAGTGTTTGCTCTATCACAGACACACACACACACACACACACACACACAGGCACATTCCTCATTTTCTTTCCATCAGGAATGCAGATGCATAAAAAGCCCCAACGCAGGAGCAATAGTAGTCAGATAGGAAGATGTACAGAAGATTAGAGATTATATAACAGAGTCTCTAAATAGACTTGGGGTATCAGAAAAAAGACTCCCCAGATAGGGTAGAAGGGACAGATAAATATTATTTGTACAAGTATCTATTCTTTGTTGTGGAAAATAAAATGACCAACCACCCCAAATATCTTCCTCCTTTCTCTAGACATTTCTCCAGTTTATTTTCTGCCTCATCAACATTCTCTATGATGCTTTCTCTCTTTCTATTCCTCCCTTTTCTTCTGCTGACTTGCCTTTCACCATTTTCAGAATTGTTTGTGGGCAAGATAGGATGGTAGTAATTCATCTTCTCTGCCCAAACAAACCATGAGACATGTACATCATTTCCACAAACACTGGTGGGTGGGGAAATACTGCCAAAGAGTTTAGTTGTGTCTGTATGATAAAAGGGAAGAGTAAGATGGACGGAAGGGGAAAAGTAGCCAGCAATTTTAAGAGCCCTCCTTTAGATGCTTACAATATTATTTAATTACAATATTATGATACCATATTTTAAATTATTTTAGCATTACCAGAAAGCAACTTAATCCTGCTTATCTGTTTTTTTCTGAAACAATTGCATATTACATGATTTTGCTTGATACTCAGCCTCATGAAGGAGACACGGAGCATCTAGGTTTAATAGCAAAGTGTGGTGAAGCATTAGTCGGGGCTCAGCTATCAGCTAGAAAAGTGTCTGGGGTCTTAAAAGCTTGTTTCTAAACAAGCAGTCACTAAGTGAGTTGTCAACTACATCTGTGACCCAAGGATTGTAAATCAGATCATTCGAAGTCAAAGGAGGGAGTAGTATCAGAACTTAAGTTGTGAGATTCTGGGTTGCAGAAAGCCACAGATGAGAGTGATAGCCCGAGATACACTTCTGATATCTACACAGGAGGAAAGCCTCCGGTGATTTCCCTCTAACCATAACTGAGGAATGGGGATAAATTGGTTACGGAGAGATGACTTACAGTAGATCAGAATGACAAACCTGACTTGAACAGCTAAAATCTTGTCACTTGATCTCACCTCTTATATACTTTGGGCTTGAGGTGGTTTACAATATTTCATTATTTTTTTTCTTATTGAGGTGTATTTTTTTTATTGAATCTGTGTTAGGTGTTTGTGGTTTTTTTCAGTATGTGAAGTGCAGAACTGGTGAAATTTTAGAGAAAACAAACCAAAGAGGGGTTTCTGCAGGGCACGGAGGGAGGTGGGGGAGGGGATGGGGAGTTGATACCAAGTTCAGGAGGGAAGCTAAGGTTTGAGCTAGACTGCGGTAGCAATTGCACAACACTGCTGGATATGATGGAAATATAGATTGACATGATGTCTGGATGAACTCCTAATAAAATGGTTTGAAAAGAATAAAAGCAGCTACTTTGATTGCTATGTATTGATAATTCTGAAAGTTGTAACCTACATTGATCTAAATTGTGCCTGTATTTTTAATGTTCAACTATTGGTCACTGTTTTGACCTATAAGTGATGTCTATTTGTGCTTTGGATAAATAATGTTAATTGTTGAAGGTCTTATTTGTATTTCAATAGGCAAGCTATGCTGAGTTTGATACCTAAGCATTTAAAAAATATTTTTAATCAGTTTTGCTAATTTTAAGTATGTAGTTGACAAAGTTTTCAATAATCTTGAGAAAACTGAATATGTGACAAGTTATAGTTAGTTTTAAATAATGCAAATTGAACAAAACATTCATGATAAAATACATTTTTATAAATCCATATGCAATTTATAAAATGCCTTATAAATTGTGCTTATTTCAGCTGAATTGACATAAAGATGATACTCTAGAAAATGAAAATGGCTTTCATAATAAGACCAAATATGACCAAACTAATGGAATTCAAAAGGACTCTCATAAACATTTACTTTTTAATTATTTATAAATATGTTTTAAAATGCGATATGCTTTAGAGATAAAGATGTCTATGCTATTTGTTTTCAAACTCATTTTGTAAAATAATAGAAATACCAATGATAAATATATTTGCAAATAGCACTTAGCTTTTTTTTGGTGATCTTGACATTATCTCAAGTATACTTTTAAAAATAGTATGCAAATTTAATAATATTTTATAAGGGAATTTCCTTATTCCAAATTCACATTTAAGAAAAGAAAGAGAAAATAGTTGTCATAGATAAAGTCTGTCTCATAAACATGAAAAATGACATGAAAAAATTTCTTTGGTTGTGGGATAATTCTGATCACTATTCTCTCTCCTTACCCGGTTTGAAAATGACTGTGTTTACATCTGTCAACTTCATTTTGTTTACATTCAGGGGTACAGGTCGATGTAATATATGAAAATTTACATGAAATAGGTTTACATCTATTCTTTGGGGATGTCCACCTAAGAGTACATTGAACAGATTTAAAGATATGCTTGTCGAGCCAAAAATCGTGGCCAGTAATATGAAAGTTTAACTATCTTTTAATATCCCTCTCCCCAAATTTTTAGCTAGTGTTTTGACTAAGGATAACTCTAAGTCATCTTAATTTTCTCATATTTTTAAATAAGAGAAAAATTTTACTTTTAAGTCTTACTTAAGATTTTATCCTTACTTAAGTTTTACTTATTTATTTAAGTTTTATCCTTAGCTTGTGAGACAGAGCATTGTAAGAATATGGAAAGCATAGTCGCACAATTAAACCGAGTGCTTTTCTGACACGTTTGTGTGACTTTATAAAAGATATGCATATAATTGTACAAAAACAAGCAATTTGAAAATAAAATGTTGTTTTGAAGCACTGTACTAGAAGGCATGGTTAATTCACTGTGTACATTCTCTGTGCTAATCTTTGGAGCATTATAATAAAATGGCCCTTTGTCTGATCTAACATAAAGTGGTATAAAGTAATATTATTATAGCATCTGTTGTAATTCTAGTTTTGCTTTCAGACTTTTGGGGCTCCGGTCAGATGATGTGCCTTCTTAAGTATCTGAATTGCTATCCTGGTGTTTTGTTTGTTGGAGAAGAAAAGGAAGATCTTTTACATCATTTATTCTGGGAACAAGGAGTGCCCTAGTGTGTTTAACAGGAAAAATCAAGGATGTAACTTCTGCCCCACTACTTTGAAAATCCAAATTCTTCTTTGCAAATAGAGTCCTTGAGTACAACTGGATTAAAAGTAACAAGTTTCATTTAAGTGCTTATCCTAAAATGTTCCTACCCACTCACAGATTAACTCTGTTGTGTCTGGATTAGTCCCTAAAAATCCTTGTTTTGTTTCTCTTTATTACATTTATCCCCATGTCTCCTATTGTCTTTGCTTTTCATTATTGGCTGGGGGTGGGGTGGAGGTTGGACAGTGGAAGGGTTAAGCCCTGATTAACTTCTTCAGTTTGGAGTATCCATTTGAGCTTCATATTTGACACTTGTTTCCCCTTTCAATGTAAACATTCATTTTGAATCTAATAACCTTGTCAATAGACATCGTTAACTGGAAGTGCTGAGCACACTATGTGAGCAAATACCAGTGCAGTCTCATTAGTTGTACACAACCTGGAGGCAGAGATGACAGTTATGGAGCAGAATTAATGGTCCGCTGACCTATTTTGTTGTAAGCAAATTGAGAAGAGTATTAGCATAGGAGAACTATATCTGTTTTAATAGGATGAATTTAAAACAAGTAAAGTGTGTCTCTGGAGTCTGTCAACAGACAGTTATTCATAAGGCACTCCATTCTATCATTTAATACCAAATCTTTTAAACAGATTGCAATATTGTATGCATTTAACATAAATTTGTTGGCAGTGCAATGGATTGAAGAAGACAAAGTAAGCATAATTTGATACTAGCTGTAGATAGAAATAATTTCATTCTGATCTCCAGTTATTGTTTCAGTTAAGACAGCTGTTCCTGACCTTGTCCCAAAGGAAATTTGACATTGATTAGAAAGGCCACAAGCATAAGTCACTGAATGAAATTCTGGAACAGAAAGAGACTGATATTATTTTTCTTAGCAGTGGCGTGACAAAGAATCAATAGTAGGCGCATTATATGATGTCATAATTTAATTTACTGCTTGACCTGTCATCTGGTCCATGACTGGTTCAGATCCGAGAGTCTCCTTGGACCCATCATACTGCTTTCTACCCCATTGACAATGCACATTTTTCGTGACAAAAATTTTGAAGGCGAAAAGTTTTGTCACCCTGTCACAATTAAGGAAATACACCTACAAAGCATGAATCTTGAGCTCATGCCTCAGCTGTGGTTTTCCATTGTAGAGGGTTTTATTTTTGTCTCCTATACTGTTGTCTGATACCTGTGCAGGGCCCCAGGAAGCATACCTCTTCTCTGAAAATGATTTTCAAATATAAAGCTGTAGTCAAATCCAAGTCAGCCTAAGGACTCAGATGATTTTCTAGGAAAGATTATATTCATAAGGATTCCAAAGTGGAATTCAAAACCCAATTTAAGAGAATGCTAACACCATTTGAGAAAGAGAAAGCTAATGTCTCTGAACCATTTATATTGAAATTGTCAAAAGGGAGCCTAATTTGTTTAACAAAGTTTTCCCCCAAACACAATGCAATACTATGCTAAAAAAAGTAATCCAGAGGATAAAAGATACTCCCATGTTCTTTTCTCCATAATGCAAACTCAGTCCAACTATATGTGAATTTTGACCTTTCCGCTTTCACTATGAGGTTGGGAATGAACCAGCTGTACAGTGCCTTCTTTTTGTCTTCCAATAATCAAGATTTTCAAGATGGCAATAGCCACACATTAAACCAAGTGCTGGACTCTTCTAAGCATGCGGTTCTGTGTGACCATCCAGATTACAGGCTTATGAAGCCAGCTCTAGTTGGGGAAATAGCTTAGTGTTGTTCAGTGGTATTTTCTTTGGAGATTTAGGAATGCCTGATCACTACCCAAATCCAGCTCCTGCTCCTTCGGAGGTTCCTGAGGGAGTTGTAGGTGTTATGGGACACAGAGAGAGAAAAAGAACAAAACTCTGTGTGCTGTTGTTCATGGCTGTTGTGTGTCCTTGAGTCAGCTGCAACTCAGAGTGGATTTGTCCACAAACCACACAATTGGTCCTCTCAGTGCACTCTTCTTAGTTGACCATTACATCTGCAGAGCTCTTTAGTAAACAGAGCCAAAGAATGTTGTTCCCAGTTGCTTCACTACACTAACTTCAAACACAAGTTCTGTAATCTCCTCATTATTTCACAGGCTGACTTATTTGGGGAGTTGAGGAGATGAAAGAGGCCAAACACAAACAGCAGAAAATGAGGACAGAGAGAGAAGGCAAGCTGGCTGGGATTTTTTTTGCCTGGGAAGGTGCTCTGGCTCAGTGAACCATTGTATTAAAGAAGAAGCCATAAGTAGAAAAAAGGGCATACATTCATGAGCAAACCATTTGGATATACACTAACTTCATCCAGACAATGGCTCTGGGAGAATGACCAGGCAAAATACTGATATTTCTGTCTAGGACTCTGTGTAAGAGAAAGAGGCTGGGAAGTGGGACACTGGTCTCCATTCCTTTTGAATGCACTAAGGTAAAAAGGTTTATAGAATAAGTATTTTTTATTAAATATTGGCCTGTTAGAGGTTACTATTAGTTTTTCAAAAACATAGTACCTACAATCTACAGAAAATATAAAATTGGCAAAACATTTTCTAAATTTTTATCAAATTAACCAAAATTAACCAAATTAAATACCCAGTTGTCTCACAAATCAGCTATAAATGATGTCAATGACTTTGAGTACTATCTTTCTTGATTTTTTTTCAACTTTCGGCTAATACATTAAAACTCACAAAAACTGGGATTGAGCTTTAGGTAGCCTGTCCCTTGACTTCACCATGTATGCTGAAAGTCTTCCCACAGCAGCAAAGGTTTATTTCTATCTCTGTTTCAAATGGTTGCTGAATGTTCTTTCATAGGTATTAGCTTACATTTTACTTTGGAACAATGTAGTTGTTTGTTAGCATTGTGATTCCTAATGACACTAGGTAAATATCATTTTGCATATATTTTTAAAAATCTAGCTGTTTCCACAGGTTAGATTCCTAAAAATAAAATCGCTGCATCAAAATATACACATGTTTTAAAGACTTTCATGCATCTGTTAACTGCACTATAGTTCTTATAGCCTCCGCAGGTTAGCAAGTGCTGTTTCAGGGAGCACTGGCCATGACTGCTTTAGAAAAGTCCTGGTTATCTGTTAGGTGACATCTGATCCTTATGTTTAATTTTTTTTTAAATTCTGAGAGCAGTTACTCTCCTCCAAGTCTAAAGTTGACAATGCTGCCCCCAGTACAAATTTTTTCATCTTTTTAAAATTTAGCTTGTGTATTGGGATGTCTGAACTTCAAAAGAAAAAAATCCACTGAATTTCTGAAATGATATAATAAAAGGCTCCTTTTTATAACAAGTGGCATCTTACGGTCCCTCAAGATTATCTTAATTATGTTGCTAACCTGTCATTTCTCTCTTTGTTGTGAGACCAGATGAAATAAACAATTGTGAGTGTATATTGTTTTCATCCCTTCATCCCAACACTATTTCACAGAGGAAAAATCTTGGAAGATTCAAGGAGTAAGAGGCACCAGAATCAAAGAGAGCTTGTCAGGTGACAACTCACAGTCCTTCTTCAAACCTTAGGATATTTCCCTTTGGAAATGTTAAAATCTGGAATTGAAATGTCAAAAATGCAGTCGAAAACACACTCTGGCCTACGTAGTCACATTTTGCACAATAAGGAAATCTCAAAGATGAGTGCTTAATTTATCACGTTCCAAAAAAATGTTAAAAGCCTGAATTATAGATTATAATTGTTTTTGCCTGTCTCTTTGATGGAAGCTCTAAAGATATATTTTCTTATGTCTCTTTATATAGAAGAAAATTAGAGTTTGAATTAAACGTCTTTATTAAATTATTAAATGGAATTTCATGACTCGATTATACAGAGAATACCATAAAATTCATTTATTTATTACTTTTTTGTGCATGGATATATGTCATTCTCAGCACATAATACTCTTGAGTTGGCAAAAGGAGTAATTACAACTGAATTTTAATAATATAAAAAATACATGGTCAGAAACACCTTTAAGTGGAAGGTCTAAGATTATCACCAGTAGAATTGCTTAATGGTCTATTCCTTAAGGATACCTTCATTCATAATAAGTAGAACAAGATGGTTGAGTAAAGTAGATGAAACAGTTTTGGGCTATCAAATATATATGTGTGTGAATATATATATAAATAAAATAATCAATGAGCATATTTCAATATTACCTACTGGATAGGATAAATGCCAATTCAATTATAAGAAAAAGTGATTCAAACTTGGAAGTCATCATTAAATTTCTACCTTGGTGGTAAAAATACTTAATATATTCTGAGTTCCAAAGTTAGAGGTTCTAGTTCACATAAATATGCTTTGGAGGAGAAGTCAGGTAATCTATTTCTGAAACTTCTGCGGTGGGATATAGTTCTCCTGGGACATACATGAAAACTCAACCCAATGGAACATACTAATACTGTGACACACATAAGGTCAGTGAGTCTGCATTAACTCCATAGCAACAGGTTCCCCACTCTTGAAAAAAGAGCACGTAAACAAATATATGCCTGCTTTATCTACATAGATAAGCTATCTATCATCTACCTATCAATATATATTAATTTACATAAAGTTAGATGCATCTAATAAAATATCAAAATTAAATATGAAAATATCTAGAATCAGAAACAACCCCCCCCCCCAAAAAAAAGAAGAAGAACATTCTCTGGATATCTTAAGCTGAAAGAATTGAAGAAAAATTCAAGCCTCAAACAAATATTGAAGTATTATTCAGGCAAAATGTGAAATTGATACAGAAAGCATCAAAAGAAGATAGAAGGAATACATGGTCACTGTGCCAAAAAGAATTGGTTGATATTCAACCATTTCAAGAGGTAGCATACACTGAAGAGTTGATGGTATTAAAAGAAGTCCAAGATGCCCTGAAGACACTCATGAATAAAATGAGGCTCCAGAAATGGAATACCAACCAGAAGTACTCTTTCACTTAGGTCAACACATTTGGGAAAAACTTCCTGGTTAAATGACTGAAAGCATAATTGTGCTGAATTCAAAGAAAGGCGATCCAATAGAATGTGTGAATCCTTGAAAAGCACTCATTTATATCACATGCAAGTCAAATTTTGTTGAAGATAATTTAATAAAAGTGCCAGAAATTCAAGTTGGATTCAGAAGTGGAATGAAGGCTGTCTTTGGTGACATCAGATAGATCTTTGTTGAAAGCAGAGATTACCAGAAAGATGGTCAATTGTGTTTATTGACTATGCAAAGGCGTCAGACTACGCAGATCATAAGAAACTAAAGATCACATGGAGAAGAATGAGAATTTGTGAATCCTTCATTGTGCTCATGCAGAATCTTTATATTGATCACAAGGCAGTTGTCGGAACCAAACAAGGACATTTTGCACCATGTGAAATCAAAAAAGGTATGCATAAGCTGAGGATTTCAACTTTCTTTCTTTCTTTTTTTTTTATTGGGGGCTCATACAACTCTTATCACAATCCATCCATCCATTGTGTCATACTCACCAGTACATTTATTGCCATCATCATTCTCTCAACATTTGATTTCTACTTGAGCCCTTGGTATCAGCTCCTCATTTTCTCCCTTTCCTCCTGCTCCCCCCTCCCTCATGAACCCTTGATCATTTATAAATGATTATTATTTTGTCATATCTTACATTGTTGTCTCCCTCCACCTACTTTTCCGTGGTTAGCAACCCCATTTGCAACTCCCTAGACCACCGGAGGTCCCTAGAAGAAAGTGCAGCACAATACATTTTAAATGAGAGTGTGCTCAGGAATAGAATAGATATTACCCAGAGTTGAACCCTATCTCTACCATCTGAGTGATTTGAGGAAACCTTTTAATCTGTCTATGCCTCATTTTTCTCATGTGTAAAATACCAATCAAACTCATCACCTTAAAGTCCAGTCTGACTCATATCCACTCTATAGGACAAGTAGAAGTGCCCCATATGGTTTCTAAGGCGGTCATCTTGATGGAAACACTCCTGTATCATTCTCCTCAGAAGCATTGGCTGGGGGGTGAGTTGGCGGGGGGTGATGTTTGAGCTGCAAGTTTTGTCGTTGGAAGCCAAGTGCTTAAACACTGCACTACCAGGGGTCCCTATAGAATGATCATCTTACATTGGGCCCAAATCATCTGATACCCAGGAAGCACTCAATAGCTCCTAGTTTTTATTCATCCATGGAGGGAAGGTGGGATTTTGAAGTGAAATGTCTTCCTCTATTCTTTCCTGACTGCATAATTTAATGTTGAAACTTTCCCCATGAATATTTAGTATTGTTTTGTATGCAATTACACATGATTCTTTATTCTCTGAAACAGACATTCTCTCTTGGCATCATGAGACCTAAAATACCTCTAGCTTTGAGGTGGCGCGGTCGCATAATGGTTAAACACTTGGCTGCATTTAAAGCATACCCAGTGGCAACCATCTCCTCCTTTAAAGATTACCACTTAGAACACTCTATGGGACAGTTCTACTCTGTCATGTGGGGTCATCATGTTTTAAAATGGTCTCAGTAGTACCTAGCAACAATAACAAATACATTTTAGAATACATGATGATAACCAAAAACTATCATAAATGCATCATTTGGCTTTTCATGACCCAATTACTTTCTGCTTTGAGTTTTTTTGTTGACACCATAAACTTCCAGTAATAGAAAATAAAGGACTCACTGCTGTCCAGTCAGTTCCTGTGGCAGTCATGTGCTCATGTTAATTTTATAATTGAAATATAAGGTTGGAGTCTGACCTGTTAATCTGAAGATAGCCATTGAGTAGCCGATGAGGCCTCTGTGTGGGCCTGGCTTTCACCTGAGACTCCTGGGAAATCTCACGGTATTTCCCTCGGGAAGATGAGAAGCTATCTTCCCCAGGAGTTAGTTTCAGAGTCGATTAATCATGGACAAGACAAGCTGGCAGTGTTCGAGAAGCTGGAGGAGCCGTCGGAGAGACCACACAGCTTTGCCTGATAGAACCAGACCTCTGAAGCTGGGGCGGCCAGATGGAGACCTCTGGCAGCGATGAGTTGCTTCTGCTGTTGAGTCCTGGAGGCAAGGTGCCCTGCCAGCACCGGGATTCTGCACCCACTGACCTGTGACTTCGTGAGTCGGAAGAAGATTTTATTGACTGATTTCGGGCATATGAGTTAATACCGGACTTAAGACTTTGAACTGGACTGGGCTGGGATGTTTTCTCCATGTCCCATTCCTTTTGAATATAAACCTTTTCCTTATACCTATTTGTGCGTTTCAAAAATTTGTTCCTCTAGTCTATTCGGACTGACACAGTTCCCTGTCAGTTAAGGGAGGCACCCCAAATACGAGGGGGCAAGGAATTGAGATAATGCAAATGTGGGACACAAATACCTCTAGCGAACTCTAGGGGTAAGATTGATAGAATGTGGCCAGTTTCATCACATTCACACAGTCATACAGGTCCTCATCATGGATGACAGTGGACCAAAAAAGCTGAGAGAGAGGCTGGAAAATGTTCTTGATCAAAATATACCCACACAGGCCCTGTAAGCATTTACACCAATCTTAACTGTGATTCTTCTTTTGCTATAGATGCACATGTTACAGCATATAAGAAAAGCTGACTAGAAAAAGTGACTTATTTGTAGGATGTAGCATCAGGCATTCCTAGATTCCAATCTCTTATACTAGCACTCATTGCCATCAATTTGATACTGACTCATAGGATAAGTTGCCTTATGGCTTTTCGAGATTGTAACTCTTTACAGGAGTAGAAAGCCCAGAGCAGCAGGTGGTGGTTTCGAACTGCTGACTATGCAGACAGCAAACCAATGTGTAATCACTAGACCACTAGCCACTAACAGATTGGAAGGAAGGGGAAAAACAAACAAATAAACAAAAACAATTCTGTGTCGTTGAGTCTATGCCAACTTCTAGTGACCATATAGGAGAGAGTAGAATTACTCTTATGAGATTTCCAGGCTGTAACTCTAGTAATCTGTCCGAATTTTCCTCTCAATACAATACAAAAAGTTTCTACTTCACAATATGAGATTTTTTGACAAAAAGTAGTTGAAAATAATTTTACCAGTACTTAAGAAGATAAGAAGGGCACTTTGTTGGGGAAATACTGGGCTGTAGTCCGGATGGACTAGAGAAACAAATCCAGGGAGACTCATGTATGTATAAGAAAGATCTTTCTATACAAGAGCAATTGTATATGAAGAAACTATTCTAGTCCAGTTCAGATCAAATCTGTTATTAGCCCATATGTCCAATACCAATCTATAATTTCCTCTTCATACTCACACAACACAAGTAATGATGCCGAATGCAGGAAGATCACAGGTCAGTGGGTGAAAAGTCTTGTGGATCCAGTGGCAGTGAACACATCTTAGGGCTGCCATGTGTTTCCATGTGCCTCCTGCAGATCCAAGGCTTTGACTCCAGTAGTGTAGAACATCTGGCTTGTCAGCAGGACGATTAAGTAGTGTGCATCTCTGGCTCCAGTCACTTATTTATCTCCTTCACACCTCTAAATGAGATCATCAGCCTGTGAGTGACATGAGTGACAGGCTAGACATCACCCCTTCGCCAGTTGACAAGAGATTATGTAATCACCACATAATAGTTTGCTAACTGCAAGATTAGTGACTCAAAACCACTAGCCACTCTGAGAAAGAGAGAGAGAGAGAGAGAGAGAGAGAGAGAGAGAGAGAGAGAACAAATTGAGGCTATCTGCTCCCTTCAAGCTTTATAGCCTTGGAAATGATATGGGGTCATATCAGATTTGATGGCTATTTTGGGGTGTTGAACAAACATTATTCACTGAACATAATATTAGAAGATATTTATTCATTTTTCTTTCTCTAAATTCAGTTATGAAACCAATTCTCTGGATTTATTTATCTTTAAAAGCTACTTTGGAGTTGTTCTACTTTGTATCTCATGAGATTGCCACTGTTGAGAATTACCTTAGTGACAACTAACAACAGCCAAGAGTTCATTAACAAGAATATAAAACTATATTTGAAAATGGGCACTCCAGAGGAGAATGACTTTCGAATAAGCTTTCTTTCTATGAATTTCATTTTCTTTTGTGTGTGTGTGTGTGTGTGTGTGTGTGTGTGTGGTGGGAGTAGGAGGCCCAGCCTTGTTCCTGGAGAGCTGCTGCTGGATTTGAACCATCAACCTTGTGGGATGCAGTCCCGCACACAACCACTACGCCACCAGGGCTCAGACCAAATTTCATTTTCTTATGACCTAGTCTATGATGACTTCTCATTCTCCTAGGTCAGCCATTCTGGGAGAGTGGGACCTTCCGCTCAGTGTTCGTGGTGCAAGCATGACATGTCTCAGATGGAAAGCTCTCCAAGGCTGACTATTGTGTGTACCCACTGCAACTCCCAGAGAGTCTGCTCTGACGCTTTACTCACTGGGGATGATGACTTTACATTATTTACTGATGGACTAAGATAATTAGGCTGTATATTTGAAGGGGCCTCACAAAATTGTTTACTATCCCAGCTGTGCCGAGGTAATGCTAAATGCAAGAGAAACATATATTTTAAATGTTTAGTTAACTGGAGTCACTGCAATGTATAATGGCCTATCCCAGGAACTCTTTGATGACTTACACAACTCCTAGGAGATATAGAACATTTTATAGATTGATTCTTTCTACCTCCTATATTTCTGTTCCTTTTACATACAGATCATTAGGCAGAAATAACTCTTGTTTCAGACTGACGTAAATCTTTCACTTGGAAGCCAAGGCAGCCTGGTTTAAAATGTTGCGCTCCTATATTTAATGGGATTACCTTCTTGGGTATGAAGTGAGAAATAAATTATTTGGGGAAATCTAATCAATGATGCTATAAAAATTAATTGCAAAAGACTAGGCTCATTTAACTTTTGTTCTATAAAAATGGTCAGTGAAGAAAAATACCATTAGTGCTAATACAGAGTAAATCTGTCAATAATTGTTGGACAATATATAAACAAGAATGGAAGAAATGTGTTTGGATTTGTTTTCATGGGGAATTTATAAGTGTGAAATAATAACCACCTAAGTCAATATTTTCACTAGCTATTTTATTGATTCGAACATTTTATTATGAGAAGCTTCAGATATAGTCGAGCCGAAGCAGGTTTTAAGTATATGCTCACATACTCACTGTTCTACCATTAATATTCAACCCATTTTTTTTGCATGTCTTTCTCCATTCTCTTTCTCTCTAGTCCTCAATTCATGATCTGATATTTGAGATAAACTTCCTAGAATTCTACAATATCAATCCAATTGTTTTAAAATAATTTACCCAATGCTGGCTCATGACAACCTTGTGTGTGCCAGAGTATGCTCCCAAAGGTTTTCAGTGACTGATTTTTGGAAATTAGATCATCAGGTTTTTCTCCTGAGGCACCTAGATAGGACTCAAATCTCCCCCTTTTTGGCTAGTGGCAACTTCACAGCAGATGCATCATCATCAGATAGCATTTGTCTCTCTCCTCTGTCCCTGTCTAGCCTGTTCTCTTTCTAACTCAGAAGTGATTAGGTTTAGGGTATTCTCTACACTGGCATGGATTCACTTGTATATGAAAGATAAACTGTATTTTCAAATGCTGGTATGTGTATTATAGAATTCAGGGTGCTATCATATATCGGGGTGGTGGGACACAGTTGAATCCTTAACAGGGTTTATGATCACATCTGTGCATTGGGTATATGCAGATGCACAGAATTGTAGTGAAACTGAGATATATTCATTCAATTGTTTCGCAAGTATTTATTGAGCATCTGCTATGTGAGAAGAACTCCTTCAGGAGTTGGAGATCCAGTACTGAACAAAGAAAACAAAAACTTAAAAATATGAATGAGCTTCAAAAAACCCATGGGACATGGAATGAAAAGATATGGAATTTTATGAGCTATTGCATGAAACATTGTATGAACAATACTCAACACTCAAAACCCACTACCGTAAAGCTGATTCAGGTTCATAGTGCTACCACATAGGGTGTCTGACATTATAGACCTAGACAGGAGAAAACAATCTCATCTTTTGCCCAAGGAATGCCTGGTGGCTTAAGTTTCTGGTTAGTAGTCCGGCACTGACCCTGAGCATCGCTGGGGGCCCTTCATTTGAGCAACAGAGAAATTAAATGAGAGAAAGGATTGTGGACAGAGGTAAGTGATGATTTTGTTTACAGAGTGGCCAGGAGAATGGATGGAAGATCTAACCCAATGAGATGAGTGAGTCCTGCAGTTGTCTAGGGAGAGAATGTTCTCAGGAGATCAATTCGTGTGTGTGAGCTCTTGAGGAGGGACTGCCTTTAGCATCTTCAAGAAAAAGGAAGGAAAAAGGGAGAAAGAGATGAAGTCACATTCAAAATGTGAACGATAAAATACTCAGAAACCTAGTCATTTTTCATCAGTAGTTTTTAAAAATAAGCTTATCCTTTCAGAACACTATGGAAGAGGTTAGAAAAAATGAGTGGATTTTTATGTTAGCATTATTTGGGAATTTTTTTGGTCCCCTTTGATGCTATTAAAGTTGGTAAGTTTTGAAGACTAAGTATGTGTAAAAAATACCTGTTTCATATAATATTGAAAGCAATAAATGCAACAAATACAACAAATCCTTTCTCAGTTTTTTCATGTTTCTGAAAGTATTTTGTGCATCTGTGACAAATCTACAACTACAAAGTCCTTTACTGTTCTCCATTTTGACATCTGTGTCCAGTATTCCTCTGTCCGTGTGTTGATTATGACTGACAGGACAGAACAGAGAACTGGTCCAGGGAGTCTCCCAGGTTATAAACAGCGACAGAGCAGACTGTCTCAACTCTCTTCCACAGAGGGCTCAAACTTGCCGACCTTTTGGTTAGCAGCCTGATGTCTAACCTGCAGTGTCACCAAGCTGCTTCTTTTAAAGCACGGTACTTACTATTTCAGACATGCATTTGTTGGCTCATGGTTTCCTGGCTTGTTACCTTCATCTCTGGTTACAGGCAAAGCTGATGCACGTCAAAGGATAGAGACAAGGCACTCATCAGGAACTGGTCTTTTTATATACCTTGCCATTGTCAAGATCAAATATTCAATACCTACATTGACTAGGTGTTATGCTACTAAAGCCTAAAAAATAAGAATATTTTCTAGGAGAAATCACCAACTTGTTCATTTTTGAGGCTTGAATTTCAGTGGTAAATGACACAGATCCCTTTCAGGTATGTCAGCTCATCCTGTGGTTGTGCTTTAACATCCTCTTTCATTGGACTGCTTAAACATAAAGTCAGCAGTTCAGAACAGCCTGCCACTCTGTGGGAGAAAGAAAAGGGTTTCTACTCCCACCAAGAGTTATAGTCTCAGAAATCCACAGGGGCTGTTCTACCCTGTCCTGTAGGGTCACCATGAATTGGAATAGATTGGGTGGGAGTCTAAATATTATTTTTTAATCATTTTACTGGGGACTCTTTTATCCATCCATCCATCCATCCATCATGTCAAGAACATTTGTACATTTATTGCCATCATCATTCTCAAAATATTTTCTTTCTACCTGAGTCCTTGTTATCAACTCCTCATTTTTCTCTCCCCTCTCCACTCCCCCTCCCTCATGAACCCTTGATAATTTATAAGTTGCTATTATTAATATTGTCATATTTTACACTCTCTGACGTCTCTCTTCACCCATTTTTCCCTCTTATCTGTCCCCAGGGAGGGGTTATATGGAGATTCTTATAATTGGTCCCCCCTTTCTACTCCACTTTCTCTCCACCCTCTCGGTATCCCCATTCTCACCACTGGTCCCGGATTCAGGACAGAGCTTCATCTGTTCTGGATTTGTTATGTTTCCAATTCCTTTCTGTACCAGTCTACATTCTCTGGTCTAGCCAGATTTGTAAGGTAGAATTGGGATAGTAAATTGGAAGTAGTAAAGAACTAGAGTAGAGTTGTATGTATCCTCGTTGCTGTACTGCACCCTGACTGGCTCATCTCCTCACCACAACCCTTCTGTAAGGGGATTGATGTCCCCAGTTGCCTGAAAATGGACTTTGGGTGCCCACTCTGCACTCCCACTCATTCACAGTGGTATGATTCTTTGTTCTTTGATGCCTGATATCTAATCCCATTGACACCTCATGGTCACACAGCCTCATGTGCTTCTTCTGTGTGGGCTTTGTTGCCTCTCAGCTAGATGGATGCTTGTTTATCTTCAAGCCTTTAAGAACCCAGATACTTTATCTTTTGATAGCTGGACACTATCAGCTTTCTTCAGCCATTTGCTTATGCACCCGATTTGTCTTCGGTGATCCTCTTGGGAATGTGAGCATCATGAAATGCCAGTTTAATAAAACAAATTGTTCTTGCAGTGAGTATTTGAGTGTAGGTCCAATGTCCATCTGCTACCTTAATACTAAACCTATAATTATATGCATATAGAACTATTTCTCTATCATCATATATAAATATATTTGCACGTGTACATGGCTGTATTTAGACCTTATAAATGCCCTTTGTGTCCTAGTTCTTTCTGCTATTTACTTTTACTTTCTTCTTGTCCCACTACCATGAGTTCGCATTTTCTTAGGCTCATGGGAGGAAGTCACATTGGACAGGACTGTGATCTCAAATAAAATATACCTGCACTTGGATAATACACTTGAGATGTGCTGAAAGGGTTTTCAAGCCTCCAAATAATATTTTCCATGTTCTTATCTATTTCAGCATTTCAGATCACGACAGAGCAGATATTTATTTATATCATGATATTGAAGGTTTTTCCCCTCACTATTTTCTGTCTTTCTGTTGAAATAAGCTTTAAGCACTATGATTCTCTAAACAGCTTTGCCTATCCAATGAAATAAAAAGCATTCCTCAGCCAATCTCCACACCACAAGTGAGATTTGACAGGTTTGGCTTGCCATTTTAATTATGAAATATTTCTTTGATGTTTTCAAATATCTTGCACTATCCTGCTAGAAGGTGGAGGGACTTTTATGGGAGAAGTCGAGAGCACAGATCACAGAGGTGAATTGTGCTGGTCTCTGGTTTTAGTGAGCATGACACTGATAGCTTTCCTTTCAGAGAAAATTCCATTTCTATGGCCTGGAAATACATACAACACACCTAGTGTAATTGGTGTTTCTTCCTATTAGCTGATCTATAGAAAAATTCCAGCGTGAACCTGTTTTCCCTCATATTTCATTTTGAGCTTGAATGGTTCCTTTCACTCCCTGGCAGTATTCCCCAGGCTCTCTTCCTCATTGACTTTCACATCTACCTTCCCGCTGGAGGCGATGACTTGAAACATCACCATCTGCTTTTTTCAGGGAGAGAACTCACGTCGTAGGCATGCACAGGCAAAGGTAGGGAAGCTCAGATGCCAGCCAGCTCTCTCATCCTAGAAGCGTGGCCACATTCCCATGTGCCTGACTTTAGGGTTGGAGAGGCTGTTGTCTTTAGGGAGAGCCTTTAGGCAGAGCCAAGGTAGAGCTCACTGGATGTTTTTCTTCCCCTCTTTTCTAGAAAGCAAAGGATTACCTCCTCAGAAATTAGTTAATGCTCCACAGGCCTCGAGGACACCTCTTGTCTTGACACAGAATGCCCAGCCTGTGAGTATAATGATTTAGCCAGCACAATAACTTAGCATCACTTCTCTGTTTCCTAAGAGTATTTGTGAAGGGAGAGTATAACAGTGTTGACGTGATCCCCAAAGAAACAGCTTGATCAGAGATAAGTAAATAGTCCCCCAGGATGGATAAGAGGAAACAGCTAGCAGCTTCCTTAGCAAATGTTTCCTTTTGTCACCTGATTTCCTCTTATAAAATCCCTTACAGGATGTAAAAAAGATTCATATAATTTGAAAGTCCTTTTAAATTCAGTGCTCAATTGACTCAGAGCAGAGGTCAGACAAGAATATGTACTTTGGCATTCCTTCATTTTTGGCGGGGTGGGGGTGGGGTATAGTTCTTATTTTCAAACTCATCTTTCAACCACACTATGCTCCCATGCTTTACCTCATGATATCAGCTACAGAGGAGTCAGGGGATGGTGTCCATCTAGTTTCCTGTATGCAACTTTTCATCCTTTTAGATTGCTGTTCACACGTAGCGGATGAATAGGGAGGAAGGCTGTTAAGGAGAGGGATTGGCAGAGTGGCTTCCACAGCAGACTTCCTCCCATCAGTCATTGAGAGCCTGGCACCCAACAAGTCTACCATGGAAATAATCAGAAGAATCTGCTTTCTACATCTTTGGCCAAGATTTTAAAACTTAAATTTAACTCATGGTTAGCAGCCTTGGTGGTGCAGTGTTTATATATTGGACTGCTAGCTTCGAGGTCAGCAGTTCAAGACCACTCATTGGGAGAAAGGCCGAGCTTTCTACTCTGGTCAAGAGATCCAGTCTCACAAACCTCCATGAGGCAACTCTGCCCTGTCTTATAGGGTCACTGTGAGTTGGCGTCAGCTTGATGGTAGTGAGTTTTGTTTTGTTTTGCTTTGGTAACATTTATGTTTAAGTGGTTCTAGTGATGCACTGTTTAAGAACTCAACTTCTAACCAGAAAGTCAGAGCTTGGAGCTCACCAGCTGCTTCAATGGGAGAAAGAAAACAACAAGAGCAACTTGTGTGCGTAGAGGTGTTGATCCTGGGATGCTCCCTGGGACAGTTCACCTCTGACCTAATGGATTTCTATGAGTTGAGATCTCCTTGATGGAAAATAACAGCAACATTACTTATTCTAAAACCTCTGACAGTTGGTGCCAACATAGTAAACCAAAACTTGGTGTGGAATATGTAGAAAGAATACTCTTCCTTACATTCAATACATTCAGCATATGGAGAAAGAGTACTATTCATTACATTCACTTCTATTCATTTCAAGATACTGCTTGGACTATTTGCACAAAATTTCAATTAAAAACAGATGCCATGGTTAAAAAGATAATCCCTTGCTAGATTTTTCTCTGTTTTATTTCTAGATTTTATATTATATTTCTGATACTATATTCTGACCAGAATATATTAAGATGATCAGTTAGAGGATAGATATGCAGTCACACTCTTTCAAATATTATTTGTAATCCAGAGAAGCTACAACATGCCCTGTGTTTGGCTGTATTTTTATTATTTTATGCTCTCTCTTAATTTTTTTCTCTTTCTAGCACTGCGGTCTGCTTGCAGGCCCAATGTCTTCTTCTTTGCCCTTCACTCACCTGATTATTTTAGTTGAATTGCCTTTTCCCTTAGTGCATTCCGGTATAACCTGCCCACCCTCCAGCCATTAATCATTCATCAACAAATGTCTTGGGAACCCAGGTTGAAAAAATGTTAGATCCTAGAGTTGGGTCCTAGAGTTCTGTGCTTTGTTTTTTAATTGAACTTGTGTGAAACTATTTAGATAATACTGTTTGGGATGATCAGTATTTATGTTTTTTTAGACCTATCATAAAAATAACAAAGGGCAACAAATAATGACTAGTTTCTATAGCAACAATTGCCGGCTGTCAAGTCAATCTCAACTCAGGGTTCTTAGTGACTATTTTTTTTCCTTTTTAAGTAGAACACTAGCACCATTGCACCTCTAACATATTCAAAACCAAGTTAGAGTGTCAAGGACTGTAACTGTCCCCTCCCTGAACCACCCCCTCCCTCTAGGACTCCAGGTTCTTTCCTACCGTTTCATATCCCCCTGGATCTTATTCCCTAGAGAGTGTGGATGTGAGTCAGATGGTCCATGCTTCTGACCCCTGCCTCATGGGGAAGGAAGGCACTTTCCCACTTAGAACATTAGCTGGGTTAGCATCACATGGATTTGGATCTAAGAGAGAAATAAGGAGAAGAACAAATTAATTTTTGTTTTTCTGATTTACATTGGTTTGATAAGGTAGATCACACTTTCGTAAACATAGGAGGAAATAACTGAAAAGTGTGACACAGCTACATTCTGCTATTGTGCCAGCTTCTGGGGTCATAAATTCTCCTTTCCCTGATATAACTCCCTTTAGAGAATGAACCATGACTTTCTGTGGTTGTTTGTAATTGTTAGTTTAGAGAAGAGGGAAGAATTAAAGATTCTTCACCCTCGTGAGGCATTTCCAACATTTTCATCATTATTTTTCACTAAACTAATGCTTGTACTTTGCCTGTTTAATTTTTATAGATTAATATACTAAGTTCTCTGAGCAAGTCCATGGAATGCAAATTTGCCTCCATGATCAATAGACTAATGCATAATATAAATATGTGGAGCAAACTGATTAATAATAGTACTCCATAAAACAAAGATCTGATTATGCTATTTCCTTGTTTAATAGTCCCCCGTGAGTTGGCATTGACTCAATGGTAGTGAGTTTGAATTTAACTTTTGTCTTCAATTGAGACCTGTTCATTTAGTTCGAGTTTCAAAGCCCTTCACAACCTGTTCTTAACTGAATGCTGGCCTCACTCCTCACTGCTCTATCTATCCTATACTTTTCACAGTCTAGTTCTTATAGGATCCTCACATTTTAAAAATATACCTGGTACTTACAAACATTTACTCCACTAGTTTTCTTTGCCTAAATTGCTTCTCTTTCTCCCTTTGGGTGTCATTCAAAACATACCGTCTTAACCAAGATTGCTTCCCCAATTCATACTCATAGCACTTTTAGTTTTCTGTTGCGAATATGATAATAATTTATCTTGTATACACACATATCTCTGTCTTCTCCAGTAGATTACAAATTCATTGAGGACTATATTAATATGAACTTATTAATGCATCTAAAGATAACTAATGAAAAGTTTGGGGATTTGAGGGATGCTGCTGCCATTTAAAAAGCCTAAAAATGTAGGTGTAGCTTTGTAACTCGTGTGTGTTTGAAATTTGGAGAAACTGGTTTTGGGTTTTTTTTTTTTTAATTAAGTAAGAGCCTAAAGTGCTTTGTAGAGATACTGCAAACAGGGGCTTAAAGGAAAGTGAGGTGATGTCATTAGACAATGGAAGAAAGGTGACCCTTGTTATATAGTGGCAGACAGTTCAATAACCTTGGCAAATATACATGCAGTGTGGTAATCATATTTTGTTGCTTATAGTGAAATATGAAAAAGCAAAGCAAATGGAAAGCATAAAAGGAGCTATGCTCCTCAACCCATCAGATGACAAAAAAATGTAAAATGTTCCTAAAATTCCAAGTCAATGAGAAAATGCTTGACATTGTCAGGAAGAAACAGTATGAAAATGCAGCTGAGAGAGTGGCTGTAAACATCTTTGCCAAAGCCTAAGAAAGAGCTAATATGAGAGGTCTTCAAAAAGTTTATGAAAAAATTCTCTAACCTCTTAATTCTATTTTTCCATGAACTTTTGGGATCTCAATTGAATGTGCTTCAGAGGGCCAGTTAGACCATTGGACTTCTAGAAGCTTCAAGGTATTGTTCTTTAGTAGTCTTGACAGAGTCCAAAATGTGGAAAGCTTTGTCTCAAAGAGATTTGTCAGCATGTGACTTTTGTCTGACAGGGTGTATGTCAATCAACTCGTTACCACGCCTTCCAGTGCCCTCAGGGCAACCTTATGGAGAGCAGAGGGAAGCTGCCCCGCCCCATGTGCTGACCATGGTGCTTTGTGTCCATTGTTGCAGCCACTGTAGCTCTCCAGCCTCTTTTTAGCTGCCTCTCAGCTTCGCCAAGCATAGGCTCTGTTTTCAGGGTCTCTCAAGATAACATGAAGATAATTCTGATAACTCCAGATAATTCGGTTATTTCCAATGATACTAAATAAAGAAGGCTATTAATGTTGCCTATCCCTTATCCTCGCAATGTCAGGAAATGGCATGGATCAGAAGAGCCTACATTTGTCCCTGTGACAAAAAAGCAATCTAGTTATAATAGTTTTCCAGGGACCCCAGGATCTCTGGAATTAGCTTGAAATTCTGATAGCAGATACAGGGCATAAATCTGACATTTTATTATCCATTTTTGGTGATCTGTTTTCTAATTTTACATAAATCAAACTGTACTGTTTTACCTAAGTTTTAACCTTGGGGTGTGAAGTTTTTGTCTTTTTCTGCTAAACAGATGCTCTATGCCTTTAACAAAAAACAAAAAACAAAACCAGGCCCACTGCTGTGGAGTTGATCCCAATTCATGCCTTCAGAACAAGTCTTTTATATGACGCCTTTACAAATATAAAAGATACTGGCTTTGTTTCCCATCCAAGATTGTTTTTTCTTCCTCCCAGAACACTGTAATTTAAATCGCTCTCCCTAGATAGATGCATAGAAAACAGAAGATCAGGGAAGTACAGCATGCTGTTTCCAGCAAGGTGGAAAATTCATCTGAAATGACAGAAATCCTGGGTAATGACGAATCTCGGAGGATTCATGTGTCACAGCAAACTAGCTGATTGGTATACGCAATTGCGCTATAGCTTAATGTCAATACTTACACTCCCCTTTGAATTGAAAATGAGGCAATTAAAAGTTACTAAATCCCTTGTTTTGAATTGTTCCTAGTCCCTTTGGGTTTACCCTAGCCCACTTTTGTGGCTCTGTTTTTGAGAAGCTCTGTCGTGCAAATATGAAAGTTCATAGACTCTGTTATGAAATAGACTTCAATCCAGAAATAGGTCTCACATTATTATTTTCCACTCCCTCTGGGGATGTCTTGACAAAAATGGCAAAACCCAAAGACTTCCTGAAGGCTAATCTTTTTTTCTGGGTCATATGATTCTTTTAAGATTTCATCTAGACAGGGTATTCTGATAACAATAGGTTGGATGTCAGTGAACTAGAGAAAATTCTGTTGCTTTAGAGTTAACAATGAGTGGAATGTCAGTATAGTATGGCTATTTGCTTAATACAGTAGCAGTTGATGCAGACTGGACTTGTGTAAGTGTCAAAAAGACTGAGTGGGAAAATCTATATTGCTCCAACTAGTCAACAAACAGCTCCGAATGCAGAACGCTGAGAAGACTACAGCAAACACCTTGGGCCACTTCAATTTACATCCAAAGCTTACACTGGATTAGAACGATCTCTATCAAGAAGCGGTTAAATACCGAAAACAGCAAGAATCTGAAATCGAAGGGTGGCACTAGGGGTTGGGGTGGGGAAGAAGTAAGTGAAATGAAACGTTAGAAGTACAAACAATATGGAATTAATAATACTTGTCTCAGAAGTGGGCCTCTTATAAGGTTGAAGCCATAAAAGAATAAATGATCAAAGATGATACAGAGTCTTCAAAACCATTACTCACAGGCATCATGAAGTGTAAAACAAACTGGTGAGATCATGTCGAGATGTTCTATCTGACAATATTTTCAAGCTTTGGTTCTGTTGGGTAAACAACTTCCAAGTGGGTATAGATTCACATTCATCTGATTTATTGCCTAGACCTGGGTTTCAGATGGAACCCTGGTGACGTACTGGGTTTAAGTTCAAGTATAACTTGACTAAATCACTATCTTAAACTATGTAGGTTTTAGGTCAGCAATGCTTAAGAGATATGGGTCAAAAACAAGCCCTGGATTCAGGAAGCAGTGATTCTAGAATGCTTGAGAAACTGGGGCCAGATTGATGAAATAGTATGAAATCCTATTTCCTTGTTGTTAAAATGCTACTAATGTCTTCATTTCTTTTTTTTTTTACAAGATAGTCAAGAAAGTAAAAAATGTAATTTTACATATACAGTGATTTCATATATGTATGCATATTATTGTTGCTAGGTGCTCCTGTGACCCTATGCACACCAGACAGAAACACTGTCCAGTCTGCCTTGTTCTCACCACTTTGATTATGTTTGAGTCCATTGTCACAGCTACTGTATCAAACGATGTGGTCCAGGGATGCCTTCTTTTTCACTGACCTTCTGTTTGAACAAGTATCATGGCCTTTTCTGGGTACTGGT
Source organism: Nesogale talazaci (assembly GCA_004026705.1). NCBI lineage: Eukaryota > Metazoa > Chordata > Mammalia > Afrosoricida > Tenrecidae > Nesogale > Nesogale talazaci. Next base: position 122,049 of record PVJH01001579.1, on the reverse strand, counting down.
GTCCAAAGCTCATGAGTCTCACCCTCTATCCGTACTTCTAAGGAACATTCTGGTGTACTTCTCTTGAGCCAGACTTGTTTGGTCTTTGGGTAAACTGGCATGCTACTTTCAGTATTCTTTAACAACATCAAAATTCAAGTGCCTTTATCCTTCTATGGTCTTCCTTATACATTGTCCTGTTTTCACAAGCATGTGAGGTGACTGGAAATAACATAAATTGGACCAGGTACATCTTAATCCTCAAAATAATATCTTTGTTTTTTAATGCTTTAAAGAGGTCTTTATAGAAAATTTGCCCAATGAAATTAAAAAGTGTATTCTTTTAGAGCACATACATGGAGCACTGAACAAAACTAAGAATACATAGGTAGGGGGAAAAGTCAGAGTAAAAACATCTGAAACTACAAAGGACTCAATAAAAAGAGTGTCTACATGTATTCGGCTAAGCTTGTGGTCAGTTCTAAATCTCAATCCCACTCAGGGCCACAGGAAGCAGATTTAACAGCACACATGATCAAAAACAATGGAGAAAATATTAACACTCTCACCCCCATTATTTGATTTCTTGACTGTTGATTCCATAGGCATCGATTGCAGGTCAAAGTGAAATACTGTTCTTGACAATTTCAGTTTTCTAGTTTTACCATGACTTGTCAATAGGTCCAGTTGTAAGGATTTGGGTTTTCTTTACCTTGGGTTGGAATCCATCCTTGGTTTTCATCAGCAAGTATTTTAAATCCTCTTTGCTTTCAGCAGGCACTGTGTCTAATATGGCAAGTCATTAATAAATCTTCCTCCCATCCTGATCCTGAATTCTTCACACAACCCAGTTTCTCAGATTATTTGCTCAGCATATAGATTGAATAAATATTGTGAAAGACTATAACCTTGACGCACATCTTTCCTGATTTTTAACCACACAGTAACCTCTAATTCTGCTGGAGTAACTGCCTCATGATCTAGGTACAGGTTCGACATAAGCCAAGGAAGTGCTTTGGAACTCACATTTCTTGCCAATTTAACTGCAGTTTATATGATCCATAAAGTCAAATGCATTTGTACAGCCAAACAAAACAAAACAAAGATAAACACCTTTCTGGTATTCTCTGCTTTTAGTCAATGTCCTTCTGACGTCCGTCCTTCCACAACTCTTCTCAACCTAGCTTGAAATCCTGGTAACTACCTGTCAATGTACTATTTCAGCTGTTCTGTTTTTCATGAATACCTTTCCTGTAGATTGGATGTCTTTCTTTAATACTGACTCGATCATATTTTGTTTCTTGAAACGACTGAATATTCACTAATTCTTTTAGACATTGTCCTTCCACCACTAATTGAGTCATCTTCATTAATATTAAAAGTGTAAAATCTGTACTTCAGATGTTCTTTTAATTTAGGTGGGATAGTCTCAAGGTCATATGAGCAAACTGATGGACTGTCCATAGCCTGTTCCATTTGTGAGAATGGTGCAAAGCTGGGCAGTATTTTGTGCAATTGTACATAGGGTTGCTTTGAACTGATAAATGCCCTTGAACTCATTCATAGAACATTTAAGGATAGAGTGTAACAGACCCATATGTTTTTCAAGGCTGTGATTGTTATAAAGTCAAAACATCACTTTTTTCTCCCATGGGTTTTTTGAAACAACAACTCTGTTTTTAGCTGCAGAGAGTTTTACCCACAATGTCTGATGGGTATAAAGAAATGCTTTGAAAAAAATTATATATATATATACACCCTTCTGTGATGGGTAGGTTTGTTATGCCAACATGACCACAGAAGGTTGGTGTATCTAGTGTGACGGCACGGCCAATGAACCCAAGGGATGAATTGAAGGGCAGAAGGGCTCAGCAAGTCCCGCCCTCTCTCTTGCTTTCAGATCTTTAGACCAGAGAGCTGCCTTGTTGGTCCTGTGCCTCGATCTCCAAGCAACACTACCCATGGGACACCTAATCGTGGACTGTGGAGCTGTGAGTTGAGGTTCCTTCAAGCCTACTTCGCCACACTCTTGGTCTGAGGACTGTTGGACTCTGTCATCTGGCTGACTGTTGGTGACCTGCTCTGTTGTTTGCTGCCTGTGATCAGATACCCTGAATTGCTCTACAGAGGACTATTCAGTGGCCCTCAAGACTTGAAGGACTGCCAGTCTTCTAGCTGTCTCATGCAAGTGAGTTGCACCGAGCAATTTGTACTGCTTTATAGATAGTTAACTGTTTCTTTCTTATCTTATTACCTTTCTCTCTATATATAAATATATAAAAAGAATTACTAGTTTCCTGATTTTATTTCTCTAAGAGAACCCCGCCTGATACAAGTGGTACCAGGAGTGCTTCTAGAGAAATAAAATCATAAATATGGGTTTCTTTGATTGGTTCTCCAATCTTATTAGTCTTAAGAGCACTGGTGAAGCTAATTCTAGACCTAAAGCCATGGGTAATTTTGCCACTTCTACTAGTCCATGGTGTGAAATAGCAAACCTAATACCTAAAGTAGGAGCACCGATGGATGGGGGGCTGGTTACAGGAGAGGTTCTGGGAGAATGCTGATATATTCCAGCAGTTTTGTCAAGATGCCAAGTATAAGGAAGCTGGTTGGCTGGTCCTCCCTACAATGGACTACGTGATTAAGGAGAGGGATTGCCTCAGGGCTTCAGAAGCACACCTTAAGTGCTGACTCACAGACATGAAGGGTTCTGTCTGTGCTACAAAGGAGAGCCTTCCTGCCTATAGTAAAAGAGCCAATATTGCTGAGAACCAGGTCCAAAATCTCATTATGCGAGTGGCTGAATTACGTCAGTTGAACGGCAGATCTTGAGCAGTGTCCGAAACCAAAGTGAGGGCATTGAGGGAAAAAATTGGGACCATGAAACATGGAATGGGACTATATGGGACTATATGGGATCCAGAAGAGGAAGATATTATGCCACCATTAGAATCAGTTGAACCAGCCCAGTCAATCAATCTACCCCTCCCAGCTGAAGATAGTAGTCTACCATCAACAAAACAACTCACACCTGAGCAGATCAACCAACCTGCTCAAGGTAAAACACCAGGTGGGGCTGCATCTCTACCATTGCCTGAGGGAGATGACTTACAAGATAGTGCTGAGAACACCCAGGAAACACCCTCACCATTGATAGTTTCTGCTAGACCTATAATTAAAATTAAGGTAAGGAAAGCTCCTAAGGGTGAGGCCAAGGTGATTACTCAAGAAGAAGTACACTACACTCACAAAGAACTGCTCGAGCTTTCAAATACATACAAGCAAAAGCCTGGGGAGTATCCCTGGGAATGATTACTGAGGGTGTGGGATACTGGTGCAAGAAATGTAATATTAGATCAGTCTGAGTTTCTGGATATGGGACCCCTAAGCACAGACTCTTCTTTCAATGTCTCAGCGAGAGAGGCTAGGAGAGGAACCAACTCCTTATTTGGCTGGTTCACTGAGGCATGGGCTGCCAGATGCCTAGATTAGACCAACTTGAGGTACCTGCCTACCTTGGTACACTGTAGAAGACATCCAAAAGCTGAGGGAAATTGGTATGGTAGAATGGATTTCAGGATACTCCCATAGACCCCAAAAGGGGGTGTCCTGAGAACATATTCTTCACTACAACCATAAGGAATAAGTTTGTGAGGTGGGTCGCAGTATCTTTGAAGACTCCTATAATTGCTATGTTGTGTGCACCAGGATTAACTGTGGGAATTGCCTTAAGTGAACTCCGACATTTGCCCACAATGGGGCTGATTGGACTCCATGGTGACAGAGGGCAAGTGTCAGCACTCAATCAACAGAGACAGGGTGGACATGCTTATAATAGACAACAAGGCTTTCGTAGTAATTAAAGCAGCCTGTCTGGTGTGGAATTATGGCATTGGCTACTTAGTCATGGTGTCCCTAGGAGTGAAATAGATGGAAAACCTACTAAATATTTATGTGACCTATACAAGAAGAAGAATGCTGGATCAGGTGAACAGCGGGCTAGGCAATCACGATCACTCAGCCAATTCCCAGACCTGAACCAGTTTACAGACGCACACCCCTTGAATGAGGGGAAGGCCAGGTCACTTGGAAGAAGGACCCTGCCACATGCCCAAAGGTTTATGCTGTTAGTCTTTCTTCTAGCCTTCCCCTAAGGGACCTGCTGCCTTTCACAAGAGTGACTGTTCATTGGGGGAAAGAAAATAATCAAACTTTTTTGGGATTACTGGACACTGGCTCTGAACTGACACTAATTCCAGGGGACCCAAAGTGTTTCCAAGTCCTGCCAGTCAGAGTGGGGGCTTATGGAGGTCAAGTTATTAATGGAGTTTTAGCTCAGGTATGGCTCACTGTGGGTCCGGTAGGTCCCGGAACCCATCCTGTGGTTATTTCCCCAGTTCTAGAATGCATCATTGGAATAGACATATTTAGTAACTGGCAGAACTCCCATATTGGATCCCTGAAATGTGGTATAAAGGCTATCACAGTGGGAAAGGCCAAATGGAAAGCAATAGAATTGCCATTACCTAGGAAAATAGTAAACCAAAAGCAATACCACATTCCTGGAGGGATTGCAGGGATCTGTGCCACCATCAAAGACTTGAAAGGTGCAGGGGTGGTGATTCCTACAACATCTCCATTTAGCTCACCCATTTGGCCTGTAAAGAAGACAGATGGATCCTGGAGAATGACAGTGGATTATCGTAAGCTTAACCAGGTGGTGACTCCAATTGCAGCTGCAGTTCCAGATGTGGTCTCATTGCTTGAGCAAATTAATACTTCTCCTGGTACTTGGTATGCAGCTATTGATCTATCCAATGCCTTCTTCTCGATACCAATCTCAAAAGATCACCAAAAGCAGTCACATTACCTTCTCTTTCCAAATCTGCACCTATGGCCTCCTGGGGAGTTCCTTATGATAATTTAACTGACGAACAGAGAAGTCATGCTTGGTTCACGGATGGCTCTGCACGATATGCAGGTGCTACTCGTAGTGGACAGCAGCAGCACTACAGCCCCTTTCTGGGATCTCCCTGAAAGATAGTGGTGAAGGAAAATCCTCCCAGTGGGCAGAACTTTGAGCAGTGCACCTGGCTGTTCAGTTCACCTACAAGGAAAAGTGGCCAGATGTGAGACTGTATACTGAATCATGGGCTGTGGCTAATGGGTTGGCTGGATGGTCAGGCACTTGGAAGGAACCTGATTTGAAGATTGGTGACAAGGAGGTGTGGGGAAGAGGTATGTGGATGGATCTCTCTGAATGGGCCAAAAAAGTAAATGTAATCATGTCTCGTGAATGTTCACCAAAGGGTTGCCTCTGAAGAGAGGACCCTAACAATTAAGTAGATAGAATGAGGGGAGACTGGCCCTCCTCTTTCCTCTGCCACTCCTGTTATTGCCCAAAGGACACATAAACAAAGTGGACATGGTGGCAGGGATGGAGTTATGCATGGGCACAGCAACATGGACTTCTACTAACCAAGGCTGACTTGGCCACAACCACTGCTGAGTGCCCTATTTGCCAGCAGCAGAAACCTAAGTTAAGTCCAAGGTATGGAACCATTCCTCAGGGAGATCGACCGGCAATTTGGTGGCAAGTTGATTATATAGGACCACTCCCATCCTGGAGAGGGCAGCACTTTATTCTGACTGGAATAGATACTTATTCTGGATATGGATTTGCCTTCCCTGCACACAATACTTCTGCCCAAACCACCATTCGTGCACTTACAAAGTCCCTCATCCGCCAGCATGGCATCCCACATAGCATTGCTTCACATCAAGGAACTCACTTTACAGCAAATTCGGTGCAGCAATGGGCCCATGCCAATGGAATCCTCTGGTCATATCATGTTCCTCATCATCCTGAAGCAGCTGGCTTGATAGAACAATGGAATGGGCTCCTGAAGACACAACTGCGATGCAAACTATGTGGCAACAACTTGAGAGGCTGGGACAGCGTTCTCCAGGAAGCTGTATACGTTTTAAACCGGGAGCCAATATATGGTGCTGTGTCTCCAATAGCTAGGATTCATGGGTCCAGGAACCAAGCGGTGGGGTGGAAGCTGGAATGGCACCACTCACTATTACTCCTATTGACCCACTTACAGCATTTTTGCTTCCTGTCCCAGCAACCCTATGTTCTTCACGACTGGAGGTCCTGGTCCTGAAGGAAGGAACTCTTCCACCTGGAAATACAGCACGGATTCCACAGAACTGGCAGATGATAATGCTCCCTGGCCACTTTGGGCTTCTCATGGCTTTGGATCAACAGATCAGGAAGGGTGTCACTGTACTGAGTGTGTGATTGATCCAGATTTTCAAGAAGAAATTGGACTGGTGCTACATAATGGGAGTAAAAAGGAATATGTCTGGAATTCAAGAGATCCCATAGGCCGAATCTTAGGGCTACCATGCCCTGTGATAAAAGTTAATGGTAAATTAGAGCAACCCCATCATGACAGGACATCTAATGACCTAGACCCCTCAGGAATGAAGGTCTGGGTCACCCCAGCAGGCAAAAAACCACAACCAGCTGAAGTGATTGCTGAGAGCAAAGGTAATACAGAATGGATAGTAGAAGAAGGTAGTTCTAATACCTACCAATTACGACCACATGATCAATTGCAGAAGCGAGGTTTGTGATTGTTCATGTATTTTCTGTTTATGAGCTTATTGAATCTTTTCTTTGCTCATGTATGATGTATCAGCTACAATTGGACTCAGTGTGTTCTCATTTATATGTATGATAGATGTTTGATATTAAATATAAGTTTGATTTCATTGATGTCTGAAAATTCTATATGGGTAAAAAAATGTGTACAGGTGCCATGTTGGCAAGGGGTGGATTGTGATGGGTAAATTTGTTATGCCAACATGGCCACAGAAGATTGGTGGCTCTGTTGTGACGGCACGGCCAATGAACCCAGGGGATGAATTGAAGGGCAGAGATAGGAAGGGCTCAGCTAGTCCTGCCCTCTCTCTTGCTTTCAGATCTTCAGACCAGAGAGCTGCCTTGTTGATCCTGTGCCTTGACCTCCAAGCAACACTACCCATGGGACACCTAATCGTGGACTGTGGAGCTGTGAGTTGAGGTTCCTTCAAGCCCTACTTCGCCACGCTCCTGGGATATACATCTCTTGAACTGGGGACTGTTGGACTCTGTCATCTGGCTGACTGTTGGTGACCTGCTCTGCTGTTTGCTGCCTGTGACCAGATACCCTGAATTGCTATACAGAGGATTACTCAGTGGCCCTCAAGACTTGAAGGACTGCCAGTCTTCTAGCTGTCTCATGCAAGTGAGTTGCACCGAGCAATCTGTACTGCTTTATAGATAGTTAACTGTTTCTTTCTTATCTGATATACCTTTCTCTATATATAAATATATAAAAAGAATTACTAGTGTCCTGATTTTATTTTATTTCTCTAAGAGAACCCTGCCTGACACACCTTCTTTGTCCACTTAATTACACTGTAGTGACTTGAATGTTGCTGTAATACTGGAAGATTTCCCCTCTATGTTTCAAGTATGAGCAAAGGTCACCCATTGTAGACAGGTTCAAGTGGACTTTCCATACCAAGACAAATTAGGATGAAGGAACCGGCATGCTATTTCTGAAAAAAAAAAAATAAACAGCAAAAACAATGTAAATAGCATTGGGATATTGTATGATACAAGGCAGAAGGATTCATCTCTCAGGTTAACATGATGGGAATGAGTTGACTCCTGAAAATAGAGTCATTCCACATAACATGGATGGAGTAAGACTTTCAGGTATTGCATCTGTTGATAGTTAGGTGCCACTTAAACTTAGAGGAAATAGCCTCAAGCCTCCATTAATACTCAGAATGTGGAACCTATAACTCATCGCCCTTGAGTCAACGCTAGCTCACAGCAATGTCCTAGGAATTTCAGAGATTGTTGCTGAGGACATAGACAGACAGTGCAATCTTCTCCTATGGAGTGGCTGGCAATTTCATCTGCCAACCACATGGACCGAAGCTGTGATAGTTAGATTTTTTTTGTGCCAACTTGGCACCCAAAAGAAAATATAGGTGGAATCTAGGCTGTCAATCAGGTGCCTTCTTGTGGTCGTGGCCTTCCCAAAAGAAGGATCCTGGGAACTTCCTCTCTTTCTCTCTGCTTCATCTTCCTATTGGCAAGCCACGTGGCTGAGACTTGCCAGAACCCTGGAGATGTATCCACGGCCATTCAATCCATAAGACTTTGCACCACCTGCCTGTGTGATCCTCCTGCTTCATTGCATGTGACTTGTGAGTGTGAAGAGGGATCTATGGAGTAGAATTGAACTTATGGAGTAGTATCAGATGTATGAACTTGAGTTGGACAGGACTGAGATGTTTTATTGGTGCATAATTACGTCTTGATAGAAAACTCTTTCTTATACATATCTGTATGTCCTTGGATTTTCCCTCTAGTAAACTCAGCCTAACACAGTAGTCCAACTTGTAACCACTATATTGGAAAACTAGTTATCATCAAAATGAAATGCAAAACATAGAAATCAAGTCTAGGAACTGGTGAGCTGATACTGGCTATCTCTCATTGGGATATCATATGGTCTCTAAAGTCAGGAGTGACAAATTAAAGAGGAGTACAACTGTATTCATCATAGAGCTAATAATTCAAGATCTGACTTGAAGTATAATGTTGTTAGTGATAGTATAATATCTATATGTTTATAATGAAAACCAATAAATATAGTAGTTATTTAAATTTATACACAAATATCTGTGGTCTAAGATGAACTATTGAAAATTTTTATCAACTTTTGCAGAATGGAATTGTTCAATATTATGATTGAAATGCATTGGCAGATAAAAGATAGAAACAAAAAGGAAAGATATTCCTGAGGTCAAAACAAAACAAAGTTTGCTAACATACACTCTTGAGTTTCACTATTGAACATTTATCTTGTTATGGGATAAGTACTGTGCTGCTCATCTCAAGGTTGGTGGTTCAAATCTGCCAGCAGCACCTTGGAAAAAAGATGAGGCAATATGATCCCATAGAGATACACAGATATAGCATCTATATTAGTGGAATCAATTTAATTTGCAAAATTTGAGTGAGACCAGAAGTATCAAAATTTAAAGGACAGAATACCAGAATCATTGTACCAAAAATAATTAGTGCATGGTCAATCATTTCAGGGTTTTGCATGGGATCAACAAAAATGGTACTAGAGGAAGACTTTGAAGCTGCACTGCAGACAGTTATTTTAAAAAGGACACCAACAATTAATGGAATGTGAATAAAAATCTCTCAACACAGAGATGCAAAACAGGAGATGCTCACTTGTCTATGTCAAGAAAATTGGAAGAGAACTCCCTAGCCAATCAAGTAGATGAAATCTACTTAAACCCAGTGTTCCAGGATGTGAATGCAGTGTGACAACAACTTGGAGCAGGGAACTAGTGGCGGGGTCTGAGTGCCCAACCTCAATCCCAACTATGGGGGTGGCCACCTCTTCCCCCAGGAGAGTTTGGTTTGGAGGACAGGACTGAAGCTGAAGCTTGGGGAGTTAGCTATGTCTGACCAGAACACATGAGAATAAATGAAGGGAGAGTACATCCTGGCCCATGGAGCTTTCAGGACAATATTCCCACTCAGAACAGACAATGCATAGAGAGGATCATATGGCCAGACCCACTATGAAACATGGCTTCCCTTGCTGACCCACGGTCCTTCGGGGACAACAGTGGAGAAATGGGGTCAAGATTATACCCTGTCTGAACCAACCACACCGTGACAAAAAACTAAGGATGTACAACAGAGCATGGAGTCTCCGATGGAGTGCCAAAGATATACTTTGGGGCCAGGGTGTGGCGTCCCATCCGACTCAACCAGGGGGCACTCCTGGAGGTCAGCAAACAGACCTGAACTATTTACAGGTTTTTATTTTGTTATTATTTTTATTTTTTTTACATATATATGACATTGGGGCTTCTTTGTTGTTATCATCATTTTATTTTCTTTAGTTGCTTTACAGATGCCAATGCTTTTTGTACATATTGTTATCTCTGCAGTTTTATCTAGATAAGATAGGCGAGATAAACAGTCTGGAAGTGAAAATGATGGGACTGATATTCCAGCAGGTGGACATTGGAATGTCCTGGAATATTCCAGGTGGGGACATTGGAATTGGGAAGGAGGGGAGAAGGTGATGGTATAGGCCCAGGCATAAGGGAACAACAAGTGATTCAAAATCATTGAGAAGGTGGGTGTGAGAGTTCCCCGAAAGGAATTGATCAAGAGTAATGTAACAGAGAGAAGAAACTGAAGCCTAAATGGAGTCTGAGCATCATAGTGGGACAAGAGGAAAGTAAAAGGAAATAGAGGAAAGAACTGGGGTTAAAGGACATTTACAGAGGTCTAAATATAGGCATGTACATAGGTGAATATATTTATATAGGATGATGGGAGAAAAGATCAACTTGCATATACTTATAGGGTTAGTATTAGGACAGTAGATGGGCATTGGACCTCCACTCAAGTACTTTCTTGGTGCAAGAACATTTTGTTCTATTGAATTGGCATTCCATGATGCTCACCTTCCTGACAAGATCACTGAAGACAAATGTGCCCATAAGCAAGTGTGGTGAAGAAAGTGGATGCCTGGCTCTCAAAAGATGTAGCATCTGGGGTCTTAAAGGCTTGAAGGTAAACAAGTGGCCATCTAGCTCAGAAGCAACAAAGACCACATGGATGAAGCACACTAGCTTGTGGGACCATTAGATATCAGCGGGATCAGTTATCAGGCTTCAAGAACCAAAAATCATAACATTGAATGTTCCATGTTCACCTTCCTGTTATGATCACTGATGACAAATGTGTGCATAAACAAGTGTGGTGAAGAAAGCTGTTGGTGCCTGGTTAATAAAAAAATTAGCATCTGGAGTCTTAAAGGATTGAAAGTAAACAAGCAGCCATCTAGCTCAGAAGCAAGAAAGCCCACATGGACGAAGCACACCAGCCTGTGTGATCACGAGGTATTGAAGGGATATGGTATCAGGTATCAAAGAACTTAAAATTATATCATTATAAATGAGGGGGAGTACAGATTGGGGATCCAAAGCCCATCAATAGGTGAAGCAACTTCCCTTTATAGAAGGTTGCAGGGAGGAGATAAGCCAGTCGAGGTACAGTGTAGTAATAATGAATTATGCAACTTTCCTCTAGTTTTCAAATGCTTTCTCCCACCCACTATCATGATCCCAATTCTACCAGACAAATCCAGCTAGACAAGTGTCTGTACACTGGAGCTGGAAACATGGGTAATTTAGGATAAATGATCCCTTCAGGACCAGTGTTGGGAGTGGTGATACTGGGAGGGTGGAGCAGAACGGGGGACCAATTTCAGGAATCTACATATAACTTCCTCTCTGGAGTATGGACAACAGGGAAGTGGGTGAAGGGACACATCAGACAGTGTATGGCATAAAAAAGTAATAAAAATTTATAAATTATTAGGTGTTCATGGGGGAGGGACAGAAAAAAAAGAAATCCATTTATGTGGTAATTCTAAAGAAAGGTGATTCAGCATAATGCAGAAATTATTGAAGAATATCCTTAATATCATACAAGAAATATTCTGCTGAGAATAATCCCAAAATGGTGGGAGAGGACAAGGAACTTTAAGAAGTTCAAGCCATGTAGTTAAACAAGTGGCCATCTAGCAGATGCAACAAAGCCCACATAGAAGAAGCACATCAGTCTGTGTGATCATGAGGTTACCACAGGAAGAAATAACAGAAGTTCAAAAACAAGCAATCAAAAAGATGTGAAGGGGCATCTATGTAGTGGTGGCCCAAAACCCACCTGAAAGAGAATTTGATAGTCAGTCTTAGAAAAACCACATGGAAGATATGATAAATACAATGTGCAGTATAGCATGGATGGACCACAAAACTATCCTCTAATTCTTTAATATTTCTTCCTTTTACTTTTCTGGTTTTTATTTGTTTTACCTCATTAATAATTTTGGATTTGTGTATGCTCATTTGTATATTTAGGGTCATGAAGGACATGAAAGTCAAGATAGCTAATCCTTGAGAAACAGTAACAGGAGTAATGGTCCCCTGTGGGTACTGGAAGAGAAGGGGGACAAGGCGGGGAGTAGAGGATGGATAGCATTGGTGACTGTATAACTCCACAAGATGAGATTGAACTAAAGAATTGCATGTGAATGAATACGTTGGATTTTGTGAGATATGGCTCACACACATACACACAGAAACTCTTATAGTGGGGGAGGGGTTTCTGGAGGGTAGGGTTGGGGAGGGAGAGTGTAAAGTGGAGCTGATATCAAGGAGTTCAAGAAGAAATAAAATGTTTTGGGCTGAGCCCCGGTGGCATAGTGGTTGTGCTTGGGACTGCAGCCCACTGGGATGGAGGTTCGATTCCAGCTCCACGGAGCAAAGGCTGGGCCTCCTACCCGCACCACCTGAGGGCAGTGATGCCAAAAATAAATAAATAAATAAATAAATAAAATGTTTTAAAATTCATTGTAGTAACAATTGTATAATATTGTCTGATGAGATTGAAGTATAGAATGTTACAATATCTGTATGAGCTCCCATGATTAATAAAATGATTAATAAAAAAGAAAGTGAATTACATAATCATCAAAAAACTCAAGCCATATCAAGCCATATTCAGAAGTGGATGTAAAATGAGGGATTTCATTGCTGATATCAGATGGATCTTGGCAAAAAGCAGAGAATACCAGGAAGTGGTTCACTTGTGCTTTATTGAGCATACAAAGTCATTTAACTTTGTATAGTTTGGGGTCATTACAAACTATGGGACATTTAAATAAGGAGAATTCTAGAACACTTACTTGTGCTCATGAACAAGTTGTATACAGACCATTAGATTGTTGTTTAAACAGAACAAAGGGATACTGTGTGATTTAAAATCAGGAAAAATGTGTGCCGGTTTCGCGCCCCCCCCCCACTATATTTCTTCAATATACATGTTGAGCAAATAATTAGAGAATGGACTATATGCAGAACAACAATAAATCGGAGGAAAAGCCATGAACAACTTGTGGACTATAGATGATATCGTCTCGCTTGCTGAAATCAAAGAGGACTTTAAGCCCTTACTGATGAAGGTAAAAGATGACAGTCTTCAGTACAAATTACAGCTCCACTGAAATATACTTACAAATGGAACAAAAAACAATATGGTAAATGTCAAAATAATAAAAATTGTCAAGATTTCATTTTGATTGGATTCATAATCAGTGCCCTAAAAGCAGTAGTCAAGAAATCAAAGAATACATTACAGTGAGTATATTTGTTGCAAAAGCATATCTTTCAAATTTTACAAAGCTCCGATGTTACATTGAGGACTCGGATCCACATGACCCAAGCAATGGTACTTTCAGTTGCCACATATGCATATGGAAGCTGGATAATGAATGAAAAAGACCAATGAAGAATTGATTACCTTGAATGATGGTTTTGGTGAAAAATAAATAAGAAGAAGTGCAACCAGAATGCTCCTGAGAAGCAAGAATGATAAGGCTTTGTCTTGTGTACTTTGGACCTGTTAACAGGTAGACTCAGTTCATGGAGAGGGACATGATGCTTGGTAAAGTAGAGGATCAGCAAAGAAGAGGAAACCCTTCAACAAGATGGATTGATACAATGTTCGCAAATAGGGACTCTCGCATGGAAAGTGTTAAGAAGATGAAGTGCAGGACCAGGCAGTATTGTGTTCTGTTAGTGCTGTTAGTATAAAGTCACTGTGAGTCAGAACTGACTTGATGGCACCTAATGACATCATATATATGGAAGCACTTTAGAAGTCACAAGAAGCAGTAACTGTAGATCATCAAAATGAAAGGAAACGTGGTGTGTTACAGTACCTATGTTGTCGTTAAGGGCCATTCAGTTGATTCCAACTCAAAACAGTCCTGCACTACAGAACCCAAAACCGCCTCATCCAGCACCATGCTCACAACCCTTATTTTGTCTGAGCTCTTTGTTGCAGCCGCTGTGGCAATCCATTTGTCCAGGGTCTTTCTCTTTCTCACTGTCCTCCTACTTTCCCAACTATGATGTGCTTACCAGGACTAGTCTTTGATGTTCACATGTTCAAAGTACCTGAGATGAAGTCTTGTCATCTGACTCTGCTTCTTTCAAGACTGATTTGCTTGTTCTTTTATCGGTGCCTGTCCTTTGTCAGCCCTATGATTCAAATGCATCAATTCTTCTCCAGTCTTCCTGACTCAGTGTCCAACTTTCACATGCATATAAGTTAGGAACTATGATTGTGCTTATTATATAAATGATGTCACTGAAGTCATTATATCAAATAACTCAGCCTCACTGGTGGGGGTAGCTGCACAGAGTGGCTCATGAATCTTCTTTAGTTTGGGGGGCTCCAAATTAATGGTTGTTAGACATCATCCTAAATCATGGGGGAAAGAAAAAGGGAACAAACACTGATCTCAAAAAAGGATAACTGCAATGATGTATTTAACATCTAAGCATGTTCATGACATTTTTAGATAATAATTCCTAGAAGACACTTGACCACTAATGATCCAGACAAAGACAAGCATATGATATATAACCAAGTGTTCTGATTATTTAAAAATAATGATGAGAACAAATGGGATGTTTTTGAGCTGGTTATTTCTTGGTTGTGGGGACTTTTCCTGATCATCCTTATCCACTAGATGTTATTACTACACTCATTTCTTATTTAGGACAACCAGAAAATATCTTCTAACATTTACAAATGGTCCCTAGAATGCAAAAATGATTTCTGTTTGAGCACCTCAATTTTATATTCCCAACCCCAGTGTTACTATTAACCTGGGGCATGCGTGTATCACAGTTGGCAGAGCCTGAATATGGAAATAATATAGCTAACATATCTATTGGGGTCAACATTGACTTGATGGCAATGAATTTGGGTCTGGGATATATCAATAGGGACCATATTCCCAAGACAATTCTTGATTCTTGAGATGCTTGATCAGGTTGGCATAAAATGTTATATTAGTTAATCCATGTGCAAACTTAATGTAAATTTTTCACAGGAAAATGATACAATACTTTCTCAAGCACCAAGAAATGTGAAAATGTCCTCCAAGAATGCAAGGTGTCTAGGTTATTTGTAGAGATTGTGCTAATATCTGTGAGTCAGCACTGTCTTGTCACACGTGTGCATTATCCTACACACCACAAAGAGAGCAGTGACAGAAAGGGCCTTGTCTTTGCTATCAAGGAGTCCAGTAGGTTCAACTAACACACATGTTGGGTCCCATGGAGTGCATGTGTCCCAGATGTGCAGTAAAGGTGGAGGGGAATTAGTTTATGGAAAATGTGGTGACAAAAGGAAGAAAAGGAGCATTTGAAGAACAGAAGCAGATGCATCAATAAGTTCTATAAGTGTAACATAGACCAAAAACCGATCAAACAAAATTAGTAGTATATAATGGGGAAGGCTATGTGGATTAAAATTCTGAAGATTCCCTTCTAGCCCTACTTCAGGACCAGAGCTGTGATGCTCACTATGGTGGATGAAGTTAGGTTAAAATATAATGCCTGACCCTTTCATCTCCCTTCTGATCCCTTTTTAAATTGTTTCGTTTAAAAAATATTTTCTGTATCCCTTTCATGAAAATTTGTCTCTTTTGTCTTATCATTGTTGTTGTTTTTTTCTTTTGTTTGCTTCCTGCTTGTAGTTTGGAAGATTTTCTGTATATAAGAGTAGGCAAATCAGGCTGAGCCCCGGTGGCGTAGTGGTTGTGCGCGGGACTGCGGCCGACTGAGTTGGAGGTTCAAATCCAGCAGCAAGGCTGGACCTCCTATTCCCACCACCAGAGGGCAGTGATGCAAAAAAAAAAAGAAAAAAAAAGAGTAGGCAAATCTATTGACAGTAACCGGATTAATAATTGCCTATGTGCAAAGCAGGGAAGGTTGGGGGTCAATGGGCAGCTGACAATATGGAGTATGAGAAGAAATTTGTTCTGAAATCGACTGTGGTGATGATAGCATAACTCTTCTTAATGTGACTGAATGATTAACTGGTACGATATGTGAAGTATATGCCAATAAATTGTTAAAATAATAAGGAGAGCACAACAAAATGACTCAGAGGAGTTGGGGACCTTCTCAGTAAAAGGACAGTAGAGCCTAGCATCGTACTCATGCAGGTTTAGAGTCAGCTGGTGCTGGCTGTGGAGTTCCTCTGGGGCACAAACACTGGAGAGCTTGACCATAAGTCAAAAGTTTGACAATTTTGCCTCCACCAACGGCACTTCAACACTGTCCTAGAGGTTTGTTTCTGAAAGGTTACCTTGACCACCCTATTGAGCACAGATCTATTCTGACACCCCTGGGGGTCTGTCTTGCACCCATAGGAATGCATTCTATGGTAGTTAATGCCACGAGCAGAAAAAACAGCACAGCCGAGTCCACATGCTCCTCATCACCAGTCTTTATCCTGGGCAGATTACAAAGCAAATCCAGCGAACCTTGGACTTCCCATTCCTCCACAGTAAAGGCTTTCCAATTACTGTGGCAAAGAGTAAGCCCTTACATTGGAGGTCATGCTTACAAGCAGACAGGAGGTTAGAAATAGATCTTCTTATATGACCCCTTCGTTCCACAAAGTAAGAAAAATGAATCAGGAAGCAATTGTGAAATTTGGAGGCAATCTGTTCAAATACCTTCTTTAAATGGATTGCTTAGAAGGTCCTGGTGTAGGGTAGTCTTCATTCCAGAAATGCCAAAGGGCCTTAGAAAGAGCATGAAAGGAATTGTCAGGCTAATTGCCAATAGTTTGAGAGACTTGATTTTGGTCAAAAAGGTGGGGGAAAATGTCACAAATTTATAAAGTAATGCCCATGCCGGGTGTTTGATTATCTTTGGAAAATACAATTCGATGTTGACAAGTTCATCTTTTTCACAACTGGTAGTAAATACTGGTTAAAATAATGAGATTTTCAAATATACTTTACCATGTTCTAGCATCCATAAATGGAAAGCAATTTCTCTTTCTAAAGCTAAACTCACTCACTGTCTACAAGTTGGTGCAGTCTCATACGGACCCAAGAGTACAGTGTAAAAATATGCCTGTGAGCTTCCAAGGTGAAATTCGTTGTTTTGTTTTGTTTTGTGGGCATCACTGCCCCCTGGTGGGAGTAGGAGGCCCAGCCTTGCTCCTGGAGAGCTGCTGCTGGATAGGAACCCCCAACCCTGTGGGCCGCAGTCCCGCACACAACCACTACTCCACTAGGGCTCAGGCCCCAAGGTGAAATTCTGATGGAGTAGAAAGCCCCGTCTTCTTTTCCCTGAGAGGCTGGTAGTGTCGAACTGTGACCTTGCAGTTAGCAGCCTAACAGGTAACCAATATACAGAAGCAAGGCTCCTTTAGAAAGGTATTTTATTGCTGTTCTTTGTAGAAAGAGGAATCAACTTGAACGTTTTGGAGCTCTATTTGCATTTATTTTTTTTTTAGCTTAGACTTCAATTGACCCACAGAAAACACACTTAACATTTTAGAACACAATAGCTCTTGTGCAAATATTGCCATGTATTAGCTCAATTTATATTACATGGCATTATTCAATTCTTTGTTTAATAAGTTGTAATCCAAAAACTGTGGTCTCCAGGGAAAAATAAGATCAGTGGTATCAGTGTTAAAATGATTTTTTTTAAAGCTTGCTAATAAGAAGCTTGGCATAGCTTGAAAAGTTAGGAAGAATCAGAGTGCTTATATTTAATACAAAGTTTACATTTGATGAGCAAACTTCTCTTGAATACCAAATTCAGACCCACCAAGGCAGCAAAGCAGAAATCTGAGACCTTCTCCCCCCCTTCTTTAGGTTAAATATAACAACAAAAATAGTTTATTAACTATTGATGATGATGGTGATGTTGGTGATGATTTGGCACACCCAGATTATACCCCGTTTCTTTTCTTTTTGCCCTGTAAGTTGACAGGACCTTCAAGTAACAAAACAATGTGGCTGATCTATTCCCTCGCACCGTGTGGAGTAGAAGGCAGCTAAGCAAGAATAAAGATGTTAGTGCTCTTCCTCTGAGACATGTATGATGTTCACTTTAATCTATTTGCTCGTCCCTGAATTGCTGATTGCTTCTCTTTTCTCTCCAAGGCACAGAAGGGAAGCTTAATATATTTATATATGTACATATGCAGAATATATAGCCTGTATTAGGCACACTCATTTGCTTTCTTTTTTACCTCTCTCTGTTTCTGCCTTTCTGCTCCCTGTGAGCTGAAAAATGGAAGCAATTTTCCGGAGCCATTCCTAAAGTTCTTCTACCCGCTTCCCGAGTTTGATAATTGCCGTGATATTTCACCCGTGCCGGCTGAGATGAGTGAAAACTGTGAGTGGGCTCTAGCGGAGGTGCTGATGTGCTGATAAGTCATGTGCAACAACCCATAAATATCGGTGCCCCATTTTTTTCTCGGACACAGAGGAGCCACTATCCTGGCCATGGAGCGATTCATATATTTGGTCACATGAACCCCCTATTTCCTCTGAGACCTGAGACCTTAGCCGTCATTGTTTCAATCGCTCTTGAGACAAAGTGAATGTCTTGGCTTGTAACCATTCACCTTCTCTGCTGCGTTGCGCTGAAGCCTACCACTAACGCAGAGTTCCCATGTGGGGAAAAATTAAGCATTCAAATAAAACACCAATTGAAAAATAGCAAGTTGGCGCTGTCTGTTTAAAAATGTAGCGCTCATGCTTTGTTTTCCCTCCAGCAGAATTTGAAGTGCCAGTTTTATCTGGATACGAGAGCCTGTTTCTTGAGTTTCCCTGATCGATAGCCACTCAACAACCTCCCTTACCTGCCTTTCTCCTGGCAGATTAATTTTCTTCCTAACTTCCAGAGAGGGGATTCTCTTCTGTGTTTAATTAATACATTGACAAGTTTTCCCCACTTGCATTTTGCTTCTTCACTCAATCACTGCATATTGTTACTCTGTTATATGTAATATATTGAATCCTAAAGATTTCATTTCCTCGTCATCAGTTGTAATTACAGTTTGAAGGCAGGAGTCCATGGCAACAGACTGAACTGCTATGGCTTTTTTCTGTCCCCAGGGTGCATCAGCACCCACTTCTGCCTTTCTACTCTCTGACATGTCATGTTTTGGGAACCAGCAGAGTCTAGATGCATGTATTCACTACTCTATAGTGTATAGGTTTTTGATCTGATCACTATGAACAGTACTGATAAATATGTGAGACCACATGTCCAACTGCATTTTCAAGTCATTTGCAATAGCATAAAGTCTGAGAATTGCATTCATTCATTCATTCATTCATTTGCTCCTCGATGAGTAGCTTGATAGGCCCGGAGAGGGAAGCTAAAGGACTCAGAGAGGCTCCAGACTTCAAGGAGCTCTGAATCTCAGGGACGAAAGAAGGTGTCTTTATATATATTTTCATACTCACGCAAAGTGGGCTTGGTGGATAACAATCTCCTCAAGCAAAGCTTGAGGAACCGTCAAGTCCTCCCATCTGAGTCGTACCAACAGATTGTCTATCAGCTGCTAACTGGAAGGTTGAAGGTTTCAGTCCCCCCAGAGGGTTCTTGGGGGGAAAAAAAAAACCTTAATCATCATCTTTCAAATAATTAGCCACTGAAAAGTCAATGGGGGGACATTTCTACTTTGACACAATGGGTTTCCATGAGTCAGAATGAACTTTATGGCAACTCCCCTCCCCTCCCCCCATCTCCATCTTTCAAGTTTCCTTATAATGTCTTCACATTGTGGTCTCTGACCTGCATACTAGAGGTTTCAGGCACAAATATCAGTGAAACCATGACCAAATAGAACTCATCAAAACTTTATCCTTACCACCTTAGTCTGATTTTGTTTTCCTTTGTTGTCTGTTGGGTTTCTCAGCTGTGAAACACAGGAGGCGTGGATGCATAATGATAACCAGTATAAGGGTATATAGGGAATACATGGGAGGTGGTGGATGATAGAGAGGAAAAGGGGATTTCGGGAGTAAATACTGAAGGTGGGAGAGGCCATCGGAATGGATTGTGATTGAAGCTGACCAACAATAAGAAAAAAAACTGATGTAACCACATTGGGTACTTGTGGAGGGGGAGGTTAGAATGCTCTCAAATTGATGAGGTTGTGATTGTAAAATTCTCCTTGATATGATCGAACGATTGGACTACTTAACTGCATGATATGTAAACCCTGTGTCACTTAAACTGCTGGGGGAATAAAAAAGATAAGCACTTTCTGCTTCTAGATCTGCATAAGCTTCCACTTCGGGAATGCTTTGAAATTCCCATGTAAGCCTTGCCACTTGGAACTTTGGAGAGGTCATAGACATAGGGAAAGGAGATTAAATCCAAAATTACATGTAAAGTGAGAGGTGGGAGAAAAGAAGTAATCTAAAGGTAGACAGTTTGAGGTGGTTCTATAGAAAATATTAAATTTCTGATAGCTATTACCTCTGTAGTTTTCTTTGGGCAACATTCATACTTGGAGGGAATTATCACTTATTTTTTTCCCTGACTTTGGCTCAGAGTTTGGGTCAAAATATCTGTAAATAAAATATGATGCTGACTCATGCAATGATACCACTTTGATACCAATATTGCCCAAAATGGTGCTTTCTTTTTAAAGATATGGTAATATTTTCCTCCAAATGGAAATATCTTATTTTGGCTGATTTTGACAGTAATGCACTTACATTAAAAAATGAAAAATAATGCAGAAGGCTAAAAATAGTAAATAAAATTTTATCTCCTAGTAATAGACACTATTAGCAATTTTAGGTTACATGTTTTTTAAGCTTTTTCCTCATGTATATTTATTTTTATAATAAAATGATTTGTTTGTTTGTTTTTGTTTTTTGGGGGGCATCACTGCCCTCTGGTGGTCATGGGAGCTATCCAGTCTTGCTTCTGAAGAGCCGCTGCTGGATTTGAACCAGCAAGCCCATGGGCCACAGTCCCTCACTCAACCACTACACCACCAGGGCTCAACCCCAATAAAATGATTTTATAAACAGGCAGTCCCTGGGTTATCCATGAGAACTTGTCCTAACTATGTCTTTAAGAATTTGTAGGTCAGTGAGAACAGGCACTTAGAATTCTTCTTTAGCCTAATATAAGTGTTAAGAAAAGGTTTCAAAACTTTTCAAAGATGTAAAAGCTGAGTTTGAACAAATAAATGTTATTGTCATGAAAGACTTTGCTGCAAGTAAGGTTTGGTTTGAGTACTTTGACTTAGTGCTTCCTGGTTCAGTCACGGTCAAGTAAACTCAAAGATGGAGTCCCTCCCTGAAAAATGGAAACTGAGTATGCAGTTTTTAATATAGGAGGCCCTCTGTAATCCAGGAAATATGTAATCCAATCTCATACATGAGGTTCCTGAAGGGCTCACTATGCCTCTCCCCCAGCTCCCATCCTAGGGCTTCAGCCTGTAATTCTTCCTGTTTCTATTACCTGACAAGCCACATAAATTGTAAAAATTTCAGTCTTTCATTTTGTCAGCCACAACAGAACTGATTTGAAGCCCTACATTCAAAGGCAAATAGGAGTTGTCTGTATATTAGACATTGGTCAACTGGGAAACTGTATAGTGCCGGAGGACCAAATCTTTCCATTTCCCAAGTTTTTTTCCCCCAAATTCTCTCTACTATCATAATAGTGTTGTGCAATATAGACTTACTACGATTTATTTACATAATCAATTCCCCATAGGGGTATTGATAATTTCTTCATTTTATTATTATAAATGAAACTATAGAGTAAAGATGATATATATATATATATATATTTATCTCATTGAGTTCCTAAAAGGGAAACTGATGAATTAAAATATATACAAAAATGTAAAACCTAAATGTTTATTTCTATTTTTTTTTCCTCCTTAAAGATTCTAGTGACTTGTGCATGAAATCAAACTTGGTTGCTAAGTGAATGGTCCATGGGAGAAATATCTGGTGATCTACCCAGGTGGAGATTTCCACCTATGAGACCCAATTGGGCAGTTTTTTTTTCTGTGACCTGCAAGATTGTTATGTGTCAGGATTCATTTGACAGAATGCAACAATAACAATAACTTGCTTCTTTGTACAGTGTCAGTGTAACATTTTGAGTTGTTCTCTGAAATTTTTCTCTGTCTCAAACTGAGAATTGAAGAATAATAATTTATTTTTCATTTGCTTTACAATAATAAAGGTATCCAAAAAGTTAAAAAAAATTATATTCCCACAAAGCAGTGTGCCTGTTTGCTTGCTTTCCTATATGTTTGTCAATGCAGAGCTAGTATTTTTTTCTTGTTATTTTTGTTTGTCATAGTTTTTTTTTTTAAAGTAGCTCATTGTTTAATTTTGAATTGTAGGATGGGACTTAGAATAAAGAGATTTACGGTTATTTGTATTATTTTTCTCTTACCCTCCTGGTATATCTCTCTCATTATTGGTCATGATGGGTTTATCTGTCCTGAATTCCCCGTGTTTTCATCTCTTATGTGCCAGTGTACATCCTCTGGTCTAGCTCGATTTTTAAAGTAGAATTGGGGTCATGATAGAGGGGGTAGGGGGAAGGAAGAAGCATTAAAAACTAGAGGAAAGTTGTATGTTTCATCAATGCTATACTGCACTCTGACTACTTGTCTCCTCCCCAAGATTCTTCTGTAAGGAGATGTCCAGTTGGACTTTGGATCTCCACTCTGTACTCTCCCTCATTCACTATGGTATGACGTTTTTGTTCTTTGATACCTGCTACCTGATCTTATCGACACCTCAGGATCTCACAGGCTGGTGTGCTTCATTCATGTGGGCTTTTCTTCCATGTGGGCTCTGTTGCTTCTCAGCTAGATGGCTGCTTGTTTATTTCAAACCTTTAAGATCTTTTGATGCATCCCCTCTGTCTTCTGTAATCATGTTGGGAAGGTGAGCATCATAGAATGCCAGGTAAATTGAACAACATATTCTTGTATTGAGGGAGTATTTGAGTAGAGGTCCAATTTCCATCTGCTACCTTAATACTAAACCTATAAATATATGTACATAGATATATTTACATATGCACATGCCTCTATTAAGACCTCTAGATGCCCTTTGCCTCCTAGTTCTTTCCTTTAATTCCTTTTACTTTCCTCTTGTCTCACTATCATGTTTCAGGCTTCATTTGGGTTCTGTAAGTCATCTCAGTTACATTGCCCTTGATCAAGCTCTGTCAGGCCTCCTACACCCTCCTCTCCATCAATTTTAGATCACTTGTTGTTCCCTTGTGCCTGGGTTTGTTAACACCCACTTCCTTCGCCCGTCACCCCTCTGCCATGTTCCCCCAGAACTGTTGTTGCTGTTGTTTTCTTCTCCAGATGATTTATCCAGCCTATCTTATCTAGATAGAGCTGCAGAGATAATAATATGCATGCACAAAGAATAAGACAGAGCAAAACAAAGCAACAAAAGAAAACATCATCAATAAAAACCAATGGCAAAAAAAAAAAGCCTATAAATAGTTCAAGGTCTTTTTGTTGAGTGTTGTCTGGTTGAGGCTGATAAGCTGCCATGCCCTGGTCTCGAAGTCTATTTTTCGTATTCCCTGGGGATTTCTTTGCTCTACTCCCCTTGCTGTTCTGTTGCATGCCATTGGTGTTTCGCCTCAGTGTGGTGGAGTCAGATTAGGCACAATTCCCACTCTGTGCCTCCAGTGTTGTCCCCAGTGTTGTCACTTTCTGTCAGTGAGGGATGTTGTGTCTCATAGTACAGCCAGCACTGTGGTTCTATCTGTGCATTGACTGCTCCGAGCAAGAATATCATCCTCAAGGTTTGGTGGATCAGAAAGTGCTCCACTCTCT
The DNA here is from genome assembly GCA_004026705.1 of Nesogale talazaci. Lineage (NCBI taxonomy): Eukaryota > Metazoa > Chordata > Mammalia > Afrosoricida > Tenrecidae > Nesogale > Nesogale talazaci. The sequence continues at coordinate 98,201 of PVJH01001579.1, read as the reverse complement.
CTTCCTTCCCCTTCATTTGTTCCTGTTCTGATCAGAAATGTCCCTCTCCCTGAGCTGTGGGATCACTGTTATCCTCTGAAGTGAATTCTGCTGTGGGGAGGAGGAGTTGTCTACATAGTTGGGATTGGGGCTGGTCCCTCAGACCTATCTACTAGTTGCCTGCTTCATGCCATTTGCATTATTTTATGACTTGTCAATTTGATTGCCATTATACCATTGTGATATTTACCTTTTCCTAATCTTTTATATGAAAAATTTATAGCACAAAAGTATTCTTCATGTACCTTTTATGTTACAAAATTTATGCACATTTTTGGTCATTGCTATTATTTATATTTTAGATTTGATAACTTTTTGTCTGCTTTTATTTTTCACAAAGTCAAATATGTTGTTCATTTATTCTGGGCTTTATAAGATGTTCCCTTTCCTAAAATCATAAGAGCTCCTTCATCATTAGATTTTCTGGGATTTTGACAACAAAAAAATTAGCTATTTTCCAGGTCCAGTTTTTTAATATTTGTTTTGTCTACTGGGATATTTCACAGTGATCATAAATCCCTTTTCCTTTAACTCTGATGTTTCATATCTGTCAGAAATCTGTCAAATCTTCTGGTTCATTGATTTACCTACATTTCTTATTTTTGAGGGTCCTGCCGATTAAGAAAAAGAAGGGAAACCCCAAACAAAACCCTATCACTGTCATAGATTTTGGACAAAGTTTTGAGATCATGCACTTGACTGCCCTTCTTGTAAACAAAGGCCAAACCAAACCAATTGCCATTGAACTGAGTCTGACTCACACCAGCTCTATAGGACAGAGAAGAATGCTGTGTAGGGTTTTCCTGGGCTAGAAATGTTTAGGAACAAACAGCCTCATCATTCACTCTTGGAGAGGCTGTTATTGCTGTTAGGGGCTGTGGCAATCACCTAATCTGGTGTCAATTTGAGGATTAGGAGAGTAGGGGTAGACTCTAGCCTGTCAATCCAGAGATAATCAATGCTATCTCTTTGTGGTCATGGCTTTCACCTGAAAATTCTGGGAATTCTGGCTGTTTTTCCCCTTTGGAGGCCATAGACTCACTACTCAGTCCCTTGGATACACTCTACTGACAAGACACAAGACTGACTCTCTGTGAGACACCCCAGAGGACAAGCCACATGGGCTCACCCTGATGGAACCAGACCTCTCTAGTCAGAAAAACCACATAGAGACTCCTGCCAGACTCTACCACCACTGGATACACAAGACTCTGAACTCACTGGCCTGTGATTGTCCTGGTGTCATTGCATGTGCCTCATGAATCTGAAGAAGACTATAGACTGGTATTGGGCATATGGGTGAATATCAGATTTGTAGGCTTGGACTGGGTTGGGTTGGGAGGCTGTCTCAATGTTCCACTCCTCTTGTATATAAGCCTCTCTCTCATATTCATATGTGAGTTTCTGGACTTGTTTCTCTAGTCTACCTGGACTAGACTACCTGGACAGCACACGGGTGCTGTGGAGGGGTCTCCAGCTCCTAGCAACACTGCTTAGAACAGAACAAATCCTGCCTGGTCTTGGGTCTCCCTCACAAGGGAGTTTGACTTAATCATTGCAGCCACTGAGTCAATCTATTTGGTCAAGGGCGGTCCTCTCTTTCACTGCCCGTCTACCAAACATGATGTTCCTTCCCAGGGACTCCCTCTCCTGACAACATGGCCAAAGTTCATGAGCCAAAGTCTCATCATCCTGGTCTCTAAGGAGAAGCTGGTTGGCTTAAACTGCGCACTCTTTGGTTAGCAGGCCAGTGACTCACCCTATGTGCCAGTAGTGCTTTGAAAACAATGTTCAGGACTCTTCAAATGATAGTTAACAACACCAACAAAGCTCGTTGACTAGGAAAACCATCACTTATGGGAACTGTAGACTTTGCATACTCAAAGGAATTAGCGAAATCCATTTCTTTCTATTTGTAGTTTTGAAATTGGGTTAATGAGACCTCACAAATCTGGATTCTTTTAAAATATAAAACAAATTTAATAAACAAGAAGAAATTTAGGGAAACATTATAGGTTTTCAGTTGGGAGATATAAAATTTCACTTAATACTTTATATAACAGTTGTTTTTCAAGGGAAATTTCACTTGTTCCCTTTCTGCCCTACTGTCTACTAAAAGTAGCTAACTGCCTACTAAAGTGCTACTGTCATGTGCTTTCAATATTAACTGGCTTAACCACTTGGCAGCTTATAGTCAGAGGGTTTATGGGCTAAGCTAAGCAATTTCTGCTTTTACTTTAATTGCAAATCTGATTATGTCATTCCCTGCTTCACCCCTTAATGGTCTCCTACTGCTCTTAGGTTATAGTACAATCACCTTAATATGCTTTCCAAGAGTCTGTACGAGGTGTTCCTTACTTGTATCTACTGACTTTGAAAGACTTCAACTCTGTCCTTTTCTGACCCCTTCTGCCTCAAAACTTTTAAGCATGTGGTTCTCTAATGTGTAATGTCTTTTCTTCTTAGTGCTGGCTTTTTATCTTTATTTAGACAATCCCCTTGCCAAACCTTCTCAAGGTTAGGTGGCAGTTGTATGCTTATGTAGTCTGTAGGGCAGACCTGCCCCATGAGGCTCCCTGCACTGATATTGTTACAGATACTGTAACAATGCCTAGTTACAGATACCGTAACTGTGCCTAGTCTTTGACCCAGTGGACTGGTCAGAATCACAGCTTGTCTAAGAATTGTGCTAGCAGCACTTCTTCTGGTCAGGTGAGATGTTTGAGTTTTAACTGCAGTGGAGCTATTTTCAACTAAGGACAACCACAGGGGTCAGAAGATAACTTTGCTCTATGGAGTTTCCAATGGCTGGGTTTGGGAAAGCAGATCATCAGGGTTTTCTTTCTAGGTGCCACTGGTTGGACTTGAATCTTCACCATTTGGGTCAGCAACCAACTGGGTTCACTATTGCATCACCCAAGGACTCTTTAGATGGCTGAATGCTCACACTTGTAGTATTACCATAGAATTTATTAATATGTAGCAAAGTGGGCTGAGCCCCGGTGGCGTAATGGTTGTGCGCGGGACTGCGGCCCAATGGGATGGAGGTTCAATTCCAGCAGTGGGGCTGGGCCTCCTATTCCCACCACCGGAGAGCAGTGATGCCCCCCCCCAAAAAAAATATGTAGCAAAGTGACCATTTGAATACTAGCACTTTGGGGGATTCTGCTGGCACTTGAAAGACCAGTGACATGGCTTCCAGCATCACCTATGGAAATGGACCCACCACCTATCTGTCAGTGTGTGATATGGTAGTGGCTTGTGTATTGCTATGATACTAGAAGTTATGTTACTATTCTTTCAGATACCAGGAAAGTCATCCAAAGAGGGCAAGTTTCAGTGGAACTTCCAGACTCAGAACAGACTACAGAGAAGGAATTGATTTTCCCTTTTGTAAGAAGTAACTGCTGAAGATCTGATGCAGAGAATGGAAGCATTTTCAGATACTGAAGACCTAAAGAATGGGGTAGAACGGGCTGAGCCCCAGTGGCGTAAGTGGTTGAGTGTGGGACTGCGGCCCACAGGCTTGGCGGTTCAAATCCAGTAGTGGCTCTCAGAAACAGCACAGGGTAGCTCCCAGGACCACCAGAGGCAGTGATGCCTACAAAACCAAAAACAAAACAAAAAAGAATGGAGCAGAACATGGTCAGAGTCAGTGTCAGAGTGTGGCCCCTGGCGCAGGATGTGAGTGCCTTGGGAAAGCCCACTTGGTAAAGCACAGGGGCAGCGAAAGAGAGGCGGGCCCCTGGAAGATGGATCGATACAGTGGCTCTAACCATGGGTTTAAGGCAAACAACAATTGGGAAGATGGTGCAGGAGCAGGCCATATTTTGTTCTGTGTGCACAGGCTCTCTGTGGCTTAGAACCAACTGATGGCACCTAACAACAACAATCACAACAACAACAACAACAACAACAACAGTATTCAGCGAATAGGAGCAGTTAGCAATTTCAGGGGTGGAGGCAGAATATTTGTAAGATTGTTTCGTGAGTGGCAACTCTCCAGGAGCAAGGCTGGGTGGCTCCCATGACCATCAGAGGGCAGTGATGACCCCCCCCCAAAAAAAAGGTTGTTTTATTGAGTTGGACTGTAAAGAAGGTGAGTGTGGCAATAATTAAGTATTATATTTTGCACACCAACTCTCACGTAACTTACTATGCTTTCTTTTGTATAAGAATTTTAAAAAAACACAGCAACATTCAAAACTCACTGCCATCATTCCATGATGCTCACCTTCCCGACATGATCACTGAAGACAAATGTATGCATAAGCAAAGGTGGTGAAGAGAGCTGATGGTGCCTGGCTAGCAAAAAATGGAGCATCTGGAGACATTGGACAGTGCATAAAATGACAAAATCATAATAATTTATAAATTATCAAGGGTTCAGGAGGGAGGGGTGAGCAGGAGGGAGGGAAAATATGAGGAGCTTAAGTAGAAAGGCTTAAGTAGAACGAAGATGTTTTGAGAATGATGATGGCAACAAATGTATAAATGTGCTTTGCATGCAATACACATATGTATTGATTGTGATAAGAGATGTACGAACTCCCCAAGATGATTTAAAAAAAAACAAAAAGCTCACTGCCATCAAGTCATCGTAGACTCATAATTAATCCCCTGTGGGTTTCTGAGAGTAATTATGTATGGGAGTAGTCTTTCTCCTGAGGAGCTGCTGGCCAATTTGAACTGGTGATCATGGGGATCAAAGCCCAATGCATAACCATTATACCATCAAAATAGTCACCCAGAAATGCTCTTTGCACTGTACCCATGCCACAACTGTTTCTTCTCAGGAATATTTTAATTTCAAATATTCACTGTCTTAGCTCCCTATGTCCCCCCTCACACGACTGAAAAAGAACATGAAATTGGGCTTTTTGTTCTCCAACAACTAGGCTGCTGTTTTCTCCACGGACACATCTTCCGTATATTTTATACACTCACTGCAGTGTTTGTTTCCGCTAATGGGTAACTTCTTTCTTACAAAGCCTTCATATCCTATAAATTGCAGATCTGGGAGTTCTTCCTGATTGTCTTAAGTTTCTTGGATTGTTTCCCTTGGTTCTTGTTTTTTAACGCTGAAAGAATTAACGTGGCAGAAGCACTTTTGTAAATCCAAGTGACTGTTATGAAAGAAAGGGAAGTTTTGGATAGCACAGTCTCAGATGGTACATGCCATCTCTGGAAAGCGTGTAAGGCCACGCGGTTGGGAGAATCTTACAAGTGTTCATGATTGCAGATGACCGCTTCAGGGGAGCTCACAGAGCCATGTGCAAGCAGTCCAGGAAGAGGAGTTCAGAACCAGACTTCAAAGCCAGGAGAGCGAGAGTGTGTGCGAACCCAGAGAGGGTCCAGGCACATGTGCACCTCGAATCCAGGAGAGATGTGACCCTCTGACCAGCAAGAAAGCACCTGCAAGAGAGAACAGCTTGCTGGGCACCTGCTTATATCCGCTCCTATCCCCCCTTGAGGGTGTGACCATCCCTAGTGGCTAAGATCCGGTGTATGTGTGTGATGTCATTTTGCTGGTGTCTAATCTTGTGTGCCTAGCCTCGGGGCATGGTCTGCTTTGGCTTCCCCCCACGGGTGTCTGATGTGTGCCGGATTCCTTTGCAACCCCTTTCTTGTGGCTGAGCCAGCTGAGTTTTGTTTAGGGTGGGCATTTGGTGGAGATAGCCCTAATCTAGCTGCTGGTCAATCAGGTTCCTTCCATCTGGACCCTAAACATTGCCTAACAGCATCCCCAACTTTGACCCCTTTTATGTACAGACATGGATAATTCACAAAGTAAGCAAAAAAATAGATAAAATAACTTTCAAAGTATAGCGAGCGAGTGACTCAGCCTTCCCCAGAGAAGAGATCGAAAACAAGGAGCAGTGCCACCGAACGTCATTAGAGTTCAGCAATGGCCTTGTCCTTGTGTTTCTACACACATCAATGCGAAATATGTTTTGAACACTGCCTACCTGGTTGTCATTCTCTGTCTACTTTCTGAAAATGGAAGGCCATGGCTATCGAAATGATCATTAAGCGGCACCCTGGAACTTGCTTATAATCATGTTAAGGCCTTAGATTATTATTTTTTTTTTACAGTTGCATCTTTATTTGTTTTTCACTATGAGCAGAAACTTTCACAGGCTTTGCAGTCTTTGCGTAGGCTCTGCCTGCATAAGACCCTTAGCAGCAGCCGTTGCTATCTTTTCAGATGCTTGCTTGGTCTTTTTGTTTGTTTCCTTGGCAGCCCCCATTGGCTGTTCCAGCTGGGCCTTTCTAACTGCAGGTAATATTAAGGGAAGAAATTAATATTGATATAATACTATAAGCAGATCTACAGATCTTTTGGGCACTTCCTCTGTTTTCCCCCAGGTCTATTTCATGATGGATGACCTGCATTGCATGGAGCTGTGGTGTCTCACTGCTCTCCTCTCCGCTGTGAGAGCCTCTCAAGCATTCTCATTTTCTTTCATTTGATGCTTTGCTGAACCTATTTTGTAGAAAGTCCCTCAATTTGAATTTTCCTGATTTTTTACAACACTTTTATGAGCTTTTCATCCACATGTGTTGTAATTCCACAATTCAATCACATCAGGAAGAGTTTTACAATTGTCAGTATATTCAATTCTAGGACATTTTCTTTTTCCTTGTACACATGCATGTAATTTTTTTAATTGTGGTAAAAATATACAAAAAAAAAAAACATTCTTCAATGCCACAATTTCTACTTGTATATATCAGTGCCACTGGTTATACTTATTATGTTGTACAACTATTATTGATTTCCTACTCCAAATTGTTCTCTCCACCAAATTATCTACATACCATTGACACAAACTCCTCACCCCCTTTGCAACAACTCTTCCTCCTTCACCTATGGTAGTCATTGGTCAGTATGGTAGTTATATAATTTTGGAACAACTTGGAGTGTTCCAAGGGATGGAGTCTAGCCTGTCAATTAGGTGACATCTTAATGGTGCCTCCTTGTTGGCATGACCTCTTCATAAGGAGGGTTCTGGGAACCTACCCTCGTCTCTTTACCCCCACGTTCACACCTACAAGCCTTGCTTAGACTTGCACCAGCCCTGTGATGCTTCCATCACCATTTGAGCCAAAAGACTTTTCACTCACTGCCCTGTGATCTTCCTGAATTTGGCATCATTACTTGTGGTGGCATGAATCTGAAGAGGGATTTATGGACTGGTATTGGACTTATGGATTTGATCCAGACTGGGGTAGGATGTGTTCCTACTTCTTGGATAACTACTTCATGATACAAAACTGTCTTACACATGTAGGAGTGTCACTGGGTTGTTTCTCTAGTCCATCTGACCTAATACAGTTAATTTTGGAAACTCAATGTCCTGAGCCAATGCTACCAGAGTGTCTTCTTGTGGGTTTCTGAGACTGTAACTGTTTATGGAAATAGAAAGCTTCATCTTTCTCCGTTGGAGCTGCAGGGATTTTTGAACTGTCAACCATGCGGATCACAGACCAACACATATCCACTATGCCACCAGGCATCCCTGGTGCTTTCTTATGACCAGATTGAGGTGGTATATTTTGACAAGAATACTAGAGAAGTTATATCATGTCTCTTCCAGGATATCATAGAGGGGATGCATGATATGGACCAATTCTTTATGATTTTTCCTTTTCTGATTAAAAGTATCATACGTAGAGATAATTAGATGCTACATATATATGCATGTATATATTCCTATGTTTTATCATTCTTTACCCACTAATAAAACTATTATTTCCATAAAATATTTACATCTTTTGTTTATACTTCTATTCTGACCCATGCATCTCATGACTAATTTATTCCAGGTGCTATCTGTTTATATTCTCAAATTCTCAGACTCAAACTCCTGTTTCGGGGACAATTCTGACTCCTAAAACCACTATAAAATAGGGTAATACTGCCCCTGTAGGTTTCTGAGACTGTAACTCATGATGGGAGTAGCAACAGAAAAGTGAGTTAAGGAGACATCAGTCAGTGTAAAACATGAAAAAAACAACAATAAAAATCTACCCATTATCAAGGGTTCCTGAAGGAGGGAAGGAGAAAAATGAGAAGCCGATATCAAGGGCTCAGGTAGAAAGAAAACGGCTTTGAAAACGATGATGGCAACAAATGCACAGATGTGCTTTATCCAATGGAGGGCTGAATTGGGGTAAGAGTTGTATGAATCCCTCCTAAAATGGTTTTAAAAAAGAAAAGAAAAGAAAGCCTCATGTTTCTCCACAAGCAGCTGGTGGATTCCAACAGCTGGTCTTGTAGTAAGCAACCCCCTGCATAGCCATTACACCACCAAGACTCCTTGTTTAGGTTCTAGAAACAAAATACTTTCTCTCAACAAATTACCACCCAGAGAGCTGACTCTAACTGTGCTTATACTCAAAGGGTTAGGGAAGAACTAACTAACAGAAGGCCTTCAGCTAAAGGGATAGTGTGAGTTGGGTTGAAACACAAAGTAAGGGAGAATAAGGACTTCTCTTTTGTGCAGAAAAGCTCATTCCTCCTGTTCTGTGATCATATTCATCATGGCTTCTTGAACATATTCATAAAGATCTAGATATTATGCTTGAACTATGGAATAACGATAAGGCTAGAAATATCCATGACTGGAAATGTCCTCCTTAAGAGGTATCATCAAAAATAGCTAAGAGAATAGTGCCTTGTTAGCAACGCAGTCCTCAGTTGAACGAGATAGTGAACTCTATGATGGAGACAGATTTTTATCTTTTCTTCCCATGGAAGAAGTCCTTGTGTGGTACAAATGGTTAAGTACTGGGCTGCTAACTTAAAGATGAGCCTATTGCCATATCTATGTACATATACATATACATACACATATATAATCTTTAACTTCATGAAGTTCCTGGGTGGGACTCATGGGTAAGTGCTTGACTACACACTCAAAGATCAGTTAGTTGAACTTATGTATATGTCTTCTCAAGAGAAAGATCTGAAGATCTTTCAGAAAGATTTTCTGAAAGACTACAGCCTTGAAAGCCCCATATAGAAGAGTTTTACTCTGCATGCGTGGAGTCTCCAGAATCAGAATAGAGTCAAGGACAACTGACTTGGGCTTTTCTTTAAGTTCAAGGTTCTTTTATTTAAAAAAAATACTTTTATTGTAATATTTAAATGCATCACTTACCATAATTCATTCCTTTCTCCAATGTGCCACGTACTTTTGCACATATGCTTCCATGATCATTTTCAAAGCATTCTTTTCCCACTTGGGCCCCTGATATCAGCTCCCCATTTCTTACCCATTCCTCCTGTACCCACCCTCCCTCACAAACCCTTGATAAGCTATAGATTTTTTTTACCATGTTTTACATTGTCCTCCATCACCTTTCACCTGCTTTTCTGTTATTCGTCTCCCTGTTAGAGGGCTCTAGATTGATCCTTGTGATCATACTTCAAGATTCTTATAGATTGTGGAGTACTTAATCTAGGCAGAAATGTATTAGAAGAAAGGCTACCACATGCCATCATTTTCTTTTTCCTGGTCTCCTAGGATTACAAGCAAATATTTCAATGGAAGTTTGGAGACTTATTAGGTAAACTTCGTAATGTAAAATTATTTTAAAGATTTATTTTCCTTTCCTTTTTTTAATACTCATGTACACATTTCTCATGAATCCTCGTATTCAGAAAATCAGCACTGAAGAAGTAAGACAAGAACCCCCTGGTTTCAGCACATTCTTCTTTGTACATTTTCTGGTCAAATTCTGCAACTGTTAAAGGGTTAGTGTTGGAGACGACTACAAAACATGTAAACTTGAGATTTTTAATTCTTTTTCTATCTCCAAACTCCCAAACCTTACAACTCTCCCTCCACACTCATCAGAGCAAGGTTTTCTTTTTGTTCCACAATCTTCCCATTACAAGCTAGCCAATTAAAAGTGAAAAATTGTGCTTCAATTGTGAAAAAGGTTCCAGCTTCTAAAAGAAGATAAACCGGAACGAAAAGCCCTCTTTGTTCATTTTCTTTTCTCTGAGAAAGCTACCTTTAAGAGTTGCAAGAATATAGCATGCAATTATTCTAAAAGGATATGCTTAGAGATTCTTAATTCATTTTAATCTTCCTTGTATTATGAAAGCTATACTTCTTTTTAAGGCTTTTAGACAACCAGCTTAATTTTCATATTGATTCATTCGGGGACAAAACAAAACTTTGTATATGCTGAATGGAAAATGACTCTTTTGTGGTGAAGAATCTGTGCTTGCATTTAATTATAATGCATGGAAGTGCTCCTTGCTAATTAAACATTTAAATGCAGAGGGTATAAATAGAAATTTAGAAAGAGAGTGAGGATGACATAGTTTATCCATCCCAAGATGAAGGTTCTCATCAGGTTTTAGTTGTTATCATGCCTAACGTTGATATGCTTGTCTGGGTATTTGAAAGTCTCCACATATGAGTTGGACGTTGGGGGGGGGGGGTGTCTTTACAATGATTATTAAATTAGCAACATTCTCCACTTATGCGGACTTATCAGTGAAGGTTTCAACATGCTTTATTATCTAATTAAATCTCACAACATGCTACAATTTTATTAACATACAAAATAAAACACAGTACAGTGGAGGCAGTGCCCTTCCCCATTTTTTTGTATAAGCTGAAAGCAAAGACAAGAATACAAATTTCAGATAGGAAATAAGACATTTTTCTGCTACTGAACCATGCTGGATCCTATGGTTTTAGAATATGTATTTTTTAGATTATCAAGATTTAGGGGAGAGTTTATTTATATATGCTCAGTTATCACAGTTATAAGATAAAAAAAATCTTTATGCCATTGCATTATTGTTGTGGATTAAACACGTTGGCACCTTTATTTTCTCCTGTTTTGCTAATGAATCTGTTGTTTTATCCCCAATCACACCTTTTTAGGACAGAATGTAATCTGCCCCTAATTATTGGCTTGATTTTTGCTATGCTTTTAATAGAAGACCATATAATCTGGAGGAGGGGAAGAGAAGAAAGGGTAGGAGGAGGAGGAGAAATCTCATGAGTGGCTGCTTTAACAAACTACAACACAAAAGGTTTTTCCCCCCACAGTGTAGGAAGCCAAAAGTCCCCTTTCAGATAGATTGCAGGCTCTTTGGGGGTGGGGTGGGGGGTAGGGCGGGGGGGGGTGGTTCTCTGTCTGTGGGCTCTGGAGGGAGGTCCGTGCCTCTTCCCACTCCTGCTCCTGGCCAGTCTTGGTATGACTTGCCATCTTTCATCTCTACCTAGTCTTTCTTTTGATTGTTTGATCTCATTTATATTTCAGAAATGATTGACTTAGGACATACTCTCCACTAATTATTCTCTCATTAAAATATGAAATATAACCTCTTCCCAAACAGGATTATACCCAGCTGCATAAAGATTAGAATTCACAGCACATATTTTTTGAAGACATACTTTAATCCATAAGACCACCCCCAGCTGTAGATGACTAAGAGATTCTCAACTAGTCCTTAGGACAACTCAAGGGTAACGTAAATGATTAAGCACTAGACCGAAAGGTTTGAAATACAAACACAGGGGAAGGCACCTCAGAAGGAAGGCCTGGCTATCTACTGCTGAATGACCATAGACTTGAAAAACCTAAGGGGCTGTTCTCCCGTGAAATAAATGGTGTCTCCCTCTCCCTGAGTTGTGATCAACTCCAGAGCAATGCTTCTTCCTCTCCTCCTTTTGGAAAAAGACTATTATTTTTTGTGAAATGCCATCTAGTCAGCTCTAACTCACTTTGCTTCCATGTACAACAGAACAAAGTATGGCTCTGTCAAAACAACTCGTGTCATGTTGAGCCCATTGTTGTGTTCACCATGCCAACCCATGCCCTTGAGGGTCTTCTTCTTATCATGCATTTTTTTATTATTTAAATTTTATTTTATTGGGACTCCTACAGCTCTTATCATAGTCCATCGTCCATACTTTGTATATACTTTGTATATACTTTGTCAGACACATCTGTACAAATGTTGTCATCATCTTTTTCACAATATTTTCTTTCTACTTGAGCTCTTACCATCATATGCTTAGTCTCTATAAGCTAGAGAAGCAAATTCAAAGAAATGCATATACGTATAAGCAAGAGGTTTATATACAAGAGCAACTGAATATTGAGGAAACAGCCCAGCCCAATACAGATCAACACTCTAAGTTTGATGTTAGTCCAAATGTCTGGTACCAATCTATAAAGTCCTCTTTAGACTCAGGAAACACATGCAATGATGCCAAATGCTGGAAGATTAGAGGCCAGGAGGTAGGAAGTCTTGTGGGTCCAGTGGTGTTGTAAGCATCTCAGCACTGGTGGGAGTCCTCATGAGGTTCCTTTAGCTCAAAGCTCTAACTACCTCATGGTAGGTCCATGTGGCTTCTGCTCAGGAATGTCACACAGGGAGCCAGCCTTGTGAGTAAGAAGTCTCCGAGAAAGTGAGCAGAGAGAGAATGTGCATCCTATCTGCAAGGAGGAAAGTCCAGATTTCCCAGAATTCTCAGGAGAAAGCCATGTTCACACAGGGACCTCATTGGCCAAGGTCTGATTGATTGACTAGACTTCTTCATACCTTCACTCTTAATCCACAAACTGACAATTATATAACTCCTCATTTCCCCCCTTGCTCCCCCATGCCAACTTGATAATTTATAAATTATTCTATCATTTTTTCATATCTTGCACTGACTACTGTCTCATTTCACCCACTTTCCTGCTCTCTGTCCCACTGGGATAGGGGCCATATGCCTCGCATTTCGATCAGTTCCCCCCTTACTCCCTCCTCCATCCTTCACCCCACTCCCCACCATTACCCTCAAAAATCTGGTCAGACCAGAACATGTAAGATAGAATTGAGGTCATGGTAGTGGAGATTGGGGGTGGGGGAGAATTAAAGTATTAGAGGAAGATTGTGTGTTTCATTGGTGCTATACTGCACCCTGACTCACTCTTTTCTTTGTGGTCATTCGGACAGGGGGGTGTCCAGTTAACTACATATGGGCTTCGGGTTTCCACTCTGCCCTCCCCTTCACTCCCATTGATATACTTTTTGTTTGTTTTGCTTTGTTTTGTTTGAAGTCTTGATGCCCGATACCTGACCTCATCGACACCTCATGATACACAGGTTGATGTGCTTCTTCCATGTAGGCTTTGTTGCTTCTCAGCTAGATGGCTGCGTATTTATCTTCATGCCTTTAAGACCCTAGATGCTATATCTTTTGACAGCCAGGCACCATCAGCTTTCTTCGGCACATTTGCTTATGTACCCATTTTGGCTTCAGCAGTGATGTCAGGAAAGGTGTACATCAAAGAGTGTTGTGGTAGTAGAACAAATTGCTCTTGCATTGAAGAGGTACTTAAGTGAAGGCCCAGTGTCCATCTGCTACCATAATACTTTATGAATAAATATATGTACATAGCTCTATTTCCCTGTTATTGTATATATGTGCATTTACATACGTATACCTATATTTAGACCTCTATAATATCCTATGCCTCCCAGTTCTTTCCGCTATTTCCTTTTACTTTCCTCCCATCCCACTATCATGTTTGGCTTTCATTCATGTTTTTATAATTCTTCTCAGCTCCATTGCCCTTGATCAAGCTCCCCACAAGCATCCTATGCCCACCTCGCCATCAATTTTAGATCACTTGTTCTTCCTGTGTTCCTGGGTTTGTTGGCAACCCACTTCTTTCTTCCCATCTCTCCCTATCCTGTGTCCCCACAGAAACGTTGACCTCATTCTTATCTTCAGATTGCTTGTCTAAATAGACCAGCATAGACAATAATAAGCACAAAAACAAAACAAAGCAAGACATAACAAAAAAAGAAGACAAAAATAAAGGAACAACAGCTAATACAGCAAAACAGAAATATAAATAAAAAGAGAGAGAGAAACCAATAGCAAAAACTGAAAGCCCACAAATGGTTCCAGGGCTGTCCGTTGACCTTTATGAGTATTTTCCAGTCCTGTCCGCTGGATTGCCACGGCCTCGCCCCCAAGTTCACTTTTGGCATTCCTTGGGGACTTTGTTGCCTTGCTCCCCTTCCTGTTCTGCTGTGCACCCTTAATGTTTACCCCAGTGCAGTGTGGTCGAATAGGGCACCACCCCCCCACCCTCGTCCGACACACACACACATACACATCACGTTCCCAGTGCTGTCCCCCTTAATGCTCTGTGCCAGAGAGAGACCCGTCGTAGTGTCTCTGGATGAGGCTGGTCCTGTGATCTTCTGTGTGCCTTGGCTGCTCACAGCGGAATGGAATGTTGTCCTTGGTGCTTGGGTGGCACCTCATGTGTTCCACACTCTCCTTCCCTCTTCCTTTGCTCCTGATCAGACACGCTCCACTTCCTGAGATGCAGCTTCAGTGCTGTCCTCTGAAGTGGGTCTCCTTTTTTAATAATGCTTTACTTCTCTAGGCAAGATATCATTTTCCAGAAACTGGTCTTTCTTGATAACTTGTCCAAAGTGCTTGAGACAAAGTATATCACATCATTTCTAAGGAGGATGATTTCATCCAAGACAGATTTGTTCTACTGGTAGTCTATGGTATTTTCATTAATTTTCGCCACCAACACAATTCAAATACATCAGTGTTTCTTCAGTCTTTTAACTTACTTTTCAAATGTTCCATGCAAATTTTCCATGAGGTGATTGAAAATACCATGGTTCGGACGGGGACACCTTGGTCTTAACCTAAAAGTGCTTCGTTTGATCTACTAATACTTTAAAGAGGTATTATGCAGTACATTTGGCCGATGGCAACATTGATTGCAGATCAAAATAAAATGAATTTTTGAAAACTTCAGTTTCTTTCTCTGTTTATCATAATGTAGTCTATTAGTCCAGTTTTGAAGCCCCTTTCCCCCCCTTTTTAAATATTGAGTTGGAATCCACATTGAAGGCTGTAATCTTTTATTTTCATCAGTAAGTGTTTCAGATCCTCTTCACTTTCTGCAAGTAAGGTTATGTCAAGTGCAGATTGCAGGTTGTTAATGAGCTCTTCACCATCCCAACGCCCTGTTCCTTTTCCTGTAGGCCATTTTCTCAGATCATTTGCTCAGCATAGAGACTGACTACGTTTACAGAAAGGATTTAATCCTGAACCACACCTTTCCCAATTTTAGCCATCCAGTGTCCCTTTGTTATATTCCAAAGACTGCTTTATAGTTTATTTTCAGATTTTGTAAGGGCACAATTAAGTGTTCTGGAATTCCTATTCTTCAAAACATTATCCATAATTTGTTATGATCCACAGCTGAATGCCTTGCACTGTCAATAAAACACAAATAAGCGTCTTTCAGGTATCCTTTGTTTTCAGCCAAGATCCATCTGATACCAGCAATGATATCCTGTACTCCAAAACCTCTTCTGAAACTGGCTTAAATTTCTGGCAGCTCTCTGTCAATGTACTCCTGTAACTGCTGTTGAATTATCTTCAGGAAAATTTTACTAACATGTGATATTATTATTGTTCAGTAATTTCCACATTCTGCTGGATCACATTTATTTTGAATGGGCACAAATATGAATCTCTTCTAGCCAATTGACCAGGTAGCTGGCTTCCAAATTTGTTAGCATAGATAAATGAGTGCTTCCAGGGCTGCATCAGTTTTTAATAACATTTTACTTGGCATTCTGTCAATTCCTGGAATCCTGGAAACATGGTTTGCATTTTTTTTTTTTTTTTGCTAATGCCTTCAGTGCAGTTTGAACTTCCTCTATAACATCAGTTCTTGATCCTATGCTGCCTCTCAAAATAGCTGGATAGCAACTAATTCTTTTTGGTATAGTGATTGTATAGTTCTTTCATTTTTCTTTTGATTCTTTTTGCATCAACATTTTGCCCAGAGAATTCTGCTCTATTACAAAATGAGACTTGAATTTTTTGTTCAGTTTTTGTGGCTTGAGATAGGTTAGTTTCTATATCTATATAGAAAGTTCTCTAATATATATTTATATATGCATATATATGAACCTCTTAATCAAGAAGCAATTATTTCATATCAAGAGACATCCAAGCTCAGTCTAACTCAGCCTCATAGGTCCAATGCCCGCTGGAGTCTTCTTTTGACAACAGATTGATGACACTGAAAAGTAAATCAGGAAGCATGTAGCTCACAGGATGGTCTTGTAGACGGTTCATGGAAAAAAATGACAGGGCATCGACAGTTTTCAAGGTTAGGAGGCCCACCTGGGTTGCCCTTGGAGGCAGGAACACAGTCTAAGCAAGCATGAAAATGAAGGGACAGAGAGAGGGGGGAAAGTCTTCAGTGTCTCTCCTAGAAATGGTAACACCTGTGATGATGCTTCATCAGACTCTGACCTGATTGACAGGTTGGACCCCCACCCTTCTAGCCCCCACCCCACAAATATATTGGCATAAAATCAAACCATCAAAGTTACTATAACTTTTCACCATCATACTTTACTTTTGTTTTCTTGACCTGACTTTGAGTTGTTTGGTTCAGCTCTCTTACTCCATCAGTTCTTTCCTTTACCTTTCCCAGCTCCTGTCTGTTCAGGAGCAAATGTTCAGATGCTTTTTTGCCATCCACTTTGGTATTCTCCTTCCTTTTTTCATTTTTAATCATTTTTGCTTTCTTCAAAGGAGCCCTGGTGGCACAGTAGGTTACATGTTAGTCTGCTAATTGCAAGGTTGGGGGTTCAAACTCACCAACTGCTAAAGCTGTGTGCCTTTTTAAAGATTTCTAGCCTCAAAAAACCTAAAACTGGTAGAGTCACTGTAAGACAGGATTGCAGTGAGTTTAGGGTTTGAGTTTTGCTTTATTTACCTAGTATGTCCTTATTGTCATGTGACAACCTAGCTAGTCTCTAGTCAAGGGTATTTCATGGACCAAATCCATTCTTGATATTATATTTAAATTCAGGGAGCATATACTGAAGGTTCTATTTGACTCAAAAATTTGTTTTAATTTTCTTCAATTTCAAAATGAACTTGCATATGAGACACTGATAGTCTGTTTCACACTTGGCCTCTGGTCTTGTTTTGGCTGCTGATACTGAGTACCTCCATCTTCTATTTCCCCAAATGTGGTCTGTTTGATTCCTCTGTGTTCTTTCTGGCAAGTTCCAAATGTATGATCTTTGATGACATTGTTGATGAAAGGTTTTTGCAATGAAGAAGTCCTTGATCTTACAGAAGTCTATCATGAACCACCTTCACTTCTATCACTAAAGTGACATTTTCCAATTATTGGTCCTTCCTCTTGGTTTTACACAGGAGCTTAAATTTCTAATCACCAAGTTTGCAGTGGGAGCCCT
Source organism: Nesogale talazaci (assembly GCA_004026705.1). NCBI lineage: Eukaryota > Metazoa > Chordata > Mammalia > Afrosoricida > Tenrecidae > Nesogale > Nesogale talazaci. Next base: position 80,863 of record PVJH01001579.1, on the reverse strand, counting down.
AAAGCCATTTGAATTTCCACATACATTCACCCTCCACTGAATCCCTTGTGATCAATAGGCAGTGTATACAGCTTTGCCCTCAAGCAGAGTATATTTGAGAGTGAATTGCTGTCACTTGCCCAGATAGTAAAAGTTTATTGCTCCGGAATCTCCTTGGTGGGTCCTTACTGAATACTGAGTTGTTAGAGTCAGGTGACCATGAGATAAATCCTGGCTGGCTTGCTTGGAAGGTCCTGAACCAATTTTATAAGCTCTTCTGTCTAACATAATGTACTTGTCTTAATCATGATCCTGTTCCTGTTTCTATACACCCACCTATCACTGTGATGCACTGATCTGCCACGAATCATGCTATTGTAAGTTTCTTTTACTCTACTATGTCCTTTTTGAGTCTTCCCATCTCTGCCAACACATGGTCCCATTGTGTCCTCAAGTCCCATTATGTCCTCAAGCTAATTGTCTCCCTCAACTAGATGATGTGTCCTTCTCTTGCCTTTTCCTTTTTAAGACTTAATAAATGTCCTTAACTTACATATATGATTTGGGGTCTCTTTTGTATCCTAAAACAGTTTCCAATGTTACATGCCATGTTCTTTTTCTTTAATTAAAAATCGTTTTACTGGGAATCGTACATTGTTTTTCACAATACATAAATAAACAAACTGTGCCAAGCACCTTCACCTGTTTGTTGCTGTCATCATTCTCCAAACATCCGCCTTTCCCATTGAGCCCTTGATTCAGCTTTTCCATCCTTTTCCCTCTTCCCCTGCTCTCCCTTCCCCACCAGCCCTCAATACTTTATAAATTGTTATTGTTCTGTCATATCTTACACTGCCCGACCTCTTCCCCAACCCACTCCTTTGATTCCCATCCATCCTACAGGAGCTTATGTGTATATCCTTGCAGTTGGTTCTGTCTCTCTACCTCATCTTCTCTCCACCCTTCCAGCAGCTCCAATTTCATCACTGGACAAAGGGGCTCATCCATCTTGGTTTTCCCATATCTCCAGCTCCCCTTTCTACTAGTGTACCTTCTCCAGTTCATCTGGATTTGTAGGGTAGAACTGGGACCATGATAGTTGTGGGGAGGAAGGCTTCAGGAATTAGGGGAAACTTGTATGCATCATCACTGCCTGGCTGCCCCTTGACTGGTCTCTCTCCTCCCCATGACTCCCCTGTAAAGGGATGATCAATTATCCACCAATGGGTCTCACCCATTATCCACCCTGCTCTCCCCCTCATTCATAATGATATGCTTCTTGTTCTTTGATGCTCGGGACCTGCTCCCTTCAGCCCATCTTGATCACACAGGCTGGTGTGCTACTCCCATGTGTACTTTGCTGTTTGTGCGCTGAATGGTGACTAATTTACTTCAAGTCTTTGAGACTCCAGACATTCAATCATTTGGTAGCTGGGCACCATCATTTCTTCTACTCTGTTTGCCTCTGTATCCATTTGTCTTCAGTGATATCAGGAGTCATGTGATCCATTGATTTTGATTTTTGTTCTTTGATGCCTGATACCTGATTGTTTCAGCACCTCATGATCGCACAGGCAAGTGAGCTTCTTTTATGGTGGGTTTTGTTGCTCCTGAACTAGATGGCTGCTTGTTTTTGCTCAAGACTTTAAGACCCCAGATGCTATATCTTTTGATAGCTGGGCACCATCAGCTTTCTTCACCACTCTTGCTCATGCTCCCACATGTCCTCAGTGGGTGCCTTGGGGATGTGTGCACCCAGTGATATGTATGTTGTTTTGTTTTTCCCCATTTGATGACTATTGCCTCTACAGTTCACCACCTTGTGGCCACGTAGGCTGTTGTACTTCTTCTGTGTGAGTGTGGTCTTTTGTCGGGTAAATGGTCTATTGTTTATCTTCAGGCTTTTAAGACCCCACACAATATATCCTTTGATAGCTGTACACCATCAGCTTTCTTCATTTTCTTTTCTTTTTTTTGGGGGGGGGGGGGGGGGGCATCACTGCTCTCCGGTGGTGGGAGTAGGAGGTCCAGCCCCACTCCTGGAATTGAACCTCCGTCCCAGTGGGCTGCAGTCCCGCGCACAACCATTTTGCCACCGGGGCTCAGCCCCTCAGCACATTTTCTTATGCACCCATTTTAGTTCAGTGATTGTGTTGGGCCAGTGAACCTTATGGAATGCCAGATCCATAGAACAAGGTGTTCATGCATTGCCAGAGCACCTGGGTGAGGGCCCAAGGTCCACTTGTGTGTTAATCTGAGTAGGTTAGAGGAACAAATTTCATAGACATGCATATAAATATAAGGAAAAGGTTTATATACAAGAGAAACAGGACATTGAGTCCAGTCCAGTTCAAAGTCATAAGTCTGATATTAACCCATATGCCTGAAATCAGTTTGTGATGGACAGGTTTGTTATGCCAACATGGCCACAGAAGATTGGTGGGTCTGTTGTGACAGCACAACCAATGAATACATGGGATGAATTGAAGGGCAGATAAAGGAAGGGCTCGGCGAGTCCCGCCCTCTCTCTTGCTTTTGGATCTTCGGATTAGACAGCTGCCTTGTTTGTCCTGTGCGTCGACCTCCAAGCAACACTACCCATGGGACACCTAATCGTGGACTGTGGAGCTGTGAGTTGAGGTTTCTTCAAGCCCTACTTCGCCACGCTCCTGGGATATACACATCTTGAGCTGGGGACTGTTGGACTCTGTCATCTGGCTGACTGTTGGTGACCTGCTCTGCTGTTTGCTGCCTGTGACCAGATAGCCTGGATTGCTCTACAGAGGACTACTCAGTGGCCCTCCAGACTTGAAGGACTGCCAGTCATCTAGCTGTCTCATGCAAGTGAGTTGCACTGAGCAATTTGTACTGCTTTATAGATTATTTGACTATTTCTTTCTTATCTTCTTATATTCTTTAAGTTTTTCCTTTTTATGGAAACCCTTATCTCCCCATCTATCTTGATTGATAGCTTTGCAGGGTACAGAATTCTAGGGGAGGCGTTGTTTTCCTTCAACTTCTGGAAGATATTGGTCCACTCTCTTCTCTTCATGGTTTCTGTTGATCGGTCTGCACGTATTCTTATCTGAGAGCCCCTGTATGTGACCATCCTCCTTTCTCTTGCTGCTCTCAGGATTTTCTCTTTTTCCTCGAAGTTGAATAGTTTAACTATTATATGCCTTGGTGAGTTCTTCCTGGGGTCTAGTCTACTCGGTGTCCTCTCTGCTTCCTATATGATAGACTGGTTCTCTTCATTAGGTTAGGGAAATTTTCTTTCAGAAATTCCCTTTAAATTAACTGTTAAATTAACTGCTGATTTCTTCACCGTGTCTTGTTCTGGTAGGCCAATGATTCGGGTGTTGTTCCTTTTCATAGCCTCGCTCATTGTTCTCAGGTTTTCCACTGTCTCTTTTATTATCTTGTTTGATTGTCTTTCATGTTTGCCGAGGTCAACCTCATTGTCTTTAAGATCACTGATACGAGTCTCAGCCTCATCCAATCTGTTCGTGAGATCAGCAACCCTGCATGCAGCTTCTGCTATTTCCCCAGTTAATGCTGGTATTTCCCTCTGATGCTTGATCTTCATTCCCTCTATTGTGGACTTCATCCCCTCTATCGTTTCATCCTTTGTTTGTGTAACTTCCTTCACAAAAATAAGAGTATTTTTCCAGTCAGTTTTCTAAGAATTTCTTTTTGTGGTGGATCCACATCAGATTCTTCTATGAGTGTAATGAGTTCTATTGTTGTGGTTTGTCTTTCTTGTTTACTTATTAGTAGTGATGTGCTATTCTGTTGTTTATGTGATGCTTTCGAAGAGGTTGGTGCCATGTTCCTCGGTTATCAAAGGCCCTTGTGTTCTTTCAGAGTGATTGGTGTTGTTGTTTTCACAGAGTGCCTGTGTTTTACTCTGGAGATTGGTCCAGTTGCTGTGTAGGCAGGAACTGTGTTGACTTAAAAGTCAGCTGTACCCTTGTTTCCATGCAGGTTCCCATGTACACAGATTCCCAAGCACACAGACTCCCAGACACGCACAATCCAGGGGCAGACTTCCACTCTGTACAGTGCAGCAGGCTCCCAACTCTGGTGCTGAGGTTGCCAAAGTTCAGTTAAGATCCTGAGCCAACCAGCTGTCCTATTATTCCCACACAGATTCTGTGCACACAGGCTTCTGGGGAAAGACTCTGAGGCCTCCAGACTCCCAGACACACAGACAACCCAGGCTCCCAGTTAACAAAGCTGCAGAAGTTAAACTCAGGCCCTCGATCAAACCAGCTGTACCCTTGTTCCCCTACAGACTCCTGTGCACACAGGCTCCTAGGGACAGATTCTGGGGACCACAGGCTCCTGGGGACACAGATTTGGGGGTGCACAAATTTCCACTCTGAGGAGTGCAGCAGCCTCCCCGCTCAGGCTCAGAGGCCGCAGAAGTTCAACTAAGGTCCTTGGCCAACCAGCTGACCTCTTCTTTCCACAGAGAGTCTGTGAGCACAGGCTCCTGGTGACAAACTTTGGGGCACACAGGCTCCCAGAAACACACACTCCCCAACACACAGGCTTCAAGACACACAAATGACACAGACTCCCAAATGCTGAGGCTGCAGAAGTTAAACTAATGCTCTCGACCAAACCAGCCATACCCTTCCCCACACCCTCACCCCCCAACACACACACACAAACTCCTGTACACACAGGCTCTTGGGGACAGACTCTGGGTCACAGAAGTTCCTGGGGACAGACTCAGGGGCACACAGGCTCCCGAGGACCCAGACTCAGGGGGACAGAGATTCCCAGGCACCCAATAGGCTCCCAGCTTGCGATGGGAAATAAGCAATGGCTCAGGCACCCAGATTCCCTTTGCTTGCCCTGTTCCAATGCTAGGAAACGTGGCGCAGCACAGAAGCCCTGCTAGAGAAAGCAGGTGGCGGCCCATGAGGTAGTACAAGATTGGTGCAGCCCGGCTCCTATGCTAGGAAAGGTGGATGGAGTCCTGCGGGGTAGTGAGCCACTACAGCTGCCCAGCTCGCAAGCTAGGGAAGACAGACGTAGACCCCCCAGGGCAGTCAGTGACTCAAGGGGCCTGGCTCCTGAGCCAGGGAAGGCACAGGTAAATCCCTAGACAATGAGCAACTCAAGCGGCCCGGCTCCCACACGTTGAAAAGCTCCCGCCTGGCCCTCCTTCGCAGGCGCATCTGTGCGGAGGATTAATTGAGCCTCCCTGGGCTCAGAACAGGGGAATTGGTGCGAGGGGAGTGCTAGGCCGCTCCCTGGGGTCAGGTCCCTGTAATGGCAGGGTTGAGTCCCCACTGACTCCACAAGCGTGGCTGCATGGGGGCAGGAGGCAGTCCAGGCACTGGCCTTGGGTGCACTGGACACAGGCAATAGAAACCACTGGCAATTCGTCCCTGGGAGTCTGGAGAGAAGGAGCTGAGCCTGTAGGCACAGTCGCCTTTATCCCCCTGCACGTAGGTGATCTGTGGGAGCCACACAGCTCCTTCAGGTGGGTGCTGAGTGTGGACTGCCTCCCTAGCTGTGTGGTGTTCTAGTCTAGCTTTGGGGGTGGGGGGACTCCACACAAAGGCCGTCCTGTTCACAGGGCCTTGGTTAGGCAGTGGATTGGGGTCGATCCTGGCTGGCAGGAAGGCACACAATTGTTGGCGTGCTGCCAGGAAATATCCGATATATGGACCTAGATCTCTGGGGCTTGAAAGAAAGCAGATGTGGGGCAGGGTCCCCTCCTGGCCAGGGAGAGTCTCTTGTAGGAACCTTTCCACTCACCAAAGCACTTCCACATGACCTCCTGGACACCAGACTTACCAGAGCTCCCCGTTTGGGCTGCTTACTTCGGTGTCATCTTGGACCTCATCCACCTGCCATGTTCTTATTAATAATGGCTGTTTCAACTGTTTCTTCTCACTTCAAGTTTGCTCCGTTAGCAAATGAAGGCTATGAAAGACTTGATAACATGCATGTCAATAAGATTGACTTTACTTTAAGGAGATGCTCGTTGTCATATTTTGAGTGCTTTCTAACCAGAAGAATTCACCTTCTAACACTAGACCAGAAATAATTGTTCGTATATTCAGAAGCTAATCCTTTTGAAATAGACTGCCTACTCTTCCTCTTGTTCTGTTTAGAGTATAGAAGCTCAAATATCAGAGCTTGGCTTCTAGTCCCACAGCAACTTGCTAGTCCTCCCCTAGTGACACACTGACAGGTAAATGGGGTTATTTTAGAATAGTAATAGGTCATTATAGACTGCAGACTTATGACCACAAATCAGTAAAAATGAACAAAGTCCAAAAGTAGGACATATATCCCACTATCCGATGATATTTGGATATGTATTTGTAGTATAAATGACCCCTGATGACCTAGGGGTTTCAAGCTGTCCTGATAACCAGAAAGGTCAACAGTTCTAAAACACCAGCTACTTTGGGGAGAAAGAGGCCTTCTACTCCTTAAAGATTTACAATCTGAAAAACCCAGAGACAATTCTATCCTGCCCTATAGGGTCTCTGTGAGTTGGAATAACTCCATGGCAATGGGTTTGGTTTTGGTTTGTACCTATGTATAAATATATTCATAAAGATATTCCCAAGGAGAAATGTGCAGCTTTCTACTCCCATAAAGATTTATGACCTCTAAAAACCTACAGAGGCAGTTCCACTCTGTCCTGGATTGTTACTCAGAGTGGGAATGACTTGATGGCACGGAGGAGTTGTTGATTGAACAGAAATCCTCTGTTCAGCTTATGTCTAAGCCTAGGTGTAGACTCAATCCCCACTGCTATTCAGGAGAAAGTTACTTTGTACATAAGCAGATATGAAATCTTCTCAAGTGTCGTTTTGCCACATAAAATTATATAGCTGAAAATATTGTTTATCTTATTGCAATTTAGCTTTAATAAGCATTTTAAACTAGATGTATATCTAGATCATATATGCATCATAAATACACAGAAAATAATCTGATCCAAAATACACGACAAGGTATCCTTTTTTGGGTAATCCCTTGCTGTTACGTAAGTCTTAATTTATAACAATCAGACAGAAAAGGCAGAACTTCTCCATACATTTTCCAAGACATAATATTTATCCGAGAAAAGTGTTTCCTGGAGTAGTTGCTAGGTTCAAGCCTGGCTGGAAACTGAGGCTAACCTACCACACCTGGGACCTTGCTCCTCTCTGAGTCAGACATTGCAGTGGGGTGCATGAGGATATCAGCTGATGGAGGCTATGTCCGGATTAGGCTGGGCATAATACAAAACGAAAGTACAAAAGTTTAAATTTGGAGGTCTTTTTTCCTCTTTCATATAAAACTTAATATATTGGCCATCCAATATGGGGGAGCATGATAATTCTCTTTCACTAAAGATCCAGGCACACAGTTGAATGCTCCAGCATGGCTAAATATGGTCTTAGACTCTTGGCTGTTGGAGTGCCCATCGAGGTTCTGGCTGCCAGCAGAAGAATGGAGTGAGTATCAATGCCGTTGCCTTTTAAAGAAATTTCCCCAAAATTGCACTGTCACTTTTCAAATTAAATTATTGCATGGCCTTCTATTTGCATATCTTAATAACAAGGTCATTCCTAATTGGAAAAGACCCCAAGTGGTATTTTCATTTTAGGCAGCCATTTTCTCAGTCAAAGTGCTGAACTTTTTTTTCTTTCTTTTTTTTTTTTTTTTATTTAGCAAAGATGAAGTGGGAAGTGGCTACTGGCATGAAGTATTGAAGAAAATGCTTTTATTCTCCAAAATGGACCTGTTCACTTGTTTAACTATTTTATTATTATTATATAAAATGACACAGAGACTCAAACTTTCACCAGAAGTGCAGAATTTATTTAAAACTACAAATTTGACATCATGTAGCTACAGCTGTATGAACCAATTACTTTTTTGTTATATATAATATTTGTTGATTGACTATTGAGTCATGATATTATCTCTACAAGCTTGCACTCTTTTTATGTGTTAAGGTAAAATACACTAAATTTCTTCCAAAATGTTCATTGGCAGTTGTGTTCATAAGTTAGATATTTCCTTCTAGGTAATTTTACTGTCATATAAGGGACATTTGAACACTTAAATTCACTGTTTTCATTTGCAGCATAGCTATGAGGGGATGGCATTCTATGGCAGTGAGGGTTATTTTTTGGGGGGGGGCTGTGGTTTTTTTATGGAAAATAAAAATTCATTAGAATTAAAAAGGTTTTATTTTCCTTCCATAAAAATTGAGGGTACTAAAACTTGCTGAGGACGAGATCTCAGCCTTCAGAACAGATTACAACTCAATGTAACAAAGACCCAAATCCTTGCATCTGAAACAATAGGCAACATTGTGATAAAGATGGAAGTTGTCAAGGATTTTGTCTTGCTTGGAGCTACACTCAAAGCTGATGGGAGCAGCAGTCAAGACATCAAACAAAACATTGCATCTGGGTAAATCTATTGCATAAGAGCTCTTTTAGTATTGAATAGCTATGGTTTTGCATTAAGAATTGGATATGACCCAAGTCCTGGTATTTCCAATCACCTACCATACATATGAGAAGTGAACATTGAATAAAGACCCTAGTATACACCTTTCCATTGACGGTATACCTAGGCAAGCTTCTGAGTATGTGTATATCAGACAGCCCCTTCAAGCTGGCTGTGGTATTTATACAATCTGGTGTCAATTTAAGAGAATTATGAGTGAAGAGGTGCAGTCTAACCTGTCAATGATTGTGTAGACAATAAGGCCTCTGTGTGGGCCCGGCCTTCCCATGAAGAGTCTGGGAATTCCTGTTGTTCCTCCTTGGAGGTGGGAGACATACTCTCTCAGCTCACTAGTGAAGAGACACTCTATTGACCAAACACAGTATACTACCTGATAGTCCCTGTTCCTGGGAACTGGAGGAGCCACATGGAGATCCCTGCCAGTGCTGAGCTGCTACTACCACCACTGTATCCACAAGAATTTGCACCCACTGGCCGGTGATCTCCCTACATTTGATATCATTGAATGTTTTTCATGAGTCTGAAGAGGACTTTATAGATTGGAATCTGACATGTGGGCTAATATTGGACTTATGGACTTGATCTGGACTGAGTTGAGATGTTTTCTCAAACATTCAATTACTTTTGTATATAAAGCTTTTTCATTTACACATATGAATATCTATGAATTTGTTTCTCTAGTCTACCCAGACTAACACACTTTCCAGGGAAGTTTCATTAAAGACAGTGTGCCTTTTACATTGCTGGGCATCAAAAGAGCATTTTAATGTGTGTTGGGTAGCCTTTGGGTTGCTAATCTAAGGGTCTGTGGTTCCAAGGCAGTGGTTCTCAACCTGTGAGTCAAGACCCTTTCACAGGGGTCACCTAAGATCATCAGAAAACATAACTGTAACAAATACACTGTATTAAAGGGTCACGGCGTTAGGGAGGTTGAGAATCACTGTTCTAAGGCATCAAACTCTATGAGGCAAAAAGTTTTAAAAAGCTCCAGAAACCTCAAGATGGGGTTCTCTATGAGTTGGAATCAACCGCTGGATTTGCTTTTAAAGAGAAAAATGGACTCAATGACCGTGGGTGGTGGTGGTGGTGGTGGTGGTTTTGGTTCTGTCAATGTTCAAGATTCAGTATGCCCTGAATTTATGTGAAGACTGTTTTAGGATACAAAAGTGACACCAATCTCAAGATATAATCTAAGGAGATCATATCTTAAGCCTTAATAGAGGAAAGGGAACACAAAGACACAGAGACATCATGTGGATGGGTGACCCCATTAGCAAGAAGTCATGATAGCATCCAAAGAGTCACAGCCAGGGACATAGTTAATTAAGACCTAGAACAAAGGAAACCATCACAACCTCAATTTTGATGGCAGGTCAACGCATCATGATTACAGATGGAACTACAGAAGCCGTGTGCTTGTGGCTATGATTTGGGTACGTACACTGTTAGATGGAAGAGTTTACCAGACTGAGCTAGGGCATTCTGACCAAGGCACAGACGGGAGTGAGGAATTCTGTGAGTGCCTGTGGGAACCTAAAGCTTCTTCTTTCATGCAGTCATGGCATGACTAATCAGGGCGCATGATGCATGACTCTGAGCCCCTCATGTCCCCAGTATGGTGGTCTCCATCAAGGACAGAGCAGGCAAGTTGCTAGGAGAAAGCTGCTCCCTGAGCTGACTAGAGCACTGTGAAGGTAATCCACTTTCTAATGCATTCTGCCTGAGGGCAAGATTATTGGTATCCTTGATGAATGATCAGTAGGAACGCAATGGAGGTGGAATCTACACAGGGGCTCTCAAATGGGTTTTGGGTTTCCACTGCCATTTCTGTTAGGTGCCATTGAGTTGATTCCAACTTATGCCAACCTTATGCATGACACAACTGCCATCTCTAGCTTTCTGTAAAAGTCAGAATTTAACCTCTAGTAAAAGATTCAAGCTAGATTTATAGAATATTTGAGTTCTGATTCACTGAGCAATGTGTTGCTCTGCTATGTATGAGGTTACCATGGATCAGAGCCAACTTAACGGTTCCTCGCAGCAATACATAATATCTCATTACCTGGAAGGTCTCCGGTAATTAGTCAAGACAGTATTCAGTAACCTTGCGACGACTGGCTGATTACTCATCTCATTTAATTCTTACCAGTGAGGTGGCATGAGCCTAGTTTTTCTCATGTGGGAACTGAGACTCAAAATGAACAATAGACCCCAGGTTCAAACCAGGGTGCAGTACTTAGTAAGTGGCAGGGCAAGCTCTTATTAATTTGATTGCTACTGTGTTCAATTTCAACTCTCCGTGCATTGCTTACATGTGTACCTGCCAGCATGTACATGAACTCAGAATTACCTTTTCTCAGACTAAAAGATTTATATATATATATATCCATGTGGGCTGAGCCCCGGTGGCGGCATAGTGGTTGAGTGCGGATCTGTGGCCCATGGACTTGGTGGTTCAAATCCAGCAGTGGTTCTCCAGGAGCAAAGGTTAGGTAGCTCCCATGACCACCAGAGGGCAGTGATGCCCCCCTCTCCCCCAAAAAAAGAAACCCATGCAAAAAGTTCTTTGTGCTCTCTTTGAAAATATCAGGGAGAAACTGTGATTTTCTTTGAGTCAGTATGAATTTAGATAACTACAGAAGTCTTGGGGCATTTTGAAATTGTCAGATGAAATAAATTTTAGTGGCAGAACCAAATAACCCTTATCCTAGGTTTACCTGGAGGAGCTGTTAGGTGTCTTGAGATATGTACCTTGGTCTTTGGCTTCTCACAAGAAACAATTCACGCTAAAGCCTGGTTTGTGATCCCAGCGAGTTTTACGAAAGTTAGAAGTTTCAGGCTTACCCAGGCACCCACAGAGTTCCTCACTCCCATCTGCCTGCCGGGAAGCTGCTTGGAAAGTCATGCAGTTGGCTCAGGGTATGCTACATTGTATAGCGGCCGCTAGGAAAGAGTGCAGCCGAGCAAAACCTTTGGTCTTTTCAGTTCTTTAGCCAGGAGGCGTGGTTGATGACCCTCGTCGACCCCACTGGCTGGATTGAATTTACCTGGTCCAGGTGGGCCAATCCAGGTGCAACCCTCCTGCCTGGAAGTTCGAACCTCTGAGCATGAGCAATGGACACCCCAGTCCCTATTCTAGCAACTTAACACAGCCATTTTAAAATAAAAAAGCAAAGGTGCAACTACACTTAACATCATTCATATTACATTTGAATGATCATTTCATCAATGGATAAGGCGTTGTGTCAGAGAGGGTTCTCTAGAGAAATAAAACCAGGACGCTAGTAATTCTCTTTATATATTTATATAGAAAGAAGAGTATATAAGATAAGAAAGAAACAGTTAAGCAATTTATAAAGCAGTACAAATTGCTCAGTGCAACGCACTTTCGTGGGACAGCTAGAAGACTGGCAGTCCTTCAAGTCTGGAGGGCCACTGAGTAGTCCTCTGTAGAGCAATTGAGGCTGTCTGGTCACAGGCAGCAAACAGCAGAGCAGATCACCAACAGTCAGCCAGATGACAGAGTCCAACAGTCCCCAGCTCAGGAGATGTATATCCCAGGACTGTGGCGAAGTAGGACTTGAAGGAACCTCAACTCACAGCTCCACAGTCCACGATTAGGTGTCCCACGGGTAGTGTTGCTTGGAGGTCGAGGCACAGGACAAACAAAGCAGCTGTTTGGTCCGAAGATCTGAAAGCAAGAGAGAGAGGGCGGGACTCACTGAGCCCTTTCTATCTCTGTCCTTCAATTCATCCCGTGTTCATTGGCCTTGCTGTCACAACAGACCCACCAATCTTCTGTGGCCATGTTGGCATAACAAACCTGCCTATCACAGGCATCATGACACAACCCGATCCTTAAGTGATAATATATCTTCTTCTGACACTTGATCAAATTAGAAAACATATTTTTTGTATCATCTAGAAAGCCCTGGTTCTCGACCTTCCTAATGCCACAATCCTTTAATACTATTCCTTGGATTATGATGACCTCCAACCATAAAATTATTTTCATTGGTACTTCATAATTGTAATGTTGCTACTGTTATGAATCGTCATATAAATATCTGATAGGCAGGATGCATTTTCATTGTTACAAATTGAACATAATTAAAGCATAGTGATTAATGACAAAACGATGTGCAATTATATATTTTGAAATGTTTATGTGTTTTCCGATAGGTTTAGACGACCCCTGTGAAAGGATTGATTGTCCCCCAAAGAGTTCTCAGCACACAGGTTGAGAACTTCTGCTCAGGTAAGCCCGAAGACATTAGGACTTTTATGACACCTTTGCTGGCTCTCTGGCACATAGAAGAGAGGATGCTTCTCTAATCCACTGTCTCCTGGTTAAAGTGTTCCATCATTCTCTCCACCAACCTGGCTCAGGAACCTGAGACAAGGAAAGGGATTTGGCCCACCATCTTTTTACTGGTCTCTTAGGCTACAGCTGGGGCGCTCCTGTTAACATTCTGCATAAATAATAGAACAGCTGTGGGACCAATTCATTTTAGCAGTGTAAATGTGCACTGTTACCGGAAGAAAGACAGTCGCAATCTCTGAAGCCCACGGGGACAGTTCTGCCTTGTCCTTCAGGGTCACTGTGAGTCGCAATGACTGAGTGTGATTTGGGAGAACAGCTGGTTGTTCTTGTTCCTTAACTCCCTGAAAAGTATTATTTTAATATCATGATTAAAAACAAAAAAACTACCCCACTAGAAGATTTGACTTTGCTTCTTTGTTTAAGTTGAAATGTGATTACCGTGCAGGCCGAGTTCTGCTACAGTCACACATGATACAGTGATTTATTTTCCAAAGCTTAGTGTAGTAGGATATCAAAGTAGTTTATACTCATCCAAACAAATATTCTTCTGGAGACTTCCAGGCTAGGAGGGCTGAAATGTTTTCATTAGGAGGAGGGGATTCATTCATCCATAAATCTGTTTCTAGGTAGTGGGGGTGGGGTGGAGGGAATCTGATCATTTGCATAAGAAAATAACCACTAAAGAAATGTAAATGACTAAAGCAGGGTTTCATTATCATAAACCTCTCAGACTACCTGAAGGGCTAGGAATGCAGGCGGATCTGGTTTCAAGTGCCTCCTTACCTTTAAAAGACAATTATCTCCGGCATTTCTGGAGAGAGCAGTAATACTGCCATGTTTCCTGGCAACAGTCCCCACATATTAACTAGCTGGATCCTCAAAATAAAGATCATTTGAACGATTCCTCTTGACTATTTGTATATTAAATCTCTGCAAAATCCTCCTGCATTTCATCTTGTGAGTGGGAATTAGGTTGCATTGAGAACATTTCCTGAATTACGGCTGGGAAACTAATGATGATGGCAGGGCTAGAGTAATCAGAAAGCCCTCTCTGTAGCACGGTGCATTTTGCAAATCACCAACACACAGCTTTCAATTTGCTCACATCATGCAAAAGGAAACTCATGTGGATTTAAAAGGGAGGATGTCGGATCCAGGAAGGCAGCGCTGACTGATGCAGAACATTAGCCCTGAACATGGAAAAACGAGAAGACCTTCCCTTTCAGCCATGTGTGTACAGGCCCTAGGTGTTTAACAAACACAGAATTTGCAAAGGGTAAGATCATGCAGCTGATTAGCATGCTAGGGTTTCATCCTTGGGCTCTGCCATTAGACCAGCTTGGGTTTCAAGGGATGGTGGTGGTGGTGGTGGTCTGGGGGTGATGGGGTATCTGTGCTTCAGTCAACCTGCTTCAAATGAGTTGTTCGTTTAGCTTAGGTCCTGGAAATCTTCAACGCAATTTGTGTGTGTGTGTGTGTGTGTGTGTGTGTGTGTGAGCGCGTGCGCATGTGCATGCATACACACAAGACTGTGGAATACTGTACATATATTATTTTATTTGCATTCTGTCCTTCAATTTTCCAAGAATTTTGTGTCCCTCCTTCCCACCACCTTGCTTGTTATCTTCACTGCCAGAGTTTCCTAGAGAGCAGTTGCTGATGTGATGACCGCTCTCAGTCTCCCATCTCACATACTATCCTTTCTCTGATCCTCGCTTAAATCAAGAAAACAACAAGAAACATTTTCATTCTGATGAAAACAGAGAAAACATGTTTCCTTGCCATCGTTGATTTAAAAACAAATAAAAAAACAAAATCCAAGCGTTCTCAAAGTCAGGTGTCCCCAACTCAGAAACAACCTACTTCTGTTTCCTAGCGAGTGACAGAGTCCTGCTGGAGCCGTGGTTCAGAGCAGAGCTGCTGTCCTCATCATTGGCAGTTTAAAGCCATTAGCAGCTCTGAGGGAGAAAGATAGGACTTCCCACATCCCACAAGGGGTTGGTTTCACAAACCCACAGGGGGTGTGGCTACCATGGCAGCAAGTGGGTAAGGGGTGGCAAAGTGTCTACACCTTGGGATGCTAACCAGAAAGCCAGCAGTTCAAACTCATCAGGGAGAAGACCCTAGAGAGCTACAATTGTGAAAACACACAGGGCAGTCCTGCCCTGTTCGACAGGGACACGGTTGAGTCAGAATGGACTCAATTAGCTTGGGCTCAGGCCTATTAGGAGAAGGAGCCCTAGTGGCAGAGTCTGTTAAACATTGAGCTTCTGGCCACGTGGTTGGTGCATCAAACGCTCCAGCAGCTCCACAGGAGAAAGACGACGTGACCAGCACCTGTGATGATTTCTAGCCCAGAGACTTCTCCATAGGTTTGTTATGATTCGAAATCAACTCTGTCACAGTGTTTATTTGGCCTGGGGTGGGGGGTGGGAGTGCTGGGAGTGGGGCACGGTGGGCTCTGAGAGAAATTCTCATTTAATTGCTTGTGGAATTTCATCAATATTAGTTTTGTTTGTTTGTTTGTTTTACACTGTGTGAAGTGACCATTGTGGGAAAGTTTTGCATAGCTACCTTGGGGACATTTAAATCAAGAAATATTTTAGTGTTGTTGTTGTAATGATAATACCTCTTGTTATCAAACTCATTTAAAAGTTTTTATTCCTCAAATTTCCCTAAAATAAGATGCTTATTTATTTTTATTTTTTGATGCAGTATTTATATAATAAAAACATTGAAAAGTATTCAATTGTAATAATAACAACCAGTATTTATTTGACTCAAAATAGGAGAAGCCGTCATAGATGACAACATTTTTGAGCCTTTATGGTAGACATCACATTGAACTTTTTACATATAATGTGGCTCTACAGTTATGAATTGATTCCATAATGCAGGTTTGAGTGCTGTTTTGTAAACAAAATCTGAGGCTTAAAGAGATCTGCTAATTTTCTCTAAGTCTCACAGGAAGCGTGTGGTACAGCTGGCTAGCCAATTTGATGCCAGTCAATTGTTTGAGCTATGTTGTCTAATAGTTACAAAATAGAAGACCCAGTTTGAATTTTCCTAAAATCCATATTTCTGGGATCAATAGCATCGAAGTAGCCCTTTATATGTCCCACAGAACCTTGGTCTTTAAAGAAACTGGTTACTAAAAGTTACCTTTGAGTTAAACAAAACAGAAGTAAACTTGTAAACTTGTGTTTTCTTGGATAGTGTGCTCTTTGAAGGATTCAGTCAATTTAAAGAACGAAGACTCTAAAGGTGAGTCTAGACCTATCACCTAGGATAATTAGTAACTGTTATATGTGTTTAAGACTGTTGGATGAAATCGGTTCTGACCACACGGTTTTTCCCAAAGTTCAGTCCCTACACCCCCTACACCCCCTACATCCCTTCCCTACACCCCCACCCTTGAGCAATGTGGAGAAGTTGGAATATGAACCTTTAGAAGTTCTCTCCTTTTTGGAAAAATTTGATTCTTTAGTTGAAATGTCACTTGGGTTGCAAAATACATATTAAATTAGCTTTAAACATTTTCAATTATTGACTTGATATGACTTTTGTTTTAACAAATAAATGGTAACAGAAAGAAAAAAAATGCATAAGTGGCAAGATTGTTCAGCTATTTATGACTCCTACACATTGGAGCTAGGTCAAAACTGTGTTTGGCTGTGGGTTAGAAACTGATCGATGGTGAAGTGAACCTTTCAAATTGATTTCATTGATTAAGCTGCTTCATAATCCTTTAGAAATTAAAATTATATTGCAGAAAACTCTTATTAATGAAAATATTTTTTGGCTCGGTATAATTAGAGTGTCCCTGCCTATTTACAATGGAACAAAACACTGCCCAGTGAGTCCTGTGCTATCCTCACTGTTCATTCTATGTTTAAGTCTATTGTTCCAGCTACTGGGTCAAACCATTTTGTTGAAAAGACTCCTTGTTGCCAGGTAGACTGTCCTTCCCAGGCATTGATCCCTGCTGATAACCCTACTGTCATAGTAGTTATGTGTTGGCCTGCAATCTGCAAAATGAGCAGTTCCAAACCACCAACTGCCTCACTGAATACAGAGCTGACTTTGTACTCCAGTAAAGTGTTACCGCTTTAGAACCCACAGGGAAACCCCTGCTCTATGAGCTCACTGTGAGACATCCTTGTCTCTACGGCAGTGAATTTTTTGTTCTGTTTTGGATTGCATTGTCAACTAGACTTACTTTCTCTTTGTTGTTAGCCTAACACCCTGTTTGACCTCATTCCTCAACAGAAGCTGTGTGAAGTTATTATAACATTCTTTATTGCTCAAAGACAGATAGGGATGTGGTGTTCAGCCATCTGGATAACTTGGCCTTCAGAGCCATCTGGATAACTCTCTGCAACTTCATTATGACCTTGAAGGAAAGTACTTGTGCATCATAAATATTATTCCTATTGTTTTATCTGACTCTTATAGTGGACAGATACATTCTGTGTTTAACTTGTGACTTGAGTGATGAAAAGTACCCGGAAAAGTAAATGACTGCCCCAAATACAGTTTACATTCCACTGTAGATAAGCTTAAACTCTATGTATTCCAGTCCCAAGGATTGCTGTCTATCTCTCCACTGGGACCTTCCAATAAAAGGAAAATCCAAAGCCACTGCCATTCAGCCAATGTAGACTCAGAGTGACGCCTGGGGTTGCGTGGAAAGCCCAGTCTTTCTGAGGTTAAGCTTCTGGTGTGTTAGAACTGCTGACCATAAGGATGACAGGCCCACTGGTCACCAGGCTCCCAGCTAGTAATAAAAATCCCCTTTTCTCTCTAACTTAGAGATAGTGAATTGACTCTGCTGTTCCAGAGCACCCCCTTAGTG
The DNA here is from genome assembly GCA_004026705.1 of Nesogale talazaci. Taxonomy (NCBI): domain Eukaryota; kingdom Metazoa; phylum Chordata; class Mammalia; order Afrosoricida; family Tenrecidae; genus Nesogale; species Nesogale talazaci. Next base: position 63,203 of record PVJH01001579.1, on the reverse strand, counting down.
ATAACAAAATGCCCAAGGTACAGGTGAAGAAGGTTCACCTGACTTCTAAGCAACATTTGGGCGATTCTTCCTCCAGGATCGATTTGTTTGTTCTTCTGGCAGTTCAGGATTGTTTCAATATCCTTCTCTAACACTGTAATTTAACTGCATCACTTCTTCTCTGGTCTTCCTTACTCATTGTCCAACACACCTATGAGATTATTGAAAACATCAAGGCTTGTGTCAAATGCATGTTAGTCCTTAATATTTGCTCTTTCATTTAAAAACTTGATTTCAGCCCTCTTGAATGAATATAGATAGCATATACATATCTACATATGTATCTAGATAGCAGATAGATACTTTAAAATTTCATGGAAAAACTCATTTTTTTCATTCCATTTTTCCATGAACTTTTTAAAGCCCCTTCCATAGTCTTTCAATTCTCTATTAAACTGAGTTTGACATTTCATTTGTACCCTTTTTAGTTAATGCGCTATCATCTTTTTTTGGTGGGGGGCATTATTGCCCTCTGGTGGTCGTGGGAGCTACCCAGGCTTGCTCCTGGAGAGTCGCCGCTGGATTTGAACTGCCAAGCCAATGGGCCGCCGTCCCACACTCAACCACTACGCCACCAGGGTTCAGCCCAATGTGATATCATCTTTACGTATTTATTTCTTACCTTGTATGCGAGAGAGAACTTTAAAAACTGACGGTAACCTTGTTCTTTTATTTCCTTTTAATTATTCTACTTGGGAGCAGTTAATGGGGAAATGAAACTTTTTTTTTTGGGGGGGGGGCATCACTGCCCTGGTGGGAGTAGGAAGCCCAACCTTGCTCCTGGAGAGCAGCTGCTGGATTTGAACTGCCAACCCTGTGGGCCGCAGTCCCACATTCAACCACTATGCCACCGGGGCTCAGCCCAGGAAATGAAACTTTTAATGTAACCTGTTTATAGTTGTGTGTGTGTAGTAGTTTTCTATTTTTCACATGGGGAAGTGTTGGTAACTCTGCATTGTGGTTCCTACTGGATTTAAGGTGAGCATTGGCAACCAAACCAAATCAAGCAAAAATTAAGTCTATAGCTGATGCATAAATTGGTCTTTTCCCCCTTCTAACAACCTGTCTTTGTAGATTAGAGATTAGAGGGCCTTAACTATAATGTCAGTGCTCATTTTGTTGGTTTATGTTTCATTATCATAAAAATGGAACAACTTTTGCCTTGGGTTTGTTCATCATATCAACTGAAACTTGAGAGTACTGTTAGATAATACAGCCTGGCTAATGGAACCAGAGGGAATATTGGTCCATGATGAGAAAAAGAGATAGAAATGCTTATCACCATACCCAGTTTATTCTTTGGCTTTCTGTTTCCAGGAATGTTGTATAAATAAATATAAAATGCAGATTCAGTTAATTAAGAAAATTACTTGTGAATTAGAAACAGAAGCATTTCCACAGGTCAAGAGAAAGTGTAGAGTTGAATTATGTCATGAAAGTTCTGAAAGCTGAGTTAATCTTTGAGAACTAGCAAAGGCTTTTAGAATGACATGGAATATAAACAATCTAAATTTCACATAGTTGGCAAGGTATAATGAACTATAAGGCTTAACAGCATCTACCTGGCATAGTTTGGAGGACAAGAAATAGTAACTTTCTCAGGTAGTATTGAAGGAGAAGACAGTCATGATTTTATGTTTATGGTAGGTCACCGATCCTTCTCAAAATGCCCAAGAAATAGGCAAATATCATTCAGGATTAATTATATTAGTTTTAAAATATAGCTATGTGAAAATAATACTAGAATTGTCCACCACCTGCTCCCATGGCAAGGTGTCCTGATGGAGCGAATCGTTGAGTGCTCACTGCTAACAGAAAGGTCAGCTGTTGGAAGCCACCAGCCCCTCTTTGAGAAGAAGATGTTGAAGTATGCTTTCATAAAGTCTGAGAGTAAAGGGTTTGATATAACATGACAAATGTACAGTGCAGCTACAGTAGAAATCACCAAGGGGAGTGAGTCAAGATTGGGACGAGAAAGGAAGTGAAGAAGAAACATATCTGAAAGTGTCAGAGACCGGGCAGAGCTTGTTCAAGGCATTGTACTGGAGAGGAATTACTGAAATCCAAATGAAGGCTGAAAATGATAGTGAGACAAGAGGAAATAAAAGGAAATAGAGAAAAAAACTAGGAGGCAAAGGGCATTTATAGAGGTCTAAATGCAGGCATGTACATATGTAAATATATTTATATATGATGATAGGAAATAAATCCATGTACTTATATTCATAGGTTTAATATTAAGGTAGCAGATGGACATTGGGCCTCTGTGATAGGTAGGCTTGTTGTGTCAACATGGTCAATAATAGGTAGGTTTGTTGTGACAACATGGCCAATGAACACACATAAGATCAACTGAAGGGCAGGGATATAAATGGCTAAGCGAGGGCTGAGCTCCGGTGGCATAGTGGTTGTGCGCGGGACTGCGGCCCACTGGGATGGAGGTTCAATTCCAGCAGTGGGGCTGGGCCTCCTACTCCCACCACCGGAGAGCAGTGATGCCCAAAAAACTTAAAAAAAAATAAATAAATAAATGGCTAAGCGAGTCCCACCCTTGCTCTTTTGTTCAGACCAGTGGCTGCCTTGTTTGTCCTGTGCCTCGATTTCCAAGCTACACTCCCATGGGACACCTAATCCATGGACTGTGTTGCTGTGAGTTGAGTTTCCTTCAAGCCCTGCTTTGCTACGCTCCTGGAATAGACATCTCTTGAGCTAGGGACTGTTGGACTCTGTCATCTGGCTGAATGTTGGTGACCTGCTTTACTGTTTGCTCCTTGTGCTGGATAGTCTGAATTGCTCTACAGAGGACTACTCAGTGACTCTCAAGACTCAAAGGACTGCCAGAGTACTAGCTGTCTCACGCAAGTGTGTTGCACTGATTCATTTGTATTGCTTTATAGATTAGCTTATGTTTGCTATCTTTCTATCTATATAAATATAGAGAATTATCAGTGTCCTATTTTGTTTCTCTAGAGAACCCTGTCTAACATAGCCTCCACTCAAGTACTCCCTCAAATGCAAGAACACTTTCTTCTATTAAATTGGCATTCCATGATGCTCACCTTCCTGTCAGGAAGGATCACTGAAGACAAAGTGGGTGAATAAGCAAATGTGGTGAAGAAAGCTGATGGTGCCCAGCTATCAAAAGATACAACATCTGGGGGCTGAGCCCCAGTGGTGTAGTGGTTGAGTGCAGGACTGCGGGCCACAGGCTTGACAGTTCAAATCCAGCGGTGGTTCTCCAGGAGCAAGACTGGAGAGCACCATAGGGTAGTGATGCCCCCCTACGAAAAAAAAAGATACAATATCCGGGGTCATAACGGCTTTTAGGTAAACAAATAGTCATTTAGCTCAGAAGCAACAAAGTCTACAAGGAAGAAGCACACCAGGCTGTGTGATTATGAGGTGTCAAAAGGATCAGGTAGTAGACAGCAAAGAACAAAAAAATCATATCATTGTAAATGAGGGAGAGTGTGGAGTGGAGACCCAAAACCCATCTGTAGGCAACTGGACATTCCCTTAAAAAAGGGTGGTGGGGAGGAGACCAGCCAGTCTGAATGCAGTGTAGCAATGAAGAAACATACAACTTTTCTCTAGTTTTTAAATGCTTCCTCTCTCCTCACACCCAATATCATGATTCCATTTCTACCTTATAAATCTGGCTAGATCAGAGGATGCACAATGGTGTAGATAGAAACTGGAAACACAGAGAATCCAGTACAGATGATACCTTCAGGACTAATGGTGGGAGTGGCCTTACTGGAAGGGTGGAAGGAAGGTAGTGGTAGAAAAGGGGAACCGATTACAAGGATCTATATATAATCACCTACCTGGGGAATGGTCAACAGAAAAGTGGGTGAGGGGAGACATCGATTAGTGTAATATATGGGAAAATAATAATTTAGAAATTATTAGGGGGGAAGAAGGGAGGGAGGGTGGGAGAGGGAGGGGAAACCATGAGGAGTGGATACCAAGGGCTCCAGTCGAAAGCAAATGTTTTGAGAATGATGAGGGCAACAAATGTACAAATGTGCTTGACATACAAAGGCTGTGTGTCTGGATTATGTAAGAGTGTATAAACACCCAATAAAATGATTTTTAAAAATACAGAAAACCTAATATGTATACTACAATATTACATCCTGGTTAAGATGATCATTCTAATTGCATGATGGAAAAGAGGGCATATTCACAAATGAAGGTTCAGTGCAGAAATGGAGCACAATGAGATGGATCCTCGTGCGATGGCATGGAACTCTGTGGTGTGGCGCAGGACGCTGAGTGGGTAATTTGAACGCATTGTTGGAGTCATGGGAGAATGAGGAAGCTTTCTCCTCTCGCAGAGATCAGATGTCTCAGAAACCCAGAGACATAGTCCCACTGAGTCCTGAAATGGTCGCTGTGAATTGGAATCAACTCGATGACAGAGAGTGAGTTGTTGGGGGTCTTTGTGATGGCCACAGAATAGGAACTCTTTTGGGCCAGTAGCTAAGTTGTTGGCTGCTCACTGAAATGTTGGCACTTGGATCACTCTCTTGCTCTTTGACAAGTAAAGGTTCCAGCCCGTGAAAACCACCGGGCAATTCTCCTTTGTCCAACAAGGTGGCGTGAGTTGGAATCAAGTCCACGGCAAAGGGGATATGGCCACAAGAGATGCAAAAATGATTATCTTTCAATGGATTAAAAAAATCTAAAGACTCAGAAAGGGGATATTAAAAAAATATGCGGTTACCATCACTTAAATTCGATTTAATGAGATTCTCAATATGTGAAAGCAAAGTAAAAATGGGGGGGGGGAAGAAAAAAGGGAAGAGAGGGGTGATGCAAAGGAGACATTGGAAGAATAAGGAGGGAGAGAGTGAAAAGAAGAAAGCTTAAATTAAGAACAAAAGTGAACGCATCAAACAGAGAGGCGGTGAGGACTCCTCAGAGCTAGCCCCAGCTTTGAAGCCTGGGGCAGCAGAGGCCCATTTGTGTGTGATCCGGAGGTGTCCAATTGTATTTCCCGTCACCACTGCCTGCAAAGCTGGTACCACACCAGGATGTGTCTGGCGAAGTAGCCTGGCTTTTGTTTCTTCCCCTGTAGCATCAATGCCATGCAACGCTTTTGCATCAGGCCGGGAAAGGGAGTTGGCATTCCCAGGGTAACCTTTGTTTTAGTAAATTAAATTGTCTGAGCAGATGTGGGGAGAAACGCGCCTTGCCCACATGCTGTTAGCAGGCAAAGTTATCGATGGCAAGAGGGAAATAAGGAGGTGCTACAAAGGCAGGGATGTGAGCCGGGGTTCATTTTATTGAAGAAATTTCAGGGAAGCTCCCCTTCTCTGTGTAATTGGTAAAGTTTCTCAACACAGTCAGAAGAAAGAAGTTAGACAAACGTAAGTAAGTCAAAGAGGACGTGCTTATTGCATTTTTAATTTAGAGGCAGCAGCTAGTGGTGAACATGCCCTGAAGATTATATCATGTTAGAAATGTTCCAATAATTGACTTGAAGTAGACAGATCCATTTAGATTGAAGCAATATTATTTTAGCACCCTTCAGACATTTGAAAAGAACTGCAAATTATTTACATAACTCTATATAATTTAATATTCATAGTTCCTACATATACAACTCTCATTTTTACTAATTAGGAGTCTGTCATGGCAGGTCTAATCTTCAACTTTGTGTGTGTGTTTAAGGCAGTAGACAAAACGTTCATTTCCATAACCTTTGCAGTTTTCCAGAAATATATCATCTTTTAAGTTGCAGGTGCAGCATTTGGAAATTAAAATAGAAAGGTGTCTATGGGATAGACAGAGGTGATAATTAAGGCCTGCCTTTTACCACTTATGACTTTGAGCAAATAATTGAATCTTTCCTATATTCATTTTCTTTACCTGCAATTAGCAACAACAACTATAAATCCCTGCGCTTCCTAGCTGGGTAGCCGCTGGGCTACTAATGGAGAGGGAGAGGTTCAAACTCATCTCAACTGCCTCAGAGGAAAAGGACTGGTAATCATTGTTGAGAGGTCCCATCATGAAAACCTTCGGGAGCTCAGTCCTACTCGGAAACACAGGGACACATCATGCGTCGACAGCAGTTAGCTTTGGTTCCAGAGCAAACTGCAACAACTTCAGTGGGATGTGGAGGATTCAGTGAGGTGTTCAAGACATCGCGGGCATGTAATGGTTTGAAACTATTTTGGTGAAGACATTTTCATGGAAGAGTTTTTCAGTGTGGCTCCTTCATAACATTTGGTAGCCTTTTTGATTCTGGTGGTCATGTAGACATACCTATTGTCTGATCTCACAGACTGGAATATGACTAGACATTATAAGCAGAAATATTAATTCCTTTTTTCCTGATAAAAATAATAGAAACATTTTGACAAGTATACTGAGAACTCAAATTTAAAGAAGCGTGAACAATCAAAATAGTGTAGCATTAATAGAATTTGGACCAAGACATGAATATGGATTATATCATTTAATCTTTATAGCAACTCTATGATGGAAGTACTATTATTATCATTATTTTTGTTTTGTTGGGCATCACTTATTATCATTCTTTTACCTGAAGTGACATGCCAGTGAAAAGTGGTAGAATTCTGAAATCAGATTTCTATCTTTCTGCCTGTAACTGCCATATAGTGCACGGCAACAGCAATGGCATGCAGTCCATATTTGCATGTTTGTTGCCATCATCATTCTCAAAGCATTCTCCTTCCACTTAGGCCTCTGATATCAACTCCCCATATTTCTCCTCCTTCTCCACTCCCCCTCCCCATGAGCCCTTAATAATTTACAAATTGTCATTATTTTGTCATATCATATACTGTCCAATGTGTCCCTTTACCCACTTCCCTGTTGTCCGTACCCCAGGGAGGCGGTTATATGTAGATCCCTGCAATCCCTGCAGATCTCTACTCCACCTTCCTTCCACCCTGGTATCAACACTCTCATCACTGGTCCTGAAGGGATCATTTATCTTTAATTTCCCATGTTTCCGGCTCCTATCTATACCAGTGTACATCCACTGGTCTCGCTGGATTTGTAAGGTAGAATTGGGACAAGATAGTGGGGGTGGAAGCATTTAAGAACTAGAGGAAATTTGCATATTTCATTATTGTTACACTGTATCTTGATGGGCTCATCTCCTCCCTGTAACTTCTATGTAGGGGGATGTCCATTACTTACAGATGGGCATTGGGTCCTTAGTCTGTGCTCCCTCTCATTTATCATGATATAATTTTTAGTTCTTTGATGCCTGGTATCTGATCCCTTTGACACCTCATGGTCACACAAGCTGTTGTGCTTCTTACATGTGGGTTTTGTTGCATCTTAGCTAGATGGCTGCTTGTTTACTTTCAAGTTTTTAAGTCCATAGATCTTCATCTTTTGATAGCTTGACACCATCAGCTTTTTTCACTCCCTTTGTTTATGCACACATTTGTCTTTGGTGATCATGTTGGGAAAGTGAGCATGATGGAATGCTAGTTTTATAGAACAAAGTGTTCTTGAATTGAGAAAGTATTTGAGTGAAGGTCCAATGCCCATCTGCTGTCTTAATACTAATCCTATATGTATATGCACATAGTTCTATTTTCCCATCAAATATATAAATATATTGTCCTCTAAACATGCCTGTATTTAGACCTCTATGTATTCCCTTTATTCCCCAGTTCTTTCTTCTATTTCCTTTTCCTTTTCTCTTTCCTCACTCTGATGCTCAGCTGTGGGAAGCCGAATGCTGTTCCCATTCCTCAGTGACACCATTATTGACCTTTTGTATTGTAACGGCTTGCAGACCTGTTGAGTTAACCTAATTAGCATGCGGACCTGTTGAACTCACCTAATTAGCATGCGGACCTGTTTGAGAACTGCTTCCCGCCATTTCCCCCCCCCCCCCCCCCCCCC